>CM017560.1:65689052-65804052 GCA_007844125.1 Sinonovacula constricta | reverse complement strand
CCAAAAATTGGGGCGCGGCGCCTGTTTTGGAAATGGGCATCTATGCCAAAATGGTAAGAGACAGCTCAAAGGTGACACCGGATTCGTGTTCAGCACCCATGGTTTAGCCGAAGAACAACAGTTGAGACATCTGTCTGAAAAAAAAAAAATCATCGAAAAATGCAAAAAATCGATGACCGCGGACCTGTAAAATTTGGTCATTTTTTGGTCAAATAAGCATTCCTGCAAACCTTCACCCAAACTATGTTCCAGGGGGTTATTTTGGGTGCAGAACACGAATCCAGTGTCCATTTTTACATATCACTTACCCTTTTGGAGATCTAGGGCATCGCCAAAAATTGGGGCGCGGCGCCTGTTTTGGAAATGGGCATCTATGCCAAAATGGTAAGAGACAGCTCAAAGGTGACACCGGATTCGTGTTCAGCACCCATGGTTTAGCCGAAGAACAACAGTTGAGACATCTGTCTGAAAAAAAAAAATTCATCGAAAAATGCAAAAAAATCGATGACCGCGGACCTGTAAAATTTGGTCATTTTTTGGTCAAATAAGCATTCCTGCAAACCTTCACCCAAACTATGTTCCAGGGGGTTATTTTGGGTGCAGAACACGAATCCAGTGTCCATTTTTACATATCACTTACCCTTTTGGAGATCTAGGGCATCGCCAAAAATTGGGGCGCGGCGCCTGTTTTGGAAATGGGCATCTATGCCAAAATGGTAAGAGACAGCTCAAAGGTGACACCGGATTCGTGTTCAGCACCCATGGTTTAGCCGAAGAACAACAGTTGAGACATCTGTCTGAAAAAAATACTACAAACATAATTTACAATACCATTTCATCACTTGAAGAGAGAAAATATAGCTTACTTCAGCAACCTATTATTGATATTTGTTCTGTGTGCAATTCTTACCAGACTGTACTTTGATATAGGACAAATTCTTATGGTACAATAAGCCTTTTTGAAAATAGCATGTACATTCTCCGAAAATCTGCCGTAATCGTTCGATATTTGCAAAAACAATAAGGTAAGCCGTCAGATCAATAAAAATCACAATGGCTGCAGCAGGCGTATCGATTTAAAGCAAGGTCATTTGCTTGAAATGTTTTATCGGTGTATAGAATTTACCCTAATGACGTCAGATGACACATATTTTAGTTGGAATGTTTTTAGGCACATTATTATATCTTATAAAACGTGTTAAAACAGTAAACAAAATCGACAATTTAGCTTCTTGTATGCACTGAGAGGAGAGAAAATATATTTTCCATGTCACTAGATCATGATTTTATCTATTTTCATTTATTGTTTTATTTTAAATTTCCTTCGAAACCACTTGCTTTATAACATTATTAAACTTGTTTCTTATACAAAACAATTACAAACAATGACATCATAGGATTTCCCCTCAAGATTGTTAACAGTTCACTCTAAAATTAAAGAAAATACAACCCTTTTGTTTACATAGAGTATTGATTTGCAGCGTATTCATGGTTTTTACCAGAGTTTTCCTTGGTATGAAACAAAAGTCTTATGATACAATCAGCTGCAATAAGAATTACAGATTCTTCGAAAATTAAATAAGTTTGGATATCTCACTGCACTAATTGCACACTGGTGTTCCTTTTGTCTGGTACAATGGAAAACTTCTCATTTAGTAAATAACTTGATTTATGAACAATCTCTGTGATCTCTTTCTTTTCTATAGAGCAGTTCCTAAGAAGGAATGTAAATTTGTTCATACATCTCTTAGCGCTGCGATTATATTTCTTATTACTGCAAAAAGACAAAATTTAGTTTTCAATGATTTTATGTTAATAAAGGTAATGGCTTGTAAAGTTACATAAGGTATATCTGGTGTCTCTGGTGTGTCATACGTGACTTCTATCATCTAGCTTAATAACACCTCACTAAAGGGCTCCACCTAGGTCCATATTCGCTTTAATTTTTTACTTAGATTAGCAAGTGATTTGTTTGTAACATAACAAGAAAAGCCCCGTTACGAGATCAGTGCGTAAGCTGGTACATTTAACACATTAGCTTCGTTTAAAATATGTGTCTGGGAATGAGTTTATGTGAAATCCTTGCATCATTTATTATTTTGCAACATAGAAAACAGAGTCAAAATTAACATTTAACAAGATTCTAAATACTTTAACGATTAAAATTGCTAACACCGTTGTTCAATAATAAATCCAAAACCCATAAACTAGTTTAATGGATTTGATCCATTATAATATAATTCAATGCTTTGGCTTTCTTTTATTACATCTGGTCAGAAATAAAAACTACGGTGTAGTAGCACAATTTGAATTGTAGTATCACTAAAGTAGACCCCTCGCTTGCCTTTATTCACTGTCGGGCAGAGTTTCTTTCAACGGCCATAAACCTAGGCATATGTTCGACAAGGCTAGTCACTTTAGTCCGAAAGGAAATTTTAAGTCGATTTAATGGGAATGTTCTTTACTTGTATCTCAAGGTGAACAAATACATTCGAATGATAATTTGCTCTTATAAAGATAGGTTCAATGTAGTATCTATATGTATGTTTATATGCATGAAACGGTATGGTTCTTGTAGTATTTGATTTTGGTTAGGTTTTAAAGAATAGGTACTTAAAATAATTCTCAAAAGTAATTATTTTTAATTAATTGACGTTTTATACAAAGTTTATGCATGCAAAGATTTAAGTACTCTTTTTATCATTGTCATTTCTAAATTTCGCAAACGTATCAAATTACAAATTACAAATTATCAATTACAAAATATTCTGTTAATTTAATAACATAAAGGTAAAGGCTTAGTACTTTAGATAAATACAAGCTGAATTTCTGTGATATTAATTTGTCAAATATTGCATCATTTTCTTTCATTTCTAAACGTTGGAAAGAAAATTAAATTTAATAATAGAATAAAGATTTTATCAACCGAAAAATTAAATTTTGAAGGACTGTCGCCAATTCAGATGATTGAAAGTTTATTCTGTAGATTTCATTGGAAGCAATGAACTGTACATTTAACCATTTAAATTTGCATTTAAATACGACAGTGCAAACTGTTACTGGCACAAAGGTCATAGGCTGACAAAAATAGCAAGAATCTAAAGCATGTAAACATTCTGAATTTTGAAGTTTGGATGTTATTGGAAACCTATTACGACTTACATCAGAGTATGGACTGATGGTCAATGCGAATAAACAAGGTAGAAGTGAATAAGGAAATATGACATGTGATTGCAACATATAAAAATGAAAACGCACTGGACAAAGGTGTTCACATACCGGCCAAATGTAAATAAAGAATAAAACAAGCACAAAAGCAAAGAAGGACCGACTTGAGTATTTACCCCGGTTTTTCTAAGCTCTAACCTTGCACTTTTCGAGGAGATTTCCAAATACAGGCAATAAAAATAAACACATTTTAAAAGTATAAAATCGAAGGTATATGAAAGCGAAAATCATCGAGAAGATGAACATTTCTTTAAAAAGGGTTACAATACCTCACTTACAGATATGCTCCCAACATTTAGTGAATATGTCCTCATTTCATAAGGTTTCTTCAAAGTGTTGGTCCCAGGCATGACAGGAATACAGATTCTTACATTAAAAGGGTTTCGTCATGTAACACTTAGATTTATACAATCCTTCTTTTATATAATTTGGTTTCGTAAATGTGATTTTCATGTATTATGTTTATATTGATACTTGCTTATAGCTGCTTAGCGTGCTTTGTGGTTGGTTATGGATACTTTCTTTTATAAGGACAAAACAAATTCCGTGGTGACCACGCAAAGGATGTGACAAACGCTTGGCAACGTGATCACCAGAATTTAAAATGTTGAAAATACATCAAACATGTGTCGAGTTTATAATAACAATATTTACATTGCGTACATAGAATTATGATTTGCGGTATCTTAAGCAAGTGTGGTTATTCCATGCATAATATTTTCCGATTCGTTTAGCATAATGTATGATACAGTGTTTTAATACCACTACGATCAAGTTATCTTTTTCAACGTTTATATTAAGAAATGCTAAGTCACGCTTAGATGTCTGCATCCGCAAATACCTTGTATTTAGCATTACATTTCCGTGTATTTTTGCGAACACTTCTCAAAACGTGTCACAAACTTTACAAACTTATTTTTTTAAACAATATAAGGCAAAATTTGTTTTCTTTTTAATAAGAAATCTTTCGATATCTTGATATCAATCGATTAAACAAATACAAACTTTAGTTTCAAGATTTTTTGTGCCTATGTTGAAGCGCTCCACAAACCAGATTTAAGCATCCATGGTGTTCCAAGGCGGTAACTTCTGGTTTATCTTTTTGTATGGTATGTCTCGTTTCTGTGTTTTGTCAAATTTACATTAGACCTATTTTCTTTTGTTTGTAGGTAGTTCAGGTTTAAATATATGTGGTAATTTTTATAGGACCTTTTATTTTCGTTTTTGATAAAAATCCGGCAAAACCTTGACGCTGTTTTATTTGTGAGAAGGATAAAACTGAACCAACACACGATTTCATTATTGTGTCTATAACGCAATGACATTTTAATGCAATTTAGTCGGTGAACAGTATAAATTGCATATGGCATCTTTTAGCAGCAATCTAGTATTTTTGTTTCCTGACATACAGTGGAGATCTATTGACACAGTGACCTTTTAGAATGTGGTTAGCATGTCTAACTATTTTAAAAAACTGTCTTATCATGTAATCAAACTTAAGTACCGCTTTCCTAGTTGTTGTGTATTACCAGATTTATCTGAGTTCAAATTTGACAATTTTTGGTAATGTTAAATGCAAATTTACAAGATTGGAATTTATGGCTTTAACTTTATCTATTCATCTAAAATATTCATTTGACATATCTGAATTTGAAGCTGTACGTATACTTTAGTTAACGATAAGAACTCTTCCAGAGATGGTAGAGAGTCCAACTGCCAATTATAGCACGTGAAGAACCCATTTGGGAGAGAAACATGATAAGGCTTAGCTCTTGACTAAATCAAATGAATTGAAATTATGTCGATTTGTATTCTGTAAATTAAACTAAATAGGTTTAAAGTTAAAACCCATTTTATGGATATTGTTAACGCTGTGTAGCATTACATTTTACGCTCTATAAATTGCGAAATAGTTTGCAAAAATGTATTAAAGTTCCGTAGATAAATAACAGCTGATAAGTCTGATGCAGTACATTCTAAAGCCCATGACTGTGGTGATTTAGAAATAGTTTTAAATTAAGTGAATAAAATGTATTTCATATATGCGTCATATTTACATATTTAAAAGTTTCAGTAATAAATATATATGTGCACTTTCATTAGAAAATCAAATGTTACACATTAAGTTGATTGTCTTTTGAGTAAATTTAAAAGAATACAACCTTGGATTTTTTATAGTATCATGTTTGATTAATTGTACTGAAACAAAAACATGTGTCTACTTTATGTGTGTTAAAGCGTAGATAAATCTTCAAATAAACGAAATTTCTAATTACAGAGGGAAGAATATGTGAAATAATAGCAAATATTTTACACAAATTGTACTTCATCTTATTTTCTATTTTACAATATTTTACAATATTTAATAAGCTTCAAAGCAAAAGCAAAGTCATGTTTTAGTTGTAAATCATATTATACCGGTGGTTGTGTTTCAGAAACAGAAGCCGTAGATTTAATTTTATTCCATTACTGTTTGATTTGATTTTGCTAGAAAGCATTATGGCTTTTCAAAAAGAAAGATTGCAGAGAAATACGTTATGTTAATTTTAACATTCACTGAAAGTTTGTGGCAATAAATCGGTTTCGATTTGAATCAAATTGGAATGCACCCAGTAGTCATTTAGTGCCAGGTAGTAATACAACTTTTTAGAAGCAATGGAAAGGTCCTTTGAAACTTTAAACCATTTTAAAAGTTGAATCTACCATTTGGTAAAGGCTCACAAACAAAGTATGCTATAGTGACATACAAAATTAAAAGAGACATTAAATACATTGAGAACACCAACAGTTATCACTTTAGAACGATCAGACGGCAAAAGAATAGACATGAATCAGGTTTAACATCGCATTTCCTGCAGGTTTTCTAAAGCAAAAAGTATATATAGACAAGGCGAGGCAGCTTACATTAACACCATGCATTGGGAGTAAATAACTTAGCATAAAACATAATTTATAAACAACTTATAAATTTGCTGACGTTAACAATGCAGCTTGTTATTACAGATTTAGCAGACAAAACAGAAGATTCCAAAGTAGCCGATAGTCTAGTTACCATTAGAGTTACGGTTCGTTACACTTACATGGTTATGTAATGAATCGACAGTTAAAAAGAGTGTTTAGTTCCCATGATAGTCATTATTTTGTTTAAAGCACATGCTCTCTTCGGTGCATTACATGTCGCACATCTTTCTTGTGGTATATTAATCTGCAAGCGTGTCAAGAAATAAAGGCAGACTGTATTCTACAGTTAAACATACTGTGCAATCTCGCGTAAAACGCACTGGCGACTGCCCCAGTTGCCTCACATTGATAAAACAGGAGTGCAATGTAAGGGAGAAAAATATCTTACTGTGAATGTCCCAATTATGGCTTCATGTCACCATTTCACAACCTTTCTAGTCGTCTTGCTATTTAAAAGAAATGCAAATTCTTCAGTATACAAAGATCAAAAGCAAGCAATGCAGAAGATCGAATGACTACTGGATTGTAACCTATAGCAATAAATCTTATAAATAAATAAATTTATGTTTTGTAGAGATGCTGGAATGCAATATAGGGTTACGGGTAGGGCTGTCACGATACGCTTGAGGCGTACATCGATAAATTGCAATACATATAGAAAGTATTGTAATACGTACCATATATTGCCATATTTGATCACACTATTTTAAGGAGCTTTTCACTTATAATAAACAGGATAAGCAACAAGTGCCAGAGTGTTATATGACAACGCTTTATAAGCTTTGAAACAGGTTAACACATAAACAAATAAGTAATAGAACTATAAGGTAGTAGGTAAAAATAATCAAACAACAAACAAACTGCAAAAAATCACAACAATGTAGTGCGATGCTCCCAGTTAATTCGGCGGATGATGACCATTCACGAATGTATTTAAGTTGGTTGTACCTCCGCTGTATCTTTCATGCGCATCAAAATGTCGTACAAAATGCGACACCTGCAATAATTTTCTTTGTTGATCCGTCATCGTTTACATAGAAGTGGCCCAACACAATCGCTTTTTGCGATTCAATTCGGCGTTCTTTCGAAAAATCAATCTGTTCTGCCATATTGTTTACAATTTACAACCGTCGCGTTCGATTAAACTGCCGAACAAAATGTGGTGATAATGTTCAAAGTATTCTGCAACGAATTATCTTATAATAATGTGTCTACTTTTAGTATATTTTAATTCCAATAGATTCATGTTTAAATATTACATTCCTTTTTCTTAAGTCTAGAAATGGAATTGTCAAATCAAATAACAAGATCTAGTTGAAAACTCATATTGAATAAATACCACAAAGGCAAATCGAGTACGCCGCATTTTAGAAAGTTTAGAATGAACTTAGCTACCACGTATTTAACATCAGACTACATTTTCAGTCGGTTATTGAAGATCGATTTTCATTAATACAAGCATTTAATTTTAGATGCACAAAATTGTTGCAGCAAACAAAGTTTACAAAATATCGTAAAAACCGGTATGTTCATTGTTTATCACGGTACTATATTGACTTTACTCATAATATACTGGTATACCAGTAACCGCGACAGCCCTAGTTAATGGTATAGTTTAACACAAAAAGGATAGTCATTAGATAAGTTATTATACATAAAACAGCCATCCATGTGCAATCGGTGTATGTTTTACTTTGGTTATCTAAGTTAACTTTATCGCTCTATAACATCTCAGTTATACGTATATAGACATATGCATATATCCATACAATGCTTGAGTCGATATAAGCTGCTATTTGCATATTGAGAACAATAATTGGCAAAACTTACTCATAATTATTTTTACGATTTGAGTATATATTAACTTTCTCGTTGTTGCCTTCCTAATTAACTGGCTTAGAATTTAATCAAATTGACAAAAAGTCTCAGAGGTATGTTAGGAGGATTGCTGAAATTTATAATCAATTTTATGGATCAGAGAAATCAAACATCCCATTCAACTTTAAATTCATGGACAAAATTGTAATTAGAAAGTGGCATGTTAGTTGAAGTCGTAGCCCTTTTGACTGTTAACATACTATCTTTTCTGATTAGACTCAATCATTTTAATAAATATATAGCTAAACCGGTGTACTTTATTAGAAGTCGTTCCTCCTTTCTCGAACAAGGAATTCTTTTTCAATAACAATTATAATATATATAATTTCAATGTATACAATTTAATCTGAATGGCAGGCTATAGTGTAGATACCATTTACAAATGCATTTCCGTTCATACATCTTTTCGAGCAAAACAGCAAAACAAGTTTGAGATTGATAGCGGATATTTGAATTATTATATTTTAGTCATATATGCTTGTATATCAATATGCTTTGCACTGTCTGTTGAACATGTTCTCCCTTTGATATTTATCTTCAATAGAAATATAAATACACTGCTTTACATCGAAATTGAATGTTTTTAATTCGGTATAATACGGTCAATTATAAAGTGAAAGGAACATGTCATGAGGAGTCGTAAAATCAGTTTCCATTTCTCTCATAACTCTTTTAAAAATAACACAAAGCAATAAGCAGTAGTGCGACGTATGTTTTGAAATATACGCAGGATGGACGGTTTGCCTTGGCAGAAACAAATTATATGTTACCTAAGCCTCGTGTCGTTCGGTAAAATTAAGTTGAAGTGTGTACTGAAATATATAAAGTAATGTTCATGGGTTGGTGGCCATATTATATCAGTTATGGATATATTTTTCTAAAAAAAATATAGATAACATCTTATTTGAAGAAAAATGCAATATGACTTTTCTTGAACCGTTTTTGTGACTTCAGATATTTTTTATCTTTTAAAACTGCCACTTAAAAGTGACAGGAAAATGTTTGGAATCCCTCCTAGATTTATTTCTGTCAAAATCAGTACCCTATGTCTATCATATGTCTATCATATGTCAGCTAAAATCTAAAAAGCATTTAGGACAGCTATCCAGACAGTTGTTGTCGTTGACCTGGGCTGGTGATATGTCGAAAACTCAAAATAAGAGAAAATCGGTTTTAGCAAATCAACCGGAGCGGATTTTTCAGTAAGAATTATATGCAATAAATTACGAGGTAACATTAACAAATATAGGCAAATATTAAAAGGCCTACAAATATTTTACCGATTAAGATTTAAACTACCACTACCCAAAGGCATACATAGTAAATTAAAGGTGATAATTCTGGCTTGTGGAGCGCTCCAACCCCGCACTTCCTGAGGGTGCTTTCACAAACAAACGGTTTGAATAAAACATCCTATCAAAGTAAGACATCTAACAGCAAAACAAACAACATAACTCTAATAATAATGAACTCTCAACAAATGTACTATATGTACAGTAGATGTAAACCTCGGCGACCTATCGGTTCCAAACGAGAGAGTAGATATACGTAATAAAATCGATGAAGTATAATAAGAACACGTGAATGGCATCAATACGATAAAAATGCATTGACGTCATAAACTAACAAAACAAATAGTAGGCAGTGAAGCGATCATAGGTAACGAAATGTGATGCTATATCAAGATCTTTTAAATTATGGATTTAGTGACAACTTTTTTCCTGCTAAAGACAATGAAAGTAAAACAGAATGGTTGATAATCTACTTTTTCTTACAGCGGAACGCTTATTACAGTCTTCTATACATGAAAATGATTTTTAAAACATGTAACTCGATATATATATAATTTTCTCTCCTTTCTTAAAAATGTATAAAATTATGCTATATGTATTATTTTAAATGATTTCTTTCTAAAACTAAGGGACTTACATTGCAGCCTTATCGCATATATATCTCAGCTTTGTTCATATATTTCAAAATGTCAATATAGTCTTTACTTTATTTCTTGGCCTGACGTGAAATATTTATATTTTCCCCGTACAAACGTAATACTATTGACAGTTATGTGCCTACAAATTTATATTTTTATTCAGTGTCGAGTTGACCAAAATATATCTTTTAATATGTTGCAAAGCTATTTTTTTTTCCTTTTTTCGTAATAAAAGTGACTGAAAATGTGTACATTTTGAGGCAAAACTTAAACACATCTTCCTAAATGTTTTATCCAAAAAAGCAGAAATGTTCTCGCATTAAGTGATTTTTTTAAAATATCAATAGCATTTTCTTAAAAATGGTTTAAATGTTTTTTGTGCAACATAATCGAGTAATAGATACCTTCTTAGCTTAATGCGATTTGAATCCTTCATTTGATTTATATAGCTTTGCGGCAAGTTGCTCAAAGTTTAAACTGAACATACTTTTATAGCGAATGATAAGTTCTTCCTCGTAATAAATCTATTTTTAAATATTTTAAGCATGAGCTTGTTAAAATTTGTTTATTTATATTTTTAAATAAATACTCTGTATAAGCCCAACAGGCGAGACATTTAATAAACTTAAAGCAATAAAATACGAAGGCAAATTTAATTAAAACTTTGTTTTGCTATTGAGACAACCATGCTACACAGCTAGAAACATCTTACATTTAAATTAATTTCTTTCATTAATGTACTTTTATATGCAGGTTTCATTCTTCAAAAGAGTACAATAAAATGAGTACTTTCTGAGGCAATTATATTACGGCACATGGATTGTTGTTTATCGAAAAACGTGTGTAAAAAATGTAAAAGCATCAATATTACTTCTTTGGAGGGCAATTGTTTGCTTTTCTTGATAAACATATTGAGTTCTGACTGAAGCTCCTATCGAAAAAATAGAAGCCCAGAATGTTAGCGTTTTTATCACTTGAAATGTGGCATAACAATTACTTGACAGTCAACAACTTGTTAATCTGTTCTTTTGCAGATTACATGTAGTTTAAAGTAGTTTGTTCTACTAGATGGTGCAAATAGAAAGATTATGTTAAAAGGTGACAGGATAAATGGCATGTAAAATGTAGCATTCGATCGATTTTAGAATGAACCACAACCAGACTTTAGTAACTTTTTCAACGTTCGGCTATTATGGGTATAGTTACTCCAATATTGCCCCTATGACGTGTACTTTGTGCATGTTAATATTATTGGCGACGCGCATACCTAAGATAAAATATGGGTCCTAATTCGATAAACGTCGTTCTTTTTATAGTTTATTTTATGCATTTTTATACGTATTTTGTGCGCATGTTTTACACAAACATGGCAGAAAAAGGGAGACTTTGGTTAATTTCTTCTTATCATTAAAATGTCTTAACCTTGAACATAATTGTGCAGGGATACTCAGTACGCCTTAACATATTCATACTCACGTAAGTAGCTAGGAGTGCTTCTCGGAACGTTCTTCGATGTTCAGACTGCGTGTCAACAAAATGAGATTATCTGTTAGCAACGAAACAGTCCATAGCCAAAAATAGCTCGTAATATACTTGAACTGTCTTTAGGAAAGATTATGGAATTGGAATTAGAAGATTCAAAATTCAAACCGTGAACGCTAGACTAATTTATTTTTTAAAAGATTTTATTCGATTTGATTGATCATTGTACAACACACGTAGAAATCATTTATAACATGCTTGAAGTATTTTTGGTCAAAAGCTTAAAATTATGGGCTGGGGATCGTAGGATTCTGGATTCAAAGCCAAGACCCGACATGAGATTTTAGTCTTTGCCCAGTATTTTATTTTCACGCACATTTTGGAAAAAAATACAGAATATATTAAGACTAATTATTACTTTTGTGACCACTTCCATAGCACCCGCTGTACTGTAAATGTCGGTATCTATCTTGGATAATATTGAAAACCTGCTTTTCATAATAAGTCATTGGCATTTTGTAGTATTTCAGCATTATATTGAATGAAATATTATCTTGTGCTATATTTTCAACGCAAGTTTATTGTGTAATTGTTAAGCACATAATTACATAATAACGTTGCTTTGTGACAACAGAATTTCCATCGGGAACAATGATATGCCAGGTCGTTCTGTTTACTGTTTCTCTTAGTTTTTGTCTTTATCTTTTCCCTTTAAAATGCGTAAAAGGTTAATTTTAGGAAACGCTCAACTTTTTCTCTGTGTTCATATCACGAATACACAAATGCTTCCATGCAAATCAAGTTTTGATAATAAATAATTAGTTAAAGAAAAAGCATACAAAGTTCTTGAAAAATACTACCTGAACAATGCTGATTCGAGTAATGTAAGGATGCTACACACGTGTATTGCCCTGCTTGTACACTTTAGTTTGATAGTTAATTCTAATAATTTTGCCTTTTTTTCTTCGACATATGGAACATTTTGCAAACATATTATACAAATGGTCGGGGTTTTCTTTGTCTTTTATTTTTGTTTTAAATCATACTGTGGTCTCAAGATTATACTACATACTTTTCATCATGATTTATAGTTACTGAAAACTAACATCTTACTGGCCCCATACTGCTTTAACCTGCTTACGTTTTCCAGTTTTAGCGTCGCTTTTGATGCCTCACATATTTTTGTTTAAATTCAAATGAAACAAATTGAGCTTTATAAGGCGGATCTCCTTATACAAGCTGTTCAGGACACTTCTTGAAGGAATTGAAGTTTTATGTTTTTATACTTTAAGGCTTGACTCGACGATTTAAACAATGACGGCCTACCGATATCCACAGTTAGCTCCCTTGCGGTGTCAGTTTAGAGTGATTTCCCTTTGGTATTGGGTAGTTCCGGTTTGTTGAGAAAAACGACGATCAGATCAAATATCGAGATTTATTCCTCTGTTCTTAAAGGAATTTCAACGTTCGTTCTATATTCAACGTAGGAAACGGATGCAGAACAGCAGTACAGCCAAAGCTAAGAAGGAAATTATGTATGATAGAGCAAAACTGTTAAATCGGAACAGTTTCTCAAGAAACTGTATGGGTGGGGTAAAATAAGTTGGTACTTAATCTCGACAGATCGTCCCGTAATACTGGCGTGTTGCGATTAATTTCGCTATTTTTCTTGTCTTTATTCGTAATTGATGAGCTGCAGATAATTTGTGTAAGCATTTAATGTAAATGTGCTGGAAGTGAAGTGGTATTTGGAGCAATTCGATTATAGTAATGCATTCTATACTAGTCATGATTGAAATTAAATGTGTGGCATGTAGGGAGTTAGCAACATATACAACCTATTTTGGTGTGTGTATTTTTTTGTCTTTCATCCTTTTTTCATTAACTCATTCAGCCCTACAGCCAATTAACCAGTCATCTCCTAGAGGCATTTCTCCAGTCATCCCCTACACCTGGTTGGGGTCTTATCTGCCCCTCATGCCTAGACACATCTGGTGTGGATTACCGGTCAGTGCAAGATATTGGGGTTGGGTGTAAACATTACACAATAAACATTACAAGATGACTGAAATCTGAAGAACAAGTAAGAATAATTATATCAAAATTAACACATTTCAATGATTAAAATAAAATATAATTGACCTAATCACGCTTTTCTTATGTTTATAACGTAAATAACACTGCTTTATATAAAATTATATAATGAGTAACTTTAAAACAGTCGGCCGTCTTTGATTGAAAGTTGCGATTTACCGGTAGTTTGAGAAAATAACGCTCTTAAACTTCATATTTGATTGAAAACCTCCTCTATTTCCAAGCGTATTCTTTTGTCTTTTAATCTGTTGATATTTACAATTATATTATAATTGGATCTGACGCAGGTTATTCCACATATTCGCCTATACATATGCGTGTAAGTAGGAATTTTAAAGCTTACAGTAAGGCATATCGCCGTTTTTCTTTGTCTCGACATAATTACTTCATTGTGTTTACATCCGGGTTACATGAAATTCAAATACATATATTTCAGGCCATAAAAGCCATACATGTGACCACGCTTTTTCCTAATCCACAGCTATTTTCTACATACAATCGGTGTACTGTCAATATAGTTTACTGTATATAAACGAAACCGGAACTACCCAAAGAAGCGCCACCTCGATCAAGGGAGGTAAATACGTAGCGAAATCAGGGATAACTCCGTATATCGGTAGGACTCCATTCGAAGCCGACTCCAAACTGAGCTAGCTTACGTAGGTGTGTTTTGTGACGCCAAAAGTATAACTGGTAGTTTTTCGATAGTTCTTATTGTTTGTGTCCGTACTTTTTGGCTTGGAAAACTCACTTCACCTTTATTTACATAAGAATTTATACTTATATTTTTACATAATTATATCAAACATTGTGTTGTTAGGTATACAAATTTTATATGCAATAAAAAAGAAGAAAAAGTAAAGGCAAGACAAAAACTGTTGCAATTAAAGAATATTTTACTCTCAATATCAAATAAAATACACACGATATTGAAAGCAACTGTATATATTTAAATAGTGCGTTCCTTGTGGGAAGAGGGCAAGAACCGGTTAATCAAACATTTGTGTATTTTTTTGGTTTTTGCATCTATGGCATAAAGGAACAAACAGTCATTGTGAACTAAAATAAATTTCAAAATGCATTAAAGTTTCTGATGAATCTTGGTAAGTCTCTCCGAAAAAAAATATTATTCAGAGACGTCGTAATATTTACAAACACGCTTGTCATTTGTTTTGCAATATTCTGTTCATGTTTTAATGGTGACACTGAGTTGTTGCTTTTCAAGATATATCTGTGTATGTGTGTATGTTATCTTCGCAGAACACACATAACCTTTCACTAAAATGAGATTATTTTATTAAGTTAGATTTGATCATTTTCATCATGCTTTATTCTAAGCTTATGTGGTTCAATCATGTAAAATACACTATCCGAAATGTTTACGGAAACCAATAACTACACTTAATCTTTAAGCCTTTGTATTTCGGTTCTTAGTGACTTAAAATTCTATTTTATCCTATAAGAAAATGGCGACTTAAATGTGACAAGAAGATGTTTTGACTATAGATATTTTCTTGTCAAAAACATTTTCTTCTGCCTATTATTTGTCAGTTTATGAATCTAGGGCGGATTTAGGGCAGCTTTAATAAATGTTGATGATGGTCACGGTGTCAGATTGATAAAACTCAGCCAGCTAGTGTCGTTTGCTCGATCTGAAGTAGATCGAAATATTCAAGTAAGTAATGTTTTATAAAAGCAATATAGTTAGGTGTTTCTTTTTTTATTTCAAAGGTTGTTTTCCATTTTAAATGTCTAAATTGTTTTCTTCTCTTTGCATTGCTATTAACTTAATATAAATATTAAGATGAATTAAAAGCAACAAAATCAGTTTAGACATTATCTTCACTTATAATATGTATAATGTGCCATTATGAAGTTATATCTGTTGTTTTCTTTTTTCACTTTTATTCTTTCCACTAATGACCCGAAAAATGATGGTCTCTATGTTACCTACCAACATTCTCTACCTTTGTTTGGAAACTGAATATAATGCTTTCAATCATCAACACATAAAACAGCAGTATGCAACTGCTATTATGAAATAAAAAAAAAAAGTAGACATTGAGATAATTAATATACTATGCTTGAAAGGTAAAGTAGAGCTTAAGAAACCGTCTAAATGGTGGATTCAAGAACAACTTTTCGAAAGGTTATTAAGCCTTTAAATGTTTACGATATACGCTCCATCCAATCAATCTCTGTTTAATTAAATGTGGATCTTCTGACTTCTGTGTCATGCAAACCTACTTCTAATGAGGTATCGCGCATAACATTTACAAGTGCAACATTTTGCATATTTAAGGTCAATGTCATATTGAAGGTCACGACCATTTTAAGTGCAATATAGTCACTTCCTATTCAAGGTCATTGAGTCGCATAAGGCATATGTCTATTCCTGTAACATTTCTTGTTTGTGTTCACAAGCATTAATGTTGTCTAATTTTGGCAAAATCATTTTGCCTTACATATAAAACTGTTTAACACTCAGTCATAGAGTGTTACAACAACAAAAAAACTCCAATCTTCCAGTAAGATCCCTCTAGTGTAGACAGAGGGTTCTGTTGACAAACTAATGAACTGAGTCAATTATTAAAACCTGTATAAGTATAATAAACAATACATAGTATACTCTTTGACAATTTAAATAAAATTTACAAGATTTAATTTAGAAAATGTTGGCAAGAAACTTGAGACATCTTACAATTAAATTTTACATTCGGCGTGCCTGTGAATACCTGGTCCTGTATCTTTTCTAATTTTTGTAGTTGTATATTTAATTCACCCTATAAAGATTGTTACGTGTATTTCCTTTGATGGACACTGGACTTTTGTTTCTCAATTCCATCTCCGCATTAACAGGATGCTACAACCATTTACTCTTCTCTGGTCATTTTTTTTCTTGATTCAAAAATTTAATTTCATTAACTTTAAACGTTTTTTAGGTCTTCTAATCGAAATAATACCGATCTCTCTTCTAAAAACTATCTGGACATTATTTTTCAATGACGTCACTACTTTCGTCATGACTTGTCAAACAAAACGTCAGCGCTTGGACATATATTCAGGTGGATCGGTTTTCTTTTTGTTGCTTGCATTTGGGAGGCCCGTCGGAAGTATGACGTTAGAGCTCTTTAAAACCGGTTAAAAAGCACCCCAGTCGGTCCATATTCCAGGGCGCCGCCTGTCGGGTTTGCTCTTATTGTCAAATGACTCATTACAGATCTGTTCTCACTTTTACATTATGTGTTCCTGTGAATACCTTGTTTTGTTTTCTGAAACAGGGTTATTGAAGATGTACTAGTATAAACAGAGAAGCCGTAAATTTGACATTTCTAAATGTTGCAGCCAAGGGAATTGACAAGAAAAGCTATTACAGAACCGTAAATATCGGTAGTTTTAAGAATCTATATCAATCATCTCAAATAACTATTTACAAATGGCTTAATTTAATTTTTGCACTCTTTAAACATGTATTCGCTGTATTTGAGTATTAAATTATAATCAACTGTTGGAAAATATGACTCCGAAAATGAAACGTCAAATATGGTTACGATTATAAGAATATAGGACAAAGTCCTATGAGTATTGCAACATATACCAAAATTTAAAAATGCAATTATAAAGGTATTCACATGCAAGCTTAATACAAAAGTAGAAAAACAAATATGTGATAGGTCATTAAACAAAAAGAGCAAACCAAACAATTACCTCCTTGAAACAGTCAGTTGGCAAAACGGAACGACTGGGGTGCTTAACCCGGTTTTACAGAGCTCTAACCCCTCATTTTCTGAGAGGTTTCTTTAATGCCACCAATGAAAAGAAAACCGATCTGTTTGAATAAAATATGTCCAAGCGCTGACGTTTTCTTTGTTATATTATGACAAAAGTAGTGACATCATTGAAAAATAATCTCCACATAGTATTTAGAAGAATTATAGGTATTATTTTTATTAGAAGAACTACACTAAATTGTTGGTTTTAAGCGAAATTAATGTTTGAATCAAGAAAAGTTACAGGCAAGAGAAGAGTAAATTGTTGTAGCATACTGTTAATGCGAAGATGGAATTGAGGAACCAAAGTCCAATGTCAATCAAAGAAAATACACGTAACAATTCTTATTGGATAAAATCAAATGACAACATAGACAAGCACGAGGGGAATTGTATTGTTTTATTTCTTGTAATACAGTTAAAAAAATTACACATATTGTGTGTCGTTAAATATTTTCAGAGAGTAATATTCATAATATATCATATTCATAATAGCTTTGACATGAGAAGACCATTTTGTGTAAGTGTCGTATCGTGTCAGGTGCCTGTACATGTTGATGCATGAAGAATTGTCAATGGGAACCCTTCAGAGACAGAGAGTTCTTTTTGTCAAACAAGATATTGCTCCATTTCAGTGGTCAATCTAGAACTCTGTCACTTAGAGACTTGTGTTAAAAGTCATTAGTGTCCAATTTGTTTTTGTTATTATGTCTTTCTTAATGTCAATAGCGTGGTAACGTCCGCTCATTAGGGTGAAAAGCACAATTAAGCGGCAAAATATACTCTTAGCTGAGACTCAAGAAGCTTGTTTACACAGTTGTATTTGCTTAGATAGATACAATATCACTATAGAAGTAGTCATTTAGACTGTTTAAAGTATTCTGATTTAATGGATTTACTGCATTGCTTAAAAAAGCTTAGATTTATATATTTAATGCGATGATATAGTTTATTGATGGTGGTAACTTTCAACTTCAAAACGGTGATTTGCTCACTTATTTTTGAATAAACGAGACATTAAAATTTCAAAACAAAAATAAACTTAAACTACCACTTTAAAGTATGTATTAAATGGATCGGTTTTCTTTTCATTGCTTGCCTTTGAGAATTTTTTATTTCTTGCTTTTGAGAAACCAGTCAGGATGTGCGAGGTTAGAGCTCTGTAAAACCGGTTTAAGCACTCCAGTCGGTCCATACTGCCGACTAACCGTTTCAAGGTGGTAACTGTCGGGTTTGCTCTTATTGTAAAATGACTCCTTACAGATTCGTTCTCTCTTAATTTAGCGTGCATATAAATACCTTAGTCCTGTGTCTTTTTCAATCTTTTGTAAATGTTGAAATGCTCATAGGACTTTGTCTTATATGTTCTTATTAAAACATTCGAGATACATTACATGTCATTATTCGGCCTCTCACTTCGCGTGGTTTAGAGTACCGGACGAGATGAAAACGTTCGTACACAAGCAGTTCTACCACGACATCTCCCTCCAAGCTGGATCGTCTGTACAATGAAATAAACTGAACGTTACGTAAGTTTTTATTGAAAACCTTAAAACAATGACACAAAAAACAAAATGTATTTTTTTCACTATCATTTAATATTAATAATATTAATAATATTTCTTATTTTTAAAGAGACAATTATGTCAATAAATTAAAGAATTGCATAGACTAATTGTTAATATTATTAAATGTGTAATGCGATTAAACCATAATTTGTGTTTGTTGATACATTTTCTATGACTTTAGGCGCTTGAAATATCTAGAAACCTTATGTAATTTGGACATCAAATAAAACATAACACATGCTTTGACATCTAAATAAATAGCCGACATATTTTGTTAGATTAATTTTGCATTTCCTAAAATAGAAATGTCAAGGGTCCTTATGGGGTCGAATTATTTAACCGAAAGCCAGATCGGTCGTAATTGAAGAGGGATTACAAATAATTACAAATAAGGAGCAATAACAAAGAAAGTTTACCTGGGGTCTATTTAAAACAGAATTTAAATATTATAAACGACAGAGACCAAAATATATTTATTTTTAATTGTGTGTTAAGTCAACGTTTAGTTTTGTTTTGTTTGAATCACACCAACACAACTATGGTTTCCATGAAAGCCTTTCAAAAGATATGAATATTTGGCAAATGTGAGTGTACCTATTAAGTTATTATCATATCCTTTAAAAGAACATCTTTTTGTCATAAAGGCGTATGGAGATCTATGCTAAATAAAGTCCATATTAATAATGGTAATAATAAGATTCATTAGTATATTAGTATTGGGGCGGGGGGGGGAGGGGTTACGGCCAATCAAAACTTTGATAGGTCATACACCTCGAAAAAATATTTGACAGAACGAATGCATGTATACCATATCTTAAAAAACACTGAAATCAATAATGAATTGTTGTGTAGGTTAGCCATATTTGTTACTTTTCCGAATAATTATTAGTTCTATTTTCAGCAAATCTTTATCTTTATTGTCAAAAGAAATCATGAAACACGAATGTAAACTCTTCGCATATAAAGCATGTGGTTTGCTCATGGCTATGGGTGCATCAGGTTTAGCAATGTATATAAGATCCGAAAGCTTAGTCTGGGAATACTGTACGGAAACTCAGCAAGTCATCAAACAAAAAGCTGGGTCATAAGTCTCTTTGGAATGGGTTATACTTTGAATTCAATCAAATTGTGCTTTCTTTTTTCTAAGAGATAAAGCGTAGTATTTATATCTCTTCCATGCACTAAATTTCAGCGGACGACGCCAATGAGTTGAAAGGTTCATTAGCATTCTAAAATTATTGATAGCAGGTCAATTGATTCCTATTATCTGGGAAATTGCTGTTGAGTAGAAGCAATGCAGTCCCATATTCAATTTGTAAACGAAGTTACGTTGAATTGACTCTCTTACAATAGCCTAATGACAGCATGCATATGAATGTGAAACTAATAACGACCGATGGCTTAGTAAAATTGTATTAGCAGCTCTTAACACCTTTCATAGTTATGTTTAGCAGAGTTGGTTTAGGCAACTGTTAGCAGGTAAACGGAAAATATTGGCATTTTACAGACTGGACATCCTAGGTCTCGCAGAAGTCCGATGGACCAACTCAGTGAGAGTCACACTCGCTACTGGTGAAACACTGTTATACTCTGGACAGTCGGGCGACACAGCACATCATAGAAATGGAGTAGGTCTGATGATGAACAAGAAAGCATTCAGAAGCCTGCTAGAATGGGAACCTGTAAGTGACTCATCAAAGCTCGCTTCCAGTCCAGCTTCCAGAAGATGACCATCATACAATGCTATGCCCCCACAAACCAGGCAGACCCAGAAGACATCTTCTACCAACAGCTACAGTCAGTTATCAACAGGACAGCTCGAAGAGACATCATACTTCTCATCGGAGATATGAATGCGAAAGTGGGCTCAGACAACACCGGCAGAGAATTCACAATGGGGAATGAAGGTCTTGGAGAAATGAATGAAAATGGTGAGATGTTTGCAAACTTTTGTGGCCAGAATGACCTTGTTATAGGTGGGACATTCTACAAACACAAGAACATACATAAGGCAACTTGGAAATCTCAAAATCTCAGCACAGAGAACCAGATCGACCATATCACGATCTCACGTCGATGGAGGGGGCAACTACTGGATGTGAAAGTACAGAGGGGTGCCGATGCTGGATCTGACCATGAGCTTCTACTAGCGAAGGTAAAAGCAAGAATCTCCAGAAGAAACCAGACCAGACTACAACAATTGAGGCGCTACAACACTGGAAAACTCACATCAGCAGCTGCGAAAGAAGAATTTTTCATAACTCTAAGAAACAAGTTCCAAATACTCGCCGACATTGACACTGACTCCATAAAGTTCAAGTGGGAACGAGTAAAGACTGCTCTACAATCCACTTGCGACGAGAAGCTGGGCTACAAGAAAAGAACATACAAGAGCTGGCTGAGGGATGACACGGTCACTAAGATAGAAGAGAGGCGCTCCACCAAGCTCAAGCTCGATTCTGCCAAGACCAGAACACAGAAAACACAAGCTCAGGCAGAATACAGAGAGATACAGGAGGAAGTAAAGAAGATGGCAAGAGAAGACAAAAGGGCATTCGTCGACAACATAGCCAGTAAAGCACAGGAAGCCGCTGAGAGACAAGACATGAAAACCCTCTATGACATCACCAAGAAGCTAGTTGGGCGCAAAACAGACACGGGAAAACCAGTGCAAACAAAGGATGGAAGAACACTCACCAAACCAGATCAACAGCTTGACAGATGAAAAGAGCACTTCAGCGAAATACTGAATGGCCCAAAAGTACAAGATGCCCCAGACATTGAAGCTGGTGAAGATCTGGAAGTAAACATGAGCCCCATTACCATTGAGGAGATCCAGAGAGCCATCTCAAAGATCAAATCGGGAAAAGCAACTGGTGCAGACAACATCCCACCAGAAGCGCTCAAAGCTGACAGCAAAGCAACAGCCGAGGTGATGCATATGCTCCTTCAACAGATGTGGGAAGAAGAAAGAATCCTAGACGAATGGAGGTCGGGCATCATTGTTAAACTTCCCAAGAAGGGCGATCTCAGTAACTGTAACAACTGGAGAGGGATACAACTACTATCATTGCCCTCAAAGATCCTATCCAGAATCATACTAGAACGTCTGAAGACCAGTGTTGACAAACAACTGAGGGATGAACAAGCAAGGTTCAGGACCCGAAGATCATGCACCTACCAGTTAGCATGTCTGCGTATAATTGTTGAACAATCAATTGAATGGCAGTCAACAACCTACATTAATTTCATAGACTTCCGCAAGGCGTTCGACATGATCGAACGGAGCACTATATGGAAGATAATGAAACATTATGGCATACCAGACAAGTTGGTCAACATCATACGCAGCTTCTATGAAGACATGACCTGCCAAGTGGCCCACAACTCCGACCTCTCAACACCATTTGCTGTAACCACCGGCGTCAGACAAGGATGTTTACTGTCGCCCATGATCTTCCTCCTTGTAGTTGACTGGATCATGAAGACAACTACAGATACACCTCGTGGCCTCCAGTGGACCTTCACCAAGAGACTAGAAGTCCTGGACTTTGCCGATGACATCTGCCTTCTGTCCCACAACTTCCAACAGATGCAAGAGAAAACTGACCGTCTTCACCAGATTGCCCAAAAAACAGGACTAACTATAAATGCCAAGAAAACAAAGTCCATGAGGATCAACACTGCAATCACTCGGCCATTTACCATTCAAAAAGAGCCTATAGAAGACGTCCGTACCTTCACCTATTTAGGAAGCATAACAAGCATATCAGGTGGAACCGAAGAGGACATCAGGTCAAGAATCGGGAAAGCCAGGCATGCCTTCTCTACCCTAAGACCCATCTGGAAGAACAAGAACATCCGTCTGTCCACCAAACTCAAGCTATTCAACTCCAATGTGATCTCCACCCTTCTCTACGGATCAGAGATTTGGAGACACACCAAAGCACTGGATGAGAAGCTGAAAGTGTTTGTAAACACATGTCTTCGACAGATCCTCCAAATCCGTTGGCCAGAGACAATCTCCAACCAAGACCTATGGAGAACAACAAGACAAGTCCCCATCACAGATACCATCAAGAAAAGGAAGTGGCGATGGATAGAACACACTCTCCGTAAGGATCCAAATAGCATTGTCCGTCAATCTCTTGACTGGAAACCACAAGGCAAGAGAAGACGAGGAAGACCTGTCCTGACATGGAGAAGAACGCTGGACAAAGAGCTCAAGACCATATCCTTGTCCTGGAACGAAGCAAAAGCAAGGGCTCAGGACCGGCCAAGGTGGCGAAAAGTGGTTGATGACCTATGCCCCACAGGGGGCGAAGAGGATTAAGTAAGTAAGTAAGGACCAAATAAAATAATGCCAAAACTATATGATCAAATTAACACATGCTTATTATGTTGTTTCATTGAATCTGCTATTTAAAATAATGATTAAACTATTAGCAATATTTTTCGGTTCGATGCATCATATAGCCATATACTCTGCTGATTTATAGCTATTCGCGGGTATATTTAAACGGGTGACGATAAAATACGGATATATGTGCTGACCCACAAATAAAATAGTAAAGTAGTAGTAGTAGATACATGTATATTTAATGAGAACTCGCCTCAATATATTTAATTTGCTTTTAATATGTCGTTAAGGTGGCACAACCTATGAAAAAGAACTTTCATTTGACAGTTATGTCTGATTCCTGTTTTCTTTTGTAAATGTTTTCAACCAAGATTTGTTGTCTTGTTTATTGTTTTAGCAGCAACGTTCTTTGTATTCGTTTCAAATGTTTACTGTTATTTGGGAGTCCTATGTGACCATGATGCTGCACTTTTATGTCAGCTTAGGGACTGTTGTACATTCATGTGATCGTTGGTATACTTAGCAAGTATGATTATATATAAATAATATGCAGTGGATATTAAAGAGTAGTAGTAGTAGTAGTAGCAGTAGTAGTTGTAATAGTAGTAGTAGTAGTAGTAGTAGTAATAGTAGTAGTAGAAGTAGGAGTAGTAGTTGTTGTAGTAGTAGTAGTAGTAGTAGTAGTAGTAGTAGTAGTAGTAGTAGTAATAGTAGTAGTAGTAGTAGTTGTAGTAGTAGTAGAAGTAGTAGTAGTAGTAGTTGATGTTGTTGTTGTAGTAGTAGTAAAATAGTAGTAGTTGTAGTTATAATAGTAATAGTAGTAGTAGTAATTGTAGTAGTAGTAGTAGTAGCAGTAGTAGTAGTAGAAGTAGTAGTAGTTATAATAGCAGTAGTAGTTAAAGTAGTAGCAGAATTAGTAGTTGTGGTAGTAGTAGAAGTAGGAGTTGTTGTTGTTGTAGTAGTAAAATAGTAGTAATAGTTATAATAATAGTAGTAGTACTACTAGTAGTAGTAGAAGTAGTTGTAGTAGTAGTAGTAATAGTAGTAGTTGTAGCTATAGTAATAATAATTGTAGTAGTAGTAGTAATAGTAGAAGTAGTAATAGTAGTAGTAGTAGTAGAAGTAGTAGTAGTAGTGGTAGTAGCAGTAGTAGTAGAAGTAGTAGAAATAGCAGTAGTAGTAGTAGTAGTAGTAGTAGTAGTAGTAGCAGCAGCAGCAGCAGCAGCAGCAGCAGTAGTAGTAGCAGTAGTAGTAGTAGTAGTAGTAATAGTAGTAGTAGTAGTAGTAGTAGTAGTAGTAGTAGAAATAATAGAAGTAGTTGTTGTAGTATTGGTGGGGGTGGTAATGGTGTTGGTGGTGGTGGTAGTAGTATAGTGAAAGTTAAGTATATTTGAACGTTAAGATTACATTTAATGGCATTTTTCTTTATTGCAAGATAGGTGCTTATCGACCTTGTGTGTTGTCGAATTGTTGACCTTCGAACATGGTGACTTTGACTTTGAAAAACGTACACCCTGTAAACTCAAAGAACGACAATTTTAAATGAATCATATCAATACAACACACCAAACATGTCTGTGGTTTGATCATTTATTATATGATATAGTTGTCCGTTACATGCACTGCAAATATGTCTTCTTTAGTCACTTGTTTGCAATTTATAGTATAGTTAAACTTTTTATTAAAGCTTTAAAACTACTCATAATGAGGAAACGTAAGAAACCTTTTTCATAATCTTACTGCTTGCAGGGTTTATTTCTTCTTGTTTTCTTTCGTCGGCTATTCATATACATTTTTGTTGCTGCTGTCTACCTGAACGATGTCTAGTAGCCCTCGGTCCATTCCGCTAGGTTTGTAACCATTGACGGTTAAGTATTCAACTTATAAATTAGTCAACAATTATAGGTTTCCACTTTTTATCTGTGATAATATGTGTTTTAAGGAATTAAAATCATCGTACATTGGTTTTAATAGCAAAATGTAAATGTATGACATACTAAGAACAATTTGTTCATGCATTCTAGCAGTTAACACCATTGTAGTATAGAGAATATTACTCGTGAAAAGGGAACTAACTATTTATCATAGAAACACAATATTCTAGGCTTGTTCTCCAATAATAGAGAAAATAAAGGTATTTTATTTCTAGATTTTTATCGATTCTTTCTCCTATACTGTGCGATGAAATAGTTGTAACTGCATTTCACTTCATGTTTGGACACATTTCAAACAGTGATCCCTTTTATTACAACATTCTTGTAAGTTATGTTCTTAAACATAGGGATAATGACTGGCAAAAGCTCTGCTAATTGGTATATGATATGAAATGATATGATATGATATGTATCTGAAATAAAGCACATCACTTGTTCTAGTAACAGATTAAAATTTAACAGCATATGAGAGGGTGGTGAAATATACAGGCTCATGTCGATGTAACTTGGAAGCTATCAACAAACAAGAAGGTGTTTTAAATTATTTTCCGAAATGAGTTGTACTGACATGAACGATGATGAAACTTTTTCGAAAAAAAAATCAACCTTAGCATAACATAAAAAAGAAACATTTTTTTAATTAACCTTAGCATAACATAAAAAAGAATCCTTTTTTTAATTGGTGAAATCTTTTAGGAACAATTATTTGCATTCAGCAGACTATGTTAAAATTATCATTGGCAACATTTGACCTAAATTAGCATGTTTTACATTGTGATCATGTATGTACAATAGATCTATATTAGTTTCCTTTAATCATTGAGCTCATGAATAATAATACTATGTATATCCTTTTAAAATAGACAGATAAATAGCATGACTAATTTGTGATTGATAACGCACGGGTTCGTTAACATATACCGTCATATATATATATATATATATATATATATATATATATATATATATATATATATATATATATATATATATATATATATATATATATGTATATATATATATATATATATATATATATATATATATATATATATATATATATATATATATATACATATACATAAGACATCAGTGCTTGACATTTTGTATTCAAATATATATATATATATATAGAGAGAGAGAGAGAGAGAGAGAGAGAGTGAGAGAGAGAGAGAGAGAGAGAGAGAGAGAGAGAAAGAGAGAGAGAGAGAGAGAGAGAGAGAGAGAGGTTTCTCAAATACAAGCAATGAAAAGAAAACCGATCTATTTGAATTTTTTTAAATAAGTTACGAGGAAAGTAGTGACGTCATTGAGAAATAATGTTCACATAGTGTTTAGAAAAGAAAAGGGTATTATTCTGATTTGAAAAAAAAATACGCAAATTTGTTGATTATAAGTGAAATTAACTTTCTGAATCAAGAACAAACATGACCAAAGAAGAATAAATGGTTTTAGCATCCTGTCCAATGTCCATCAAAGGAAATATACTTAACAATCCTTATAAGATGAATTAAATGACATAGATTACATGCACGGGAAGATTTTTACGACCGCCCCACTGCACAAGTAACATTGTTGTGATCATGAATAAGAATATAAAACAAAGTCCTATGAGCATTGCAACATATACCCTACTCCTAAAAAAGGCACAGTACAAAGGTATTTCACATGCAAGCCAAGTGAAAAGTAAGAACAAATTTGTCATTTAACGAAAAGAGCAAACAGACAGTTGCCGCCTTGGAAGATCAATCGTATCTGAAAATGATAGACAGACACATCACAAGACAAGAACGCGGATATGTTCTAAAACTTCGAATCATAAACATTTATGTGCCACAAAACATAACCATAACGAGGTATTAATATGCCACAAAACATAACCATAACGAGGTATTAATATGCCACAAAACATAACCATAACGAGGTATTAATATGCCACAAAACATAACAATAACGAGGTATTCTTTCGTCAAAATTGGAACATAATAACACTAAAAGGTTTACTTTTTCCGAAATCTATGGTGTCTTCACGAAAATAACCCCTCTTTCTTTTATATAAAATAATGATAGTTAGGAAAAATAATTTGGAGATTTTTTAAACTTTATTATTATTTGATAAGGTGACTGTATAGATTTGACATTCAGTCTTGGTGTCTTAGTACATTTACCATTATCTGATTATTTTGCCATTTAAATATCTTTTAATGAGAAAGTTATTGGTGCACTATTTAGACATATGCACCATAAATCGTCAATAAATAATGAATGCAACAGATCTGTTAAAATTTCCTAAAAGAATTTTATATTATATCTATACAGATAATGTTTAGATGTTTTTAATGTGTGAAAACGGCATTACCGTAAATCAAATCAAATAAACCCACTCTTATCGCAAAGACAAACAACTTCAGAAGCTAAACAACTGTACTTTAGCCATACGAGGGCTGTTTAAAATTAATATTGAAAAGTTCACATCTTTTAATGTACGTACGCGATTTTACAAGCAAGAAATATCGAAGCATGTCCTCTACATTCAGTGAAAAAATCAATTCAAAATGTTTGCAAATAACAGGTCTTTCAACATTCCAAATAACAAGGCACGCTTACAATGCAACATGACGTCGCAAAATAGATACAAAATGTCGCCAGGGTTATTCTTTTCTCAAAGTACTATTCGAGTGTTCTATGCCCCCTATGGTTCCGATAAACTAAACATTGTATGCATTCTTATACCAGTCATCGCTAAAATGTTTTGTGGTGTTCATCGTCTCGGCTTTTAGCTTCTTTAGACAACTGAAACGATGCACCGTCAGTAGTGATTTTTGTCATCCAGATGATCGCAAAATCAAAAGGCGCCAAACGGACGTCATCGTCTGATCTTAAAACAATAAAAACATGTTCCGTAAAATAAAAATAGTCATCAATCAAAAAGTATTCTACTAATTACTGTGTACTGTCATTACATTTGTTACTTCGAAATAAGTAAAGATCTAGGTAAATAAAATACCTTTCTCATATTCAACTCTTTGGTCAGAATCAAATGGTTAGACCCGATTCGTGATCAGAATTAAGCACCCCAGTCGATCCTTCTGCCGACAGACTGGTCCAAGGCGGTAACTGCTGGGTGTTTTATAATGTCACGTCTAATGTCACGTCTCTGTGTTTTGTCATTTTTATATTAAAATGTGTTTGTGTGTGTCTTTATCAAGTGGAAGTTAAACTATTCGTGTATGTAGTCATTCCGATTGGACAATTTCATTATTTTCTGTTGAAGTTATTATTTGAGCGGTTTTTATTATTCTGGTTTTGGGTTTTCACAGGTTCTACAGCAAGGCTTACCAAAAGGACCTTTCTTATTCATGCATTTATTGTAAAATCAAAAAGACAACAATTAATACTTTAAACAATAAGGGACATAGAGAAAATTTAAATCAAAACTTCAAGCTTTGTATTGTCTTAACATCTTAGCAACACAACTAAAACATTTGACACATTTGACACATTAATTGCAGTGTGTGTGTTTTATTGACTGTACTCTTACATTCTATAACATAGTTCAATTACATGTATTATGTGAAGACAATTATTCTAAGGGCGGCACTTCAGGGTTTTTTTAAAACTTGCCAAAAAATTTCTTTCATCTTCATTAAGTGCATTTGAATATTTCCGGTCGCGATGTCTTCACAAGAATTAACCTATCAGGCACTTGGAGATAGCAATGAAGTCGAAGCTTTGAAATATTGAAGAAATGTGAGACCATAAACTCTCAGGAATTTAAAGTCAAGATAACATTTAGTACTGTTGGCGTCTGCAAACGTCAGAAACTTGTTTTTTATGAATATAAATAAAAATATTAGTGACAACTTTGATGATGCATATGCTGTTCAATTAGCATTCTGTTTTTAGTATTGTGTGGAATGGCCAATGCTTTTTTAATAATGAAAGTGCACTTTCAGAAGATTAAGAAAACATGAAAAGTAAAGTTTGCGCGTAATTCAACCACGCCAGTCTTTTCAAGCAGTAGCACAAAAAGTAATAAAATAGCGTTCTTCTGTTAATTTCCAGAATATTCAGCCATGTTTAAAATTGGGAGTCTAATTACAAAGTATGCGATGATAAATAACTTGAATCAGGTAAAGTTATATATTCCAGATTGAATGAAAATGTAAAGAGAGGGGATGAGAGAGAAAGATAGAGAGAGCGAGAGAGAGAGAATCAGATGTGGCTGACAGAAACAGAGGGAGAGGGAAGCGGAGTGAAAGAGAGACAGATACACACAGACAGACAGAGACAGAAGGATAGAGAGACAGAGATAGACACAGTGAGATACACATAGAGAGACAGAGACACAGGGAGACGGAAAGAGGTAGACAAACAGGCAGAGAGAGAGGTCGATATAAAGAAGACGGAGCGATGAGGGGAGAAAGAGATAGAGAGACTGGGTACGTTCGAGATTTCTTACCCCACACCACGCCAGAAACATGTGCATTTATCTAATTTTCGTCATTTAACAGATTGCCATGAACACAACAAAACAACACTTGCGTTAAAACTCAGGTCCTGCAACGCATACGTGAATACGTGTATAGAATCCAAGAAATAGGGGATTGTACCACTACATATCTCATTAACATGATTCACATGCTAAATATGAGTCTTCATTATCATTTAATCATTAAGACTGCAATGTAGTTTAACAATATGTAGCTTTGTCTAAGACTCAAGTCAAATTATTTATTTAAGAAAGGTTTCTCAACTTCTTACACACAATCAATTAAACAAAACAAATATACAACAAATGAAACAGTGAACTATCTTCTGTTAAAATCTTAAGAAGAGATACGGTGGGGTTCAAATGTAACAATCTTATTATAGGTATTTTATTTGTTTATTGTTGTAGATGACAGTCACACTTAAAATATATCATTCATGCGCGTATCTGGGCCGTTTTTTAAGTTACACACAATTACAAGGGAAATAACCTTTGTAGTAATATTTTTGAATGTATTCGTTTCTTTTCTAATGAATAACAGGAAAATGCGGACATGCTTGGAACTTAACGCAAAATATCATCGACTAAAATCCTGATGTGTATAAGGTTAAACATTGGAAACCTTTATAACTGTATTGGTGTGGTAATGAGATTAAACAACACGCAAGTAAAATATATCATTCCTATCCCGGGTTAGGCTTTGATTTTCGTAGTGTTTTTGGTACTTATGGCTTTTTGATTTTTCGAACAGAGGTCATGCACGTGCGTAATTTCGTAATGGCAGAAACGCGCCTGTCATTAGACTGCTATCCTCTGTACACGTATTTCTGATTGCGTATACTTCACAGTATATACATACAATGTGATCTATTTTATCGACTCTGTATTTAAGATATAACCATCTCCGTTTATTGCTAGTTGTGGATTACAGCTTTCTGGCTGACAGCCTATTTGATTTTGTCCATTGTATGATAAGTAAAAGATTCTAGTGTATAAAAACTGAATCTGTGTTCTGCACTCATCTGAAAAGCATTTAAATTAGCACATCGACCTTAATTATTTCTTCACAGCCGAACACCAAACAATTAAGGTAGTTTAGGAATTATGACCCCCATCATCGGCGATGTGGATGACGCTCTATACAATTTATTGGTTTAGTAAGGCATAACTACAGGTAACATTTCATTATCAAATAAGCAGACTATTCTGAACAACAGTAGAGAAGGAGTTTTGGCTTAGTATAAGCATTAGCCTCAAACAGAAGATGATGCAGCAACGTAATACTATAATTAACTAGTTATAAAAAATCCAGCAACTGATGCAACACAATCCTATTTTAAACATAGAAAAGATGCGGATAATGCAATAAAACAATGTTACATCGAAGAACAAAAACATCTTAAAAGACTTTCAAAAATTCTAGCGATAGCAAACCTTCGATTTATTGTTTTAAATAGTATTCGTTTAGGAAAATAGAGAAGTATACAATAGTATTTACCATCCCGACTTTTTTAAATGCAAAACCTATATTACATATTTAATACTATATCAACGTTTGTCCACCAGCCAGTTGTCCTAAACTGAAATCAAGAATATTTTACAGAAGTATAGTGGTGAGGAAGTGAGAAACCAAAATAAGAGCATTTAAACAAAAAAATGTAATTACTAAGCTAGATGTATGGTTGTTGAATATACATTAGAGTCCGAATATTCCGTCAGATTCGTGTAGATTTAAAGAACACTAAGAAGAAACTTAACATAGGGAGAATCCAATCAATGTGGTTCAATAATATAAAACGACCACGTGATGTCTAAAGTTTATATTTTACCCTTGCAATAAAAGTGTCTCTGCTCCTGTCTGCACACACTGGTGTTTTCGTTAAAAAACATTTTCAAATATATTGTAACCTACAATTTAAATGATTGTTGTAAGTACGTGTCATTTATAAACAAAATTGGTTTCCTTCGTTGCCTGTTTTCGTAGATTAACTTTCGAGAATATGACTAACGAGTGTACGTGCAAACAACATTGAAACTTCACTGAATATACTAGTCAACTGGTCACCAATATCTTCCAGGCTGTGATTAATTCATTTGCATTTTCAGTTTTATAAATAGGGGGATTGTATATCTATAGGTTTAGTAGAATTACATTTGAGTTCTTTTTGTTTAGGCATTTACGTTGTTCCGTTGAATATGCAATACCTTCAAAACATTGCATGAACTTATGAAACCGATGATTTTTGTTTTTAAGTGCTTGAATCGGAAGGCTGTCGATCCCTTTACTGAAATCAGTGGGTCTGGTATTTGTGACGTTTATCTAACTCATATCCGCTGTTTACGAAATTTACCAATTATTTAAGCGTAGTGCTTAGCAACAAGATTGTCTCAAAAATAAATAGATAAACATGAAAACAACCTCTAGAAAAGACAAACAGAATAAATGCAAAAGTGACAAAAACACAGAGACGAGACATATTACACAGACAGAAAATCCAGCAGTTAATGCCTTGGAGTTGTCAGTCGGCAAAACGACTTACTGTCGTGCTTAAACCTGGTTTGTGGAGCAAAACTGAAAAAAAACACATTTAGTTGCCACTTGTTTTAAGAATCATTAATTATTTAAGTTAAACGGGTTATAGCAATTTCAATTGCTCGTAAATAAATAGAGGCATCGAATAACAGACTCATTCCGTGATTAAATATTATATCTGACGCTATATTATCGCTTAGAATCTCTTAAATAAACATTTAAATCCACGACTCGCCTCGATTGCCATTCAATTACATACCATTATTAAGTACCATTTTTATTTACACAAAAGTAATACAGCTTTTTTAACAATTTGATTGGTTAGCACCTTTGATGTGTTGATGAAACGCATTTGCAATCAAAGCCGATGACAGATGCTTATTCCTAATGTAGCAAGTAGCTGTTAAGAAAAATGAACCCACAGGAAATGTTTAACTAATGGGTACATTCGCCATTCATTTAATAGCATGTAAAAGGAATTATACATTAACTAGACGCCATATTTTATAGTAATAAAAGCCAAGAAGCGTGCGGTTAAACAATTAGCATCAATATACCTTGTACAAGCACCAGGAAAAGAATGGAAGAATATATCGACAAATAGTTGCTCCAGATTTTGTTCAAAATAAACAACATCGTCGATAATAATAGAGTTCAGCCATAAAGTGATTTATTCATAATTATAAAGATTCCAATTTCTTAAGCGAGAGGGCGAGCGGATGCTCTACACTTGGACTTCTTTCATTCAACTGAGAAAGAAAACACCCTTCTAAGTTAGTTTAATCTGAATTTTTAAAAAAGGATTATCGTGTTTTTTACATCATTGAAGATAAGAAATCCACATAAAGTAAATCCTTTGTTGTACTTTAGCCACACGTTTCCAATCAGCAAAAAGCCTTTAATCATGTGTGTGTCTTTTTGTGACTTGACATTGTTATATAAACTGCATAGTAGGGGAGGTGTTATGGTAATAAAACTGCTACAACAACGTGGATCAGCTGTTACACTCGCATTCCGAATCAATCCAAGTGCTGCGCGTGTCATATAGCACCTCTCATCCACCAGACCTGCCACCCGTTACATCATGTTCAGCCCACAACAGTAACTAGAGCTACCTTAATAACACGCGTGACAACAACACTGATTTGTTCTTACTTTTACATTTGGCTTGCATGTGCATACCTTTGTCCTGCGCCTTTTCGGGGTCTGGTATATGTACAATGCTTATAGGATATTGTCATATATTCTTACTCGTTAAAGAATACAAGACATACGTAAATGTTGTATAGTTTCTGGCAATCAGTGTAAAATCGACATTAAAAGATATTCTGTACAACATTACTATGAGCAATATAGATTGCGTGGGACGTATGACCTCTGTTCAAATATATATTTAGGCATAGTGTTGGTAAATCTGTCAATTAATTATTAAATAAGCATTATTAAATAAGCAAACTGCAATAAGCATTCAGGTAAAGATATACGTTAATATGAGTAAAGAAGTAGACATTTCGCCTTTAAATCAGTCATCCCAGTTTAACAAAGAAAACCACTTGTTAGTCTATATGATATTGACGTTTTTATTTATATATATAATATCATAATCACATAGGCTAGTACACAGTAGGCGACAGAAAACGATCCATTCCGAAGGCATATATGACTTTAATCCATTGCGCATAGGTCGATTATATATAAATATATAGCAGAAACTTTCATGAGGTATTTCCGTTAAACACACCTAAACAACCCGAAAAGAAACGGTGTCGTAAGTGTTGTTCCGACCCGATGTGAATTTTTTATTTGTGACGTTCCATCCTGCGCGTTGATGATTTTCTTTTTCTTTCCAAATAAGACTAAGCTTTCTTTCCTCTCTTTCGGTTCGGGCTTCCTTCGTCCGCCATTGTTACTTACAAATTCAGTAAATGCGGGTCACGAGATAATACTAAAGTTTACGTAACTAATCGAAACGTTTTGGGATTCGACGAAGTAAATTAAAATCTTCTATAACTCCTCAGTTTGATTTCTTATGACTCAGTTGAAATAATTAAAACAACTATGGATAAACAGCCATTATATATGTCACATCTTAAACGTTTTTTGCACTAAATGTGGTGATGAAATTTCAAATCATACATAGCTTCAAGTTAGTGTTTAATGAAATTATTTTGTCCAGCGAATCAATACACAAAAATTAATGATGCAGTGCGTGGTCCTTGTTTTCATCAGAACCTGGCATTGTTGTTGAACTGCTAAAAACATCGGATAATGGCGTTTGAAACAATGTCAGGAATCTGACACTCGTAGTTAATTTATAATAAACATATATTAAACTCGTACCAGATAATGCCTAAATGATAATAATGCCTATATTATTGACTCGTATAAAGAACATCACATTAATTGTAGATGGATTGCAATTGTGGTTGTTGTATTAGCTTGATTTTTCTCTATTCTGTATTGATAGTTTTCGACATTTTATTTGTCATGATGTTTCTCAAATTCGGTACGATTCAACGCGGACATTATTATACCAAGTTACAGTAAATATAAATACAAACATAACAATCACACATTTAACAAATAGACATTTTGTGACCACGTTAAAAGACAAAACCGATTACATTTCGGGTCTGAACTACAAAAAGATGGAAGTAAATAATTTCAATATTCATTAACTATTCAATATCTCTTTCAATGATTTCGAGATAGTGTTTAATGTCTTCGTTTGACTACGTACACTTTGTGTCTCACTTTGTGTCACTCATTCAGCAATAAAGTTAGCTTTTTATAGTCAAATCGTTTTCGCATGTAGATCATACTGTATATTGCTTTTCTGCAATCTAGTTGCAACGTTGCAGTGTCATAAATATGCGGCAATAATCCATAACACGACAGTTTTCCCGTCAAGATCGCTCTATCTCAAACAATGTTTTAAAACACTCGTTCGTTGAAATAAAAATGAAAAATTCACAACCCGTATTTTAGTTTTGCTCATGGCATTTGGTACTTGTAAAAGTTCCTATACTGTGTTAAAAGGGTCCAGAATATATATTATCCTTAGTATATGCGAGCTATTTTAGGAAGATTGTTAGTAATTAGAAAAGTCAAGGACGATGTAAAGGTCAACATTTGTTAACCAACATCTATTTAAAAACTATTTTATGACCCGCTTTTTGTTTTGCATCAAGGCTTTTCTAGCCAACTTTTTACAATATTATTTATGGCTTTCGCAATAACACGTAAACTCAAGATTATAAGGAAAGCTTTAATAATAATTGACACAACAAAAGTATAAGGATCATTTATAATACATAAGCTTACATTGATGTGAGGCATATAGTGGCATATGTAACGTTATATACATAATTTATTATGCTGGCATGTATATATCAACGTGTATAATTATGGTAAGCCACTAGAAGCTTTACAACCAAAATAAATGGGTATTCGGAAAATAAGTCATGCATATATCACTGATAAACTCGACACTATCAAGGTTGATCCTGTTCAAAACTTTAATCAAATACGAAAATTGGATGTTCTATGCATCGTACATTCGTTAACTTATACCACGTCTACAGAAGTGGACATTTGTTTGATAAATGTGATTATATTTCTCATTTACGGTTATGTGTGCGCGCATTACAATCGACAATTATTATTGTTCCTCGTGTCAATTTAAAATACCCCTTTGTAACGGGTTTCATCAAGTGATGTGAACTGAATTTCGTCGTATTCGATAACTCTTCGATAAAATACAGAAATTCAAATGCAAGAACACAGTTTGTTTATCAATTCCATTGCTGACGTTTTGTAATTAAGATTCCTAATTAAGACGAAAATCAATTTGTGCGTAATGTCTCCGCTGATGTGAACTAATCAATGAAATAAAACTCTATGTGGCACTAATGGCTGACTTCTGTATCCTTTCTAAATATTTCATTAGCATGAAAATGTTTTAACCTAGATTTGTTTCTTGCTAATAGTGTTTGATAACGGATTTCCAATGCCGCGGTTGATTTAAACTCCTTGCTGCTATTTAACAGTCTTTATAAACCGACACAAATGCTTCCTTAAGACCACCATACACGATCATTATCATCTTTACTGTTATAGTTGTTCTAATTAATGCATAAACTGTAAAAGGTATCACGTTTTGATATATTATAGCCTGGTGCTCTCCCAGATGCACATTGTTAGTGCACTTTTGTTTTATGTCTTTTCGTTTGATGATAAAGAAACATGTAAAATGCATTTGGCATTAAATGCATGTTTCTATTTCCAGGTTTCTATCGGCCTCTGATTTCCATGTATGTCGTTGATCCAAATACCGTGCTGTGAGAGCGGCAGTAGTTTATTCAATATACAGTCAAGTTCAATATACAGTTAGTTCAGGTCGCTCGAACACTCATGGGGATGATCTTCCATTTTGAACGAATTTTTGTTAAAAAAGCTGTATTACTTTTGTGTAAATACAACTTGAATATGTATAAAATCAGAACTTTGCATCATCTTTTCTTGAATGATTCCATTTCACTAATTGTTTCTTTTGATAGTTAATACGACTGAACATTGTTCGTGTTTTATAGTATATAAATTAAGTAGTATATAAATCAAGTAGTATATAATTTGAGTCGATTTGAGACATTACAAACATATTCGGTATTTCAAATTAAGTTAAAAACAACAAAGTCATGCCCTTTATAAATCCTTAACATTCTGGAAAATCCAGTGAGCTAACAATATTTCCCGACAAACCTAATAATCACGTGACAAAAATCAATACTGAAACGTAATTGTGACGTTTGTGATGATTATTTCATTGAATATTTTGAAATGATGAAATTCTGGGATATATTTATGAAAGCGTTTAGAACAGCTTCAATCTTGAGTTGAAAGAGAACTGCAACGATTTCAGTTGCAACCAATCTGTGGTGTATGTGTTTTTTTTTGCTTTATCAAAGATATGAATCTTTAATAAATCAATTTCAACCACAACCTAGCTTTTTTCTACCCATCTGTGAAGTTGTAGTAAAAGTAGCAGTAGTAGTGGTTGTAGTGGTAGTAGTAGTAGTAGTTGTAGTAGAAGAAGTAGTAGTAGTAGTAGCAGCAGCAGTAATCGTAGTAGTTGTTGTTGTTGTTGTTTTTGTTGTTGCATAATAATAGTACAAAGAGTAATAGTAGTATTATTTCAACTTCAACTACTTCATCTACTTCTACTACTACTACTATTACTACTACTACTACTACTACAACTCGTACTACTACTACTACTATTACTACTTCTACTACTACTACAACTCGTACTACTACTACTACTACTACTACTACTACTACTACTGTTACTACAACTACTACTACTACTACTACTACTACTACTACTACTACTACTACTACTACTACTACTACTACTACTACTACTACTACTACTACTACTCTTTCTACTACTACAAGTTATATTATCTAATTTAAATATGTGTTAAAATAACTCTTTTCATGTCACATAACTGACACTTCGCAAACAAGTTTTTATCAGCCCTAACATGTAACAGACATGTCATGTATGGTGTGATTGTAAATCCTAACCGCGTGATCTCTAGCAAAAAGGAATAATTTTCATCTCTTAAAATTTCCATTAATGCAACACGTCACATAAGTCTGTTGTTTTAATATTTATTCTCCAGGCAATAGAATTGTGTTTCACAAAGTTGTCCATTACAAACATACAATCATGTACACGTCAGGTTTTTCATTCTTTATTATAAAACTGTGTTCAAAACCAGTGAATTTTCATTAAATATATTAGAAGAAACCATGTATCGGTCATTTAGTTAACACTTGACGTTCTTGTCCTCTTGGCTTTGTGTATGTGATTCAATTAGGTCCGTCACGCTATGGTTTATTACCGTGGACGGTTTAAGGATTATGACTCCTGAAATTTCCACCAGGTAAAGAACGTATGTTTCTGAACTCGTTTTTTAAGATAATTTATAAAATTGATCAACGTGAGTATGAAAACAGTGGTCAATATCATAGTGTCATTAAAAGAAAAATGAATGGAGGTATCCAGACTTCTGCCTGAGCGTCTTCCTCTATCAAAATTGCTGCACTTCAATATAATGGCTAGCATTGTGTCGCTCCGATGCATTTTCTAGAAATAACAACAGAAAGTTATCGCTACCTGCTGTTGTTTCCTTGCTTAACCTCTATACACTTGAAGTTAAAAACTCACCAAAGTATCACAAACAATATTTACACAAAATGCTTAAACTAAGATAAATGACATAAAAAGTGTTCCTCCCTTGGTATTGACACAATCTACATGCTATTCCAGATTAAATCATGTAGTGACAAATGGATTCTTAAGTCACAGATACACTCAGCTACATTTGGAAGCTCTCCAATAAATTATCATCAAATTGAATAAGCATTTCATCTTGCCAACTTGCTTCATTGTGTTCTGTCGCCTGTTACATGAGAAGAGTTCTCATTTACCAGAAATACTTGCTTATGATCAGTCTCCATTGCGTGGTCACCTTTATACAATGGTTCAGTTTGTTTGTTTTTTAATATCATGTAAAATGTATTCTTAGAATTTTTTTGAACATTTTAAGCATTTATGTTATTATGTTTCTAAGAGAGATAATTCAGAAATTTTATTTTAGTTACAATTAAAAGATTTGTGAAGTTTTTCCTTATATAAAAATATCAATACGTCTCTCTCTTCTAAATACCATGTGACCATTATTTCTCAATTAGGTTAGTCTTTTTTAACGATGTCTTAATTTATCTAGGAAAACGACAGCATTTTGGACATTTTTATTCAAATAGACCAGTTTCTTTTCAATGCTAGCATTTAAGGAACCCCTCCGAAAGTGTGAGGTTGGAGCTCTATAGAACCGGTTTAAGCACCCCAGGTGATCCCTTTTGCCGACCGAGCGTTTCAATGCTGTTACTGTTGGATTTGCTTTTTTTGTTTAATACCTCATCCTAGATTCTAGGTTGTTACTTTTACATATGGTTTGCATGTGAGTACCTTTGTTCTGTTTCGTCCCAAATGTTGGTATATGTTGCTACGTTCATAGTACTTTGTCATATTACCTTATTGCAGGTTTCATTTAGTGCTTGTTTAACCTATCCCTTACCGTCTTTGAAGAATGTTTAGACTTAGTTTTCTTGTGTTGGATCCTTGCAAGCAGAATCATCTGTCAAATGCTTTCCTTAACGGGCCTCATATTAAATAGAGGCTCGTCTACATTTTATATATCTTTACGACAAGAAAGTACAGGATATATATTGGATCATTGCATAAACGATTACATTTTACATTCAAATATGTGTCTTTGTAAAACAATAGAAAGAGAAAGAGAGACAGAGAGACAGAGACAGAGACAGAGAGAGAGAGAGAGAGAGAGAGAGAGAGAGAGAGAGAGAGAGAGAGAGAGAGAGAGAGAGAGAGAATCTGAAATGTTTGAAACTTATCTCAGAAAAATTATTCAAGATGAATTATTAAGAATAATTAAGAATAACTCCGGTAATGAAGCAAAATATTCCGTTCTGTTTGTGCAAATAATGACTCTTAGAGGTTTTTAACCTTTACGTAATTTCTAAAATATTACTCGCCCTTCGTCAGCACTTATTTAGATGTTGCTGATCATTTCATAAAATTTATTTAAGACATATTTTACAACAAATCTAGCAATAAGGACTTTTTTAAATTTAATTATTTATTTCCTATACTAAATCAGTTTTATATAATGTGCAAATGAATCATAAATATTAATACATTTCACACAGTTTGCTTAAGCATAACATTCGTTTAACTACAGCACAGTTTATTAGACATAAAGTAAAACCTCTCCCAAAGGCACCTCTGAGCAGCGGCAGCCTCTTAGCAGCAACCCTTTTATTTCCCCCTGTAAGTTTTAAGTGCAATTTAACCTCTGCGCAGCACCTCCTCTGAAAGGTAAAAGGCCTTTCAAAACTTTCCGTAAAGGCTGTGATAACCTCTGCTGAGCACCGCCTGGGGGCTACTTGAGAAGTTTCACACGTTTGTTAATTGATAAGGAATCTTGGTGGACTGATTTCGTAAAGGTGCTAATCCAGTGTCTGTTTGACAGGTAACCAGTAAGATGTGAAAAACCCTGATAACTTGGTTTCAAGATAGTGCTGATAGAAAGAATATTATCAGTTAATTGGCAATAGTAACTAATAACGTTTTAATAAAATCCACAAAAAAGTTGGTGACCTTGTAAGAAGTGAAAAAGACAATTATTGCTCTTTATCTGTAGCTTACAATTCCAATGTATGGTTATCTACTTTCATATGTTCGTTCTCAGTTATTTACTTAGTTTACTTAACTAAGTTCTGTTATTTAAGACTCATCAGATTCTACTTATAGGAGTTTTGACTGTGTTTCTCATTACATTGTGTAGTTTGTATGGTCTTCTAGTTCTTATATTTCAGCAAAGATTAACTACATTTTGAATATGTGATACCATATTTTGATATCATTAAAACATCTATAATGTTATATTGAATAAAAATAATTTTTTATATAGGGTATTTGAACTTGGCATCAATGATGACCTCTGCACAGCAACACATCACAGCAGCAACAGTTTTTGTGCAGCGGTTTCACTTAATTATATATTACATATACAGTATAGGGTCAAACAAATCCATTGAAAGCCGAAAAGTCTCCGTTACTCTGAATTTTTAATGCTGTTAGATACGGGCCAGTATGACCACATATTGTTGACATGACTTTAAAAATCTTTGAACCTAGTAAAAACGAATTTATTTAACATCAGCAAACCTTACTCCAAGTATACTCTCAAATGGTTCTGTACAATCTGTATTTGTACTTCTTGCTGATTTTTCTAAATCAGCACAAAAATCTAGCTAGCAAATAGTTGTTAGGGAAGGAACACTATGATTGTGTATGAGTTAAATTTAAAAGCAAGATATAGCAGATAGAGAATCATTAGTGGTCCACTCCTCCCTTGGTTACTCGGTTAGTTGTCGTTCCAATCCAGTGTTTGATTTTATATCCAAGACTAAATTATAAGCAAACTAGTTGGTGCCTTGCAATGGACACTAGATACAAACGAGCCACCGTCGTCAAAAGCGTAAATGATGCTATTCGTGACATTTCATCCATCTAAGCAATTCATAGAGCACAGAAACTATGCAAAAGATTTGATTTTTCAGCTTAGCTTTAAAAAAGGAACCGCTTTGTTGTTAGAAAGAGAATATCTCAAGGCGTAAAAGAAGGTGTCAAATAGGCTCTCCTTAAAAGACAGCTGTGCCAATTTCTATTAATGAATGGGCTGAACTGAAAGGGAGCTCAAACTGATGGTACTAAGTTTTTTGGCATTTAAGTTTTGTGTTTAACAAGAAATTAAACATGCACATATTGTATCTTGATCACATTGCTAATACTATCATCATCAGCAGCCGCCGCAGCAACAACAACAGGAGCATCAGCACATAAGCAGTCATCATCATCATTAACATCACATCATCATCAGCAGCAGCAGCATGTACACTGCTTGACTACTGTACTAACACGCTCACACTGTTGGTTCCCCTTGGTGCCTCTTAATCTCGGTGACCTGCAGTGTCGTCATTATATTTGAAACTGAAATGTTTGAAACTTATCTCAGAAAAATTATTCAAGATGAACTAATTAAGAATAACTTCGGTAATGAAGCAAAATATTCCGTTCTGTTTGTGCAAATAATGACTCTTAGAGGTTTTTAACTTTTACGCAATTTCTAAAATATTACACGCCCTTCGTCAGCACTTATTTAGATGTTGCTGATCATTTCATAAAATTTACTTAAGACATACAAATAAAATTAGTGTTGTTATTTTACAAAAAATCTAGCAATAAGGACTTTTTTAAATTTAATTATTTATGTCCTATACTAAATCAGTTTTATATAATGTGCAAATGAATCATAAATATTAATACAATTCACACAGTTTGCTTAAGCATAACATTTGTTTCACTGCAGCACAGTTTATTAGACATAAAGTAAAACCTCTCCAAAAGACACCTCTGAGCAGCGGCAGCCTCTTAGCAGCAACCCTTTTATTTTCCCCCGTAAGTTTTAAGTGCAGTTTAACCTCTGCGCAGCATATCCTCTGAAAGGTAAAAGGCCTTTCAAAACTTTCCGTAAAGGCTGTGATAACCTCTGCTGAGCACCGCCTGGGGGCTACTTGAGAAGTTTCACACTATTGTTAATTGATAAGGAATCTTGGTGGACTGATTTCGTAAAGGTGCTAATCCAGTGTCTGTTTGACAGATAACCAGTAAGATGTGAAAAACCCTGATAACTTGGTTTCAAGATAGTGCTGATAGAAGGAATATTATCAGTTAATTGGCAATAGTAACTAATAACGTTTTAATAAAATCCACAAAAGAAAGTTGGTGACCTTGTAAGAAGTGAAAAAGACAATTATTGCTCTTTATCTGTAGCTTACAATTCCAATGTATGGTTATCTACTTTCATATGTTCGTTCTCAGTTATTTACTTAGTTTACTTAACTAAGTTCTGTTATTTAAGACTCATCAGATTCTACTTATAGGAGTTTTGACTGTGTTTCTCATTACATTGTGTAGTTTGTATGGTCTTCTAGTTCTTATATTTCAGCAAAGATTAACTACATTTTGAATATGTGATACCATATTTTGATATCATTAAAACATCTATAATGTTATATTGAATAAAAATATGTTTTATATAGGGTATTTGAACTTGGCATCAATGATGACCTCTGCACAGCAACACATCACAGCAGCAACAGTTTTTGTGCAGCGGTTTCACTTAATTATATAGTACATATACAGTATAGGGTCAAACAAATCCATTGAAAGCCGAAAAGTCTCCGTTACTCTGATTTTTTAATGCTGTTAGATCCGGGCCAGTATGACCACATATTGTTGAAATGACTTTAAAAATCTTTGAACCTAGTAAAAACGAATTTATTTAACATCAGCAAACCTTACTCCAAGTATACTCTCAAATGGTTCTGTACAATCTGTATTTGCACTTCTTGCTGATTTTTCTAAATCAGCACAAAAATCTAGCTAGCAAATAGTTGTTAGGAAAGGAACACTATGATTGTGTATGAGTTAAAATTAAAAGCAAGATATAGCAGATAGAGAATCATTAGTGGTCCACTCCTCCCTTGGTTACTCGGTTAGTTGGCGTTCCAATCCAGTGTTTGATTTTATATCCAAGACTAAATTATAAACAAACTAGTTGGTGCCTGGCAATGGACACAAGATACAAACGAGCCACCGTCGTCAAAAGCGTAAATGATGCTATTCGTGACATTTCATCCATCTAAGCAATTCATAGAGCACAGAAACTATGCAAAAGATTTGATTTTTCAGCTTAGCTTTAAAAAGGGAACCGCTTTGTTGTTAGAAAGAGAATATCTCAAGGCGTAAAAGAAGGTGTCAAATAGGCTCTCTTTAAAAGACAGCTGTGCCAATTTCGATTAATGAATTGACTGAACTGAAAGGGAGCACAAACTGATGGTACTAAGTTTTTGGCATTTAAGTTTTGTGTTTAACAAGAAATTAAACATGCACATATTGTACCTTTCACATTGCTAATACTATCATCATCAGCAGCAGCAGCAGCAGCAACAACAACAACATGACCAGCAGCACATACGCAGTCATCATTATCATTATCATCACATCAGCAGCAGCAGCAGCATGTACACTGCTTGACTACTGTACTAACACGTTCACACTGTGGGTTCCCCTTGGTGCCTCTTAATCTCCGTGACCTGCAGTGTCTCATTATATCTTCTGGGATGGCGTTTTAATTTTACATGTAGATACGTCATATACCGTATACACACGCATACGTATACAACATACATATATTTTAGGTAAAGTAAATCACAAATTCAAATAACTGTCAGAAAGTGAGTTGTTTTTTTAAACATAATACAGTTTTGGTTTTTATCAGCCATATATAGATTATGCATGACAGTAAAATGGTTGCTCTTAAACTGAATTCACAATTTCCAATGTGATGATAATCTCATTGACCTGCTTTAGCAGGAATTACTAGAATAATGTTGCCATAAATCAAATTTACAACAAAACAAATGTCAGATGCTTTGAAAATAAATCATACATTTATCGTTTATAATGTTTAATTATCAATAATTTTACGTTTGCTAGAGAAAACCTAGTTGAAATGCAAACTAATTCAACATAAAATGTCATTCATTTTAAATTAAGCCTGTCTTATGTTCCCTAGGCACTAGCAATAAGTATTCATGTAATTTACATACAACTGTTTCTTAGATAATTACTCATAAACAGCTGGTAAAGCTGTATAATGCCGTTGAGAAGAAATGGGATTGCTAACTTCATAACAAAATGGAACTTGAATACAAAAAGATTTGAATTAGGCAGTGTTACACGAGCAACATCGATTATGTTGGTAACCATTCAGGACAATTTTTAAATACCAAAAACTGTCTGTGAATGTTCAAGACATGCAATAGCGAGATAACCTCAGTTAAATGTTAGGCTGGTGCAAAAGAAATATCTAATATATACAAAAATTTCAGATTTGGTAAAACATAGGATGCCTTTAAATTGTAATGAAAATATTAACTTAATAAAAATGACATCTCTGGAAAAAAATTAATCATTTCTGTTTGCACGTTTATCTTTAAAATCTTACTTTTGCATGAAATAATAAAATGATGTTTTAAAATGTGTTAGAGAAAGCAATGAAAATATTATATTTATTCAATGAATGATAAAACACTAAGTTCGGATTCAAAGAATAATAAAGATAATAAATTGAATAAATAAAACAAGTCAACTCAGTTTATCATCGTTTAATATAGCATTCAGTCATTAAATATCGGCTGTTTAAGTAAACGTAGGAACTTATACACTTATTGTGCCACGTCGCGGATTTTGAGAAGCATTATCGCCGGAAGTTCGTAACAAAAAGCAATATATGTCCGTATTCCTTTCATAATAACAACATTTCAAGGGGTGTAGAGAACGCAAAAATAAACACTTTTAGAAGGTATGTTGATTAATGTGCATATAAATCCTTTTCCTTTACAAAATCCAAAATACAATTATGTGTAAAAGCAATCACTTTTACAAAACAAAACCTAATAATTAACATTATAAACTATATCCTATGGGTGGGCGTACGATTGTAAGGTCGAAATTCCGGGTGAACTATATAAACGCAATCTTTTGATGGTACCGCCATCCACTTAGATTTTACACTCTCTAGATAAACACTGCGTATGTCAAGGTTTATTTCAGGTTATAATTACTACGAGATTACAGCATTTTGAATAGTGATCAAATCAACTGATGAACAATGAATAAAACTGTGTTGCCCGTGGTTAAGTAGCGTGAATAACTCAAGTATTTTATTACTAACATCACCACTTATTATTAAATATAATATTTATCCCTTAGTTATCAATTAATTGGTAAACATGAATGCTCTCATTACCGTCCAAATTGGGAAATGAAGCATAGTCAGGTATTATGGTTTCCTATATACCGCAACATTTCATAATCGTGGCAAGATTACAGAAATTACTCAATCAGGCCATTGTTCCTCACCACGTTTGCTCACTTAATTTAAGTTTTCGTTATCATCTACTTCACTGAAAATCATAATATCAACCTCATGTACGTTGAAACACAAACCATTATGTCTTAATCAACATTTAGATTTGCATGAAACATTTTAGTTGCTTATCGAGTGTGTTATGATGTAGTAAAATGGCAGCGATCGCGGATCCTATGTTACGGCAGCTAACATTTGGTATCTTTAATTAAGGAAGTCATGCTTTCTTCTAATATCAATATCATACTTACATTGAATAGTGAACATTAAATTGTGAATTCTCTTACAATAATACCATAAAATAAAAACAAACTGAATAACACAATATACACATATTGCATTGTGTTGTGACTTTGATATGTTATGACGAAATTAGTGATGTCATTGAAAAATAATGTCCAGATAGAATTTAGGGAGAGAAGTATTATTTCTATCAGAAGAACTACACAAAATTGTTGATCGTATGTAAATTAGTAGTAGAAGAAGTAGTAGAAGAAGAAGAAGTAGTAGAAGTAGTAATAGTAGTAGTAATAGTAGTGGTAGGAGTAGTAGTGGTCGTAGCAGCAGCAGCAGTAGTAGTAGTAGTAGTAGTTTTCTTATTATTAAACTAATTTCTGATATTCTCCCTTAATTCATTTGTACAAAGAAATTAAATACCATTAAGCATATTGATAGACTTACATGTATGGTTGATTAAGCACATGATATAATTTAAGCCTTACCCACGATGTTGATATTGCTGCACAACCAGTTGTTAAGACTTCGAAAATATATTGACAAGTATGGATTCAGTATGAACATTTTCAAAAGGAAATCCTTCAGTAGCCGTCTGCTTGACTTGTTGTTATTTTGTTGTTTTTGTTTTGTTTTTTGGTTTGTTGTTGTTGTTGTTGTTGTAAACTCGTTTGAAGCAGTCCCAACAAATCGTTTGAGATCAAAAGAGTAACCTAAAATAAATTGGACCTGTGTTACTTACTAAGAAAACAGAAACATTGTAACATGCACGACCGGTTGTACTCCATTTCTACTCTTTGTGACCTAATGTTAATTAATTAACGATGAATTTGTCTATGGTAAGTTACTTATTCAATATATTCATACTGAACGGAAAAGGAAACTGTCGCTTTATATTATAATAAAGATGGACATGTATAATGGATCCATACAAACTCCGCACAGGGTTTACGACATCGCTACGCTGGCTTAAAACCACTGCCATCATACAAAATCACGTGACGATAGTCAGATAGGCAGATTAGCTATGACGTCTTTGCCTGCCAACAGAGACTGCAGACACTCGATTTGTTTGGGTTTCGCTTTTATGGAGGAGTCAAACTCCGTTATTACTTTGTGAATTTCTTCAACAGTATCCATTGATTTTTTACATTGAACTGGTGTAACACTGAAATTTCGCCCTCGGCGAAAGGACGGAAATGGCCGAGTTGTTACGATTGTAGTGATAAATACATTTTTTTTCTTTATCGTGAGAATTTGTTTTTTCATCCATTATTAGTCGTTTTTTCTAACATACACATTCATTCCGATTGTCATTTTACTGAACAAAAATTAAAAGTAAAAAAATCAAATCCTTCCAGATCTGGAAGGATTTCTGTGTGGTAGCAGAGATTCTCCTTACTGAAAGGGGGAGATCACTGCGTTGGAGATTTGGATCCATAATAATTTACTGACATTGTGCATGATATTACACTTAAAATTAGGAATCTTATATGACGATATAATCTGACCAATCCCGTTATTGTCACTTGTTGCAAATGTATGTTGATCTAAGAATTTTAATAAGAAGCAAATATCCTAGACGGATATTAAAAAAGAAGTAATTTTCAAAGCTACTTTTACGCATAACTGTAGAAGATGCCTCTGGAGATGTCGTGTTTTATTTGTGGCAGTTGTTGAATAATGTCTCTGCATGAAAGAATTCCATAAGGAATGTGAATGCATATATCTCGTCAATAACATTATAGATAGTTTGTATAGGCCGTAAATTTATCATGCAATACGTCTCCGGGAAATCAATATTTTTAACAATTGTTCCAAGAATAAAAAATGATGGAATGAAAATGGAAGCAAGGTGTAAACAGACTTACACCCGTTCTTATCAATTGGACAGCACAATGTAGACATATCATAAACAGATTTGTTTGACGAATGGGAATACTCCACATATGTCGGGCAAGAGCAACACAATAGTGTAATAAGAATAAGTAATTCAATTTGCGGAGATGTTATTTGAACATATGTAGCCTTTATAGTGCGGTATAAGGCTCAAAAATACATTTGTTACGGCAAGGTTTAATTTAGAAAGTACAAGCATAAACTGCGTAGAAATACACTGAGGGAACAAGATATTGCAATACATTTTAGCTATTTTTGTATCCTTTGTAAATATGTCTAAGGAAATATTTCCTGATATCATAGGAAAACCACCAGGCTGATACTGTTCACATCTCCATACAGGACAGAACATTGATCATGTGTATTAGTGCTCCAGGTCCAGCAATAATATCAAGCACATTAAAATTCAAGCCATCAATATGGATATAATCAATTAACTACAGATAATAAGAATATTATTTGCATATCACGGTAGTCATTGTATTTTGCATTGCATTGTCAATTAATTTGCTTATTCACCTGCAAGCAGTCGTTTTGTGGTAAAATTTACCTGCATATATTACGCATACAGACATACTTTTTATTCATAATCACAACAGTGTTAATTGTGCAGTGTGACGGTCGTAAAAAATATCCCGGCGCATGTGATCTATGTTGTCATCTAAATCGAAAAACCTCCAGGAAGTGCGAGGTTGGAGCGCTCCACAAACCAGGTTTAAGCACCCTAGTCGGCCCTTTTGCCGACTGACCGTTCCTAGGCGGTAACTGATGTTTTTTCTCTTTGTGTGCTATGTATCGTCTCTGTGTTTTTGAAACATTTACAGTTACCTTGTTTGCCTTTGTCTACAGGTAAATAAAATTTAAATATCTGTGGAAATTTTGATAGGTCTCTACTTACTGCTGCAAATGCTTCAGGAACAACTCTTTAGTCAATTAACGAGGAAGGTCATGGTGACTTTCAATGTTCCACAGAAAGCACGGCATTACATTTACGGACGCATTTATACCTTATGATACATATGATATCATACATTGTGTATTGTTGTCTAAATATTTTTCGCCTTACGTATCTACTATGTATATATATAGCATACACATTGCATTACAGATTATATTTTTATAATTCTGTCTAAATAAAACGTGGCTACAAAGAGTGTTTTCACTCATTATTGTTTTGCCTTGTTCAGTTATAAATCACATAACTTATTGTAAGAATATGAATTTATAACTTTGAATTGACTGAACTCTTTTTGCAAAAGTGATTTCTTTGGTAATGTGCAAGTGATATTAAAAGTGACTTCTATTTCATTAGTTATGTCGGTTTCTGTTGGATTTCCTCTTTTTATGTAATATCTTGTCTCTGTGGGTTTTTTTTCTTTTGCCTCTTTTACATTGAACTAGCTTGTTAAAACATTATTCGTATGTTGTAGTTTTTGTTTTTCATATTTTAAAATGTGTGCTGCTATTCTCGCATGACATTGTCATATTTTTGTATCAGGTAAAACCTTAAATGTTTATACTAAGTTCTCGCCATCGTGGCTCTTAGCAAACAAATGGCTATACAGTAAAGGGACGTAAAATTATTTGTTCAAGTTGATAAAATACTCCATACTCCATGTAAATTCCTGCCATAAGCAGGCAAACTATTTTTCGGTTTGTTCATTTTCCCTTGTCAATCATGACCAAGTTCGTTTTCATATTATTTCAAAATAGTAGATATATAATAGGTAAACAAGAAAAACACCTTGACGGGATGTTGTTATTTACACTGTTTGTTTGCTAGAAAACCCTTCAGGAAGTGCGAGGTTGGAGCGCTCCACAAACCAGGTTTAAGCACCCCAGTTGGCCCTTTTGCCGATTGACCGTTCCAAGGCAGTAACTGATGTTTTTTCTTTATGTGTGTTATGTCTCGTCTCTGTGTTTTTGTCACATTTGCATTTACCTTGTTTGCCTTGTTTGCCTTTGTCTAATGATAGATAAAATTTGATAGGACCTTTTCGTATTTACCTATTCATAACTTGGACTACTTGTTTCTAAATTGTTGTAATTGTTTGTCCTTAATAAATCCCCAAGAAACGCAAGGTAAGTGATCTCTAAACCCGTGCAAGCACTTAACTCGGTTCTTCTGTTGACCGACCGTTCCAAAGTGGCAACTGTTGGGTTTGCTCTTTATTAGTTTTTAGTTTTACTTTTTTTATGCCGGTAGCTTGTGAAAACCTTTGTTTTCTTTTTTCTAATTTTAATATATGATGCAATACCTTGTCTGGTTCTCGTACTACGAATAAGAACAATAATCAAATAATATAATAGTCACATCAGTAGCATCTTTACAATAACAGCTAAACCGTTTGTAAACGTTAATAAAGCCAGTTTGTACGCTTATTTCAACCTTTTTATTTGTTGTCAGGAACTGAAGCATAGCATTACGCTTTCAGCAATACTCTTTATATGTTATTAAACAAATTAAACTATATAAAATTTAAAATGCAAATGTTGTTGTGTTGTTTTTTCAATTGTTTTTATCAAAGAACCAGTGTAAGTTCTGTCGCATTTGTCAATTGTGTTAATTATCTGCGTGATGCAGAGCTTAACAGACAATCCATGATTTCAGTTTGAAGAACTGCATGTATCTGGTGTCTAGCAGATCCCATAGTTTTTACAAGCCACATCCATCAGATTTTAATGCCGACACTTGCTATATTCCTTCCATTTAAGACATTGTTAATTGTCGGTAACAATTAGTTTGCATGCAGTGCTTGGCTTAATAGAGTCTACAATTTGTGTTTTTTAAAGACAACCCGAATACCAAGGACTGAAAGATTTATGTCCTTTTCCATTAAAGGTTGTGTTTTTAAATACATCGCAGCAATATATCTAGGCAACTATTTGAGTGGAGGAAACCCCCATAAACATGTCCAGGTAGAACCACCGGAGCACATCAGGCCAGCTAGAATACCGTACTTTATAAAGTTCTTCGCCCCGACAGGAACTCGAACCCACGCTTTGACAGGCAGTTAAATCTCGCCATCAATTATTTTATCCGATAAAGAGCTGTCCGATCATTTTAACTGATGAAACAGTGATATTTCATCATTTCCCCCAGCTACACATGACCAGTTAAAGAGAATGCTTATGCTGCGGCCAACAGAAGATCTACATCTGACATTTTGTTGTGGCACCAAATAGAGGGAATTGTAAAGTTTATTGATAAAAAAAATGTTATATCATCTGTCAAACTATCTTTCCATCACAGGGCCCGAGCCAGGAACACATCAATAGGAAAGTCTGAAAAGGTTCTCTGAGGTGACAATTTAGCTGGCGGCTGCTCTTTGTGCATCTTCTCCTCTGTGGTCTGCAGGGGCGCCACCATCTCCACGTGGGGCATCTTGTGCTGTGCACCCGGAGACATGTCTATTGAGTCAGTGTCTGGCTCCTGGTCATCATCTGTACGACGATCATCGTCAAAGACAAGAACTGCCGTGTTAATATTATATATTGCTGCTTGATACACAGTGCAACATACATACAATACACAATTATCTGGTAGGTTTGTCAGGATTTTTGAGTCAATGATTGCGAAAATATTTTCTGAAATCTGCCTGATAATTTTTTATTCCTTTACATCAAAGGTACATTTACATAGTGTTATCAGAATTTTTAAATCAATTTACAAAGACGACTTTTACAAATCATTCACGCTAAAAATACATTTATTACACATAAACAGTTGATTAAAATAGTATACAGCAAATGTTATAATATGTAATCTCGAAACACAAATATGTTATATTATGACAATCTAGAACAAACATTTAAAATAAATAATGCTATATGATAAATATTATGGCCTCTGGAACAAGAATATGTAATGCATGATGCATCCCTTTTAGTTTAAACCTATTTATTAATAGTCGATTGGGAAACAAGTTCTTTCAACTTATATTAATGCCGTTCGACTGTCCACTTCCTGGTTAGAATCAGTACTCAGGTACTGAGTACCTGGAGCATTGTGAAACAAATAATATTGCTCAGGGACCAACATCACGTTGTCTGTTTTGTGGTTCGAACCCTGGACCTTCCGATTCGGAGTCAAACATCTTAACCACTAGACCACGGACGCCCACTTGACATCTCTTTTACTCTTCATTATGTGCAAGAACATTTTTACACGTCATGTGCATTCAAATGAATTGTTAAATTCATAAAATGCTGAAACTGAAGGAAAAAAATATTAAAGAAGAACATCAACAGCATCACCGAATATTGATTGAAACCAATATGGGCAAATTAATATTACTCACTGAAGTTCTTGAAGATTTTTTAATTACGAGTTCCAGTGCTGTTCATCATTTCTATGGTTTGATTTTTGAAGGATTGAAGTAAAGAATACGATTTGTTATAAAAAGATACATGACAGGTATGACAAAACTGAAATGGTTTAAGAACATTCACAATTGCTGACTTGAGAAAAATGCCAGCATAGGAAATTAAAAACATTGTTAGAAGTTATACCGGCTCCATTTGAAAGGTGATTATTTGCATGAAAGATGAGAGGGATTTCGAAATTAAACATGTTTGAGAAGCCAAGAAAATTATTCATTTCAGGAAATCGTTATAAAATTGTACAAAAATACAAGGTTCTGCATCAATTTTTTACTCGAGGACAAGAGAACTGAGCTAAATGAAACAATAAAATTGGTTTAACTGTTCTATTATCATATTTTAACAAGAGTAAAGTTTGGCAAAGGTGTCTGTTTGATAGCAGTCAAATTTTAACACGGATTGCAAGCTTGAATACAAAATTATAAACAATTTTAAGTCAAAATGATTTTTAATTTATTCTTTGGGTTTAATATTTTAAATTCCTTGCCCTAATATGTGATAACTTGAACACTTAAGAGTGATTTAAGTATGTTCGTCTTAACTTATAAAAACTTTATATTTATATCATATGAATATAGGGAAATTTTTAATGTTGTCTAAGGCAAACTCTTGTATCGTGTGATGTCACAACCACTGTCTGTCTGTTAAACACGACCTTTATATCATACATTTAAGATTAAGGTTTACAAAGGTTTGACAAGTTTGAAAGATTATAAGCAGTACACACACACACACACACACACACACACACACACACACACACACACACACACACACACACACACACACACACACACACACACACACACATATTACTATCTTACTTCAGTATATGCTTGTATATATATATCATCATCATCCTGAATGCGATGTTTAGTCGCACATATCCCTTAGTTACATATAGGCTGCGTGTTAACTGCTGCGCTTGCTATATATTAGCCTCTCTTATGTAATATTCCTAGAAAACTTTGATTGCACATTATAGACGTTCATGTAAGATACTTTACAAGACCGGTTGGGTTATGCAGCACATGGTCACAAAACATAAACAACTCAAACTACTTCAAAGAATAATGTTAGAATGTTCTTGATAGTATGTTTGTTTTTTGTTTTGTTTTTTTGTTTTATCGCACACCGACACTTGATAGGTCATACGGCGCCGAATACATTAAAGTTTAACGACATCTTGATAGTATACATGAAAGTAAAAACAAATGCATGGAAAGCGGCTGCAGAATATCACTTAAACTTAACATAAAATAAAGCATATATGTGACCAATATTACACGAAATACATTCCACAGATAGAACGAGCAAAAGAAAAGCAATCTGGTCTGTTTCTGCAATAAAGTGTTTAATGAAGAAGATGGCATATGAAAGAACCAATCACAAACATGTGATATACATTTAAAAGTTAAAAATTTAATATGCCTACTGTCTTGTCAAAAAAGATAATCTGAAGTTATACTAAGAAAGCATCGGAAAGTTCAAACTCTTAAATTATTTTCTTCACTGCTCCTATATTTAATAGCTTCACTTACTGAAATCAAAGCAACGAAAAAACTAACCAGATGAGACAAAATAGATTTTGCAACCTAAAGACATCAACAATTTATGCTGAAGTAAGGATAAAGAAAATTTCCAAGTTACCCAGACAGTCTATAATACAGTGACGTCACAATTAGCCAGCTGATTGTACACTTTAAACAACATAAAATAAATGGTTGAGGAATTGTTGATCGGTAGAACTTGTACTGGTTGAAGCAAATATAAATTTAAAGAAACAACAGTAGCAGTGGAAGAGTGGTACTTTAGTAAGTATACGTAGAAGGGATTGGTTTATAAGAGGATATCGCGCTCATAAAAGCAAAAGAATACTATAGAAAAAGAGAGAGGAGGAAATAAAATCAGGACGATATTTTTATTTTACCCCGTTCTGATTTTAATTCCTTGTCCCTCTATCTTCTATTGCTATTTTTTTATTTTAACTATGAGTTGAATTTCTGGCCTAATCTATTTACCAAAGAATGTGTGAATCTTTGTGAACTAAATTAAACCGCAAACATCTACTCATAATGTAAGAATATAGGCATGACATAGTAAAATGACATAAATCAGTAAAACCAACTATATGCAACCATCCTTTCGAAGGGAGACAACCGTTGGCTGTGTTGACAATCTGTGAGCCTACAGCCAGAAGAAGTGTGAGGGTTCAATGCCCAGTTAGCCAGTGGAAATCAAATAACCCGTCTAGTCAGCCATGTAAAGACAGAATAATAAATCTCCCACCTTGGTTTTACATTTTCAATTGCTAACTGTGGTGAGTCTTTAAATAGGTTAAATGCACACAGCCATGAACCATTGCGTTTGCATTGATGCAAAGACGCAGAGCTATATTTTAATTATACAAAATGTGCCGGTTATAAAACCTACACTTTATTTGATTCATCGAAACTTGAAAACTTGTGAGTCAAAGGATAATAAATAGGCTTCTTTGAAATTCAATACTAGTCTAGTATTGAACTCTCTCTCTCTCTCTCTCTCTCTCTCTCTCTCTCTCTCTCTCTCTCTCTCTCTCTCTAATCTAAATATCATGTCGACATTTATTTTTAAATTGCGTCACACCTTTCTTTTATCGAAGACATAACTTATCTAACAAAACGTCGCGCGTGGACATTTTTATTCAAATATATCGGGTTTTCTTTCCATTGCTTGCGTTTGAGAAATTCCTCAGGAAGTCCGAGGTTAGAGCTTTTTAAAGCCGGTTTTAGCAACCCCAGTCGGTCCCTTTTGCCGACTGACTGTTCCAATGCGCACCTCCTGAGGGGTTTCTCGATTGGGAAGCAGTCGCAAATTTTGGTCGTTGTTTGGGTGACTGTTTTTATGACTTTATTTTAGGTAAAGATATTTGAAAATGGTAAAAAGAAAACGCATGCCCATACGTGCATATACTTATCAGATATCGCATACAGCAATGTATAGGTTCTTTAACAGAAAATAGGAAACGTACTAGTTTTGATATAATTTATGAGTAACGCATAATATTACAAAATAAAAAGTATAAGAACATATGACAAAGTCCTATGAGCATTGCAAAATATATAAACCCCTTAAAAGGCACAGGACAAAGGTGTTCACATGCAAGCCATATGTAAAGTACAAACAAATCAGTGATGAATCATTTTAAACGAAACGAGCAAATCCAACAGTTACCGCCTTAGAACGGTCAGTCGGCAAAAAGGACCGACTGGGGTGCTTAGCCCGGTTTTTATAGACCTCTAATCTCCCACTTTCTGAGAGATTTCTCAAATGCCAGCAACGAAAGAAAAACCGATCTATGAATAAAAAAATGTCAATGCGCTGACGTTTTCTTTGATATGTTATGACGAAAGTAGTGATGTCATCGAAAAATAATGTACAGATAGAATTTAGAGAGAGAAGTATTATTTCTATCAGAAGTACTTGACAAAATTATTAATCGTATGTAAATTATTATTAGTAGTAGTAGTAGTAGTAGAAGTAGTAGTAGTAGTAGTAGTAGTAGTAGTAGTAGTAGTGGTAGTAGTGGTGGTAGTAGTAGTAGTAGTAATAGTAGTGGTAGGAGTAGTAGTGGTAGTAGCAGCAGCAGCAGCAGTAGTATTAGTTTTCTTATTATTAAACTAATTTCTGATATTCTTCCCAATTTATTTATACAATGAAACCAAATACCATTAAACATATTGATAGACTTACATGTATGGTTGATTAAGCGCATGATATAATTTAAGCCTTACACACAATGCTGATATTGCTGCACAACCAGTTGTTAAGACTTCGAAAATATATTGACAAGTATGGATTCAGTGTGAACATTTTCAAAAGGAAATCCTTCAGTAGCCGTCTGCTTGACTTGTTGTTATTTTGTCTTCTATTTTTGTGGTTTTGTTGTTGTTGTTGTTGTTGTAAACTCGTTTGTAGCAGTCACATCAAATCGTTTGAGATTCAGTTTTGAAAAAAGTAACTTAAAGTTAATTGAACCTGTGTTAATTACTAAGAAAATAGAAACATTGTAGCATGCATGCTCCATTTCTACTATGTGTGACCTAATATTAATTAATTAACGATGAATTGTTCAATGGTAAGTTACTTATTCAATATATTCATTCTGAACGGAAAAGGCAACTCTCGCTTTATATTATAATGAAGATAGACATGTATAATGGATCCATAATATTTTTACATCAAATCTAACTGATATTTTGCATGATATTACACTTAAAATTAGGAATTTTATATGACGATATAATCTGACCAATCACGTTATTGTCACTTGTTGCAAATGCATGTTGATATAAGAATTTTAATAAGAAGCAAATATCCTAGACGGATATCAAAAAAGAAGTAATTTTCAAAGCTACTTTTACGCATAACTGTAGAAGATGCCTCTGGAGATGTCGTGTTTTATTTGTGGCACTTGTTGAATAATGTCTCTGCATGAAAGAATTCCATAAGGAATGTGAATGTATATATCTCGTCAATAACATTATAGATAGTTTGTATAGGCCGGAAATTTATCATGCAATACGTCTCCGGGAAATCAATATTTTTAACAATTGTTCCAAGAATAAAAAATGATGGAATGAAAATGAAAACAAGGTGTAAACAGACTTACACCCGTTCTTATCAATTGGACAGCACAATGTAGACATATCATAAACAGATTTGTTTGACGAATGGGAATACTCCACATATATCGGGCAAGAGCAACACAATAGTGTAATAAGAATAAGTAATTCAATTTGCGGAGATGTTATTTGAACATATGAATCCTAATAGTGTGGTATAAGGCTCAAAAAAACATTTGTTACAGCAAGGTTTAATTTAGAATATACAAGCATCAACTGCGTAGAAATACACTGAGGGAACAAGATATTGCAATACATTTTTGTCATTTTTGTATCCTTTGTAAATATGTCTAGGGAAATATTTCCTGATATCATAGCAAAACCGCCAGGCTGTTACTGAATGAAAGAACATTAAGCCTAGTATTTGATACAAATTATGTTGCACATGCCAGTATGTCTCTCCATCTCTCCAGTCGTGCCCCATATAGGTGAGACAACTTAAGCAGTCTCCATACCCTTTACATGAGATTGCACAGTAGGTATAACATCGGGATGTGTGTACCTTTATTATATAATATGCCAACTGCGGATAAATCCTCGGCTTTTATGATATGTTATTTTAAAACTTATTACCTTTAAACGCCTAGCAATACTACTTTTTTATTTTGTTGGTTGGGTTGTTTTCTAAAATTCGATGATTTCTTTCGTATTATTTACATTTCACTTTTGACACTTTTAGCATAGGGCGTAATGACATTGTATGATGCCATTACATTGTTTTTATAATACGTCAGCGACTGGGCTGTTTTATTTCATACTACTCTCTCATTTTGGAATTTTTAGGTTGCCGAGGCTTTTATCAACTGTACATACTGTACATATGTTGATAGTTTATTTTATTACTAGATATTTTGTATGTATATAAGTTCATTGTTTAACTCCCGATGCAGGTGCTTACTATTTTCACTTTGACAGGATATTTTTATTTAGATCTACACTGTTTGTTTGATAGAAAAAACTTCAGGAAGTGCGATGTTGAAGAGCTCCACAAACCAGGTTAAAGCAGCCTAGTCGGTCCTTTTGCCGACTGACCGTTCCAAGACGGTAACTGATGGTGGTGGGGGTGTGTTATGTCTCGTTTCTGTGTTGTCACATTTACATTTACCCTTTTTCCTTTGGCTAGAGGTAGATTAAATAGAGGATGTGATAGGAGTGGTCATTAGGTACTGAAAATATTAAAATAGTTTAATGAAACGATACGAAACGAGGCTCTCTGAGATTTTGAAATACAAAAATTTGAACTATGATTAAGTATAAGTCATACCCAGAAGCTCAAGTGGCAACTCAGCTGGCGGCTCCTCCTAGTGCATCTTCTCCTCTGTGGTCTGTAGGGGCGCCACTATCTCCACGTGGGGCATCTTGTGCTGTGCACCCGGAGACATGTCTATTGAGTCAGTGTCTGGCTCCTGGCCATCATCTGTACGACGATCATCGTCATAGACAAGAACTGCCGTGTTAATATTACATATGGCTGCTCGATACACAGTGCAACATACATACAATACACAATTATCTGGTAGCTTTGTTAGGATTTCTGAGTCAATGATTGCGAAAATATTTTCTGAAACCTGCCTGATATTTTTTTTATTCTTTTACATTAAAGGTACATTTACATAGTGTTATCAGAATTTTTAAATCAATTTACAAAGACGACATTTACAAATCATTCAAGCTAAAAAATACATTTATTACACATAAACACTTGATTAAAATAGTATACAAGCAAATGTTATAATATGTAATCTTGAAACACAAATATGTTATATAATGACAAACTAGAACAAACATTTAAAATAAATAATGCTATATGATAAATATTATGGCCTCTGGGACAAGAATATGTAATGCATGATGCATCCCTTTTAGTTTAAACCTATTTATTTATAGTCGATTGGGAAACAAGTTCTTTCAACTTATATTAATGCCGTTCGACTGTCCACTTCCTGGTTAGAATCAGTACTCAGGTACTGAGTTCCTGGAGCATTGTGAAACAAATAATATTGCTCAGGGACCAACATCACGTTGTCTGTTTTGTGGTTCGAACCCTGGACCCTCCGATTCGGAGTCAAACATCTTAACCACTAGATCACGGACGCCCATTGTTAAATTCATAAAATGCTGAAACTGAAGGAAAAGAACTATTAAAGAAGAACAACAACTGCATCACCGAATATTGAAACCAATATGGGCAAATTAATATTTCTCACTGAAGTTCTTAAAGATTTTTTAATTACGAGTTCCAGTGCAGTTCATCATTTCTATGGTTTGATGTTTGAAGGATTGAAGTAAAGAATACGATTTGTTATAAAAAGATACATGACAGGTATGGAAAAACTAAAATGGTTTAAAAACATTCAAAATTGCAGACTTCAGAAAATGCCAACTTAGGAAATTAAAAAAAAACATTGTTTGAAGTTATACCGGTTCCTTTTGAGAGGTCGTTATTGGCATGAAAGATGAGAGGGATTTCGAAATTAAACATGTTTGAGAAGCCAAGAAAAATATTCATTTGAGGAAATCGTTATAGAATTGTACAAAAATACAAGGTTCTGCATCAATTTAATACTGTAGGACCGTTTCTATAAAGACAAGAGAATTAAGCTAAATGAAACAATAAAATTGGTTTAACTGTTCTATCATTATATTTTAACAAGAGGAAAGTTTGGCAAAGGTGTCTGTTTGATAACAGTCAAATTTTAACACGGATTGCAAGCTTAATACAAAATTATAAACAATTTTAAGTCAAGATGCTTTTTTTATTTCTTCTTTGGGCTTAAAATTTTAAATGCCTTACCCTAAGATGTGATAACTTGAACATTTAAGTGTGATTTAAGTATGTTCGTATTAACTAATTATAAACTTTATATTTATATAATATGAATATAGGGAATTTTTTAATGTTGTCTAAGGCAAACTCTTGTACCGTTTGATGTCACAACCACTGTCTGTCTGTTAAACGCGACCTTTATATCATACATTTAAGCTTAAGGTTTACAAAGGTTTGACAAGTTCGAAAGATTACAAGCAGTATACACACACACACACTCACACACACACACACACACACACACACACACACACACACACACACACACACTCATACACAAACACACACACATACACACACACTCACACATACATACATTACTACATTACTTCAGTATATGCTTGAATATATATCATCATCCTGAATGCGGCGTTTAGTCGCACATATCCCTTAGTTACATATAGGCTGCGTGTTAACTGCTGTGCTTGCTATAAATTAGCCTCTCTTATGTAATATTCCAAGAAAACTTTGATTGCACATTATAGACGTTCATGTAAGATACTTTACAATACCGTCTGGGTTATGCAGCACATGGTCACAAAACATAACCAACTCAAACTACTTCAAAGAATAATGTTAGAATGTTCTTGATAGTATGTTTTTTTGTTTTGTTTTTTTTTTTTTGTTTTATCGCACACCGACACTTGATAGGTCATACGGCGCCGAATACATTAAAGTTTAACGACATCTTGATAGTATACATAAAAGTAAAATCAAATGCATTGAATGCGGCTGCAGAATATCACTTATACTAAACATAAAATAAAGCATATTAGTGACCAATATTACACGAAATACATTCCACAGATAGAACATAAAGCAAACTGGTCTGTGTCTGCAATAAAGTGTTTAATGAAGATGATGGCATATGAAAGAACCAATCACAAACATGTGATATACATTTAAACGTTAAAAATTTAATATGCCTACTGTCTTGTCAAAAAATTTAATCTAAAGTTATACAAAGAAAGCATCGGAAAGCTAAAACTCTTAAATTATTTTCTTCAATACTCCTATATTTAATATATCCACTACATAAAGAAAGACGACGAGCCATTAATATTGCTATATCTAACACATCAAGCAACTGATAAGTAATATAGCTTCACTTACTGAACTCAAAGCAGATGAGACAAAATAGATTTTGCAACATGAAGACATCAACAACATATGCTGAAGTAAGGATAAAGAAAATTTCCAAGTTACCCAGACTGTCTATAATACAGTGACGTCACAATTAGCCAGCTGATTGTACACTTAAAACAACATAAAATAAATGGTTGTGGAATTGTTGATCGGTAGTACTAGTACTGGTTGAAGCAAATGTAAATTTAAAGAAACAATAGTAGCAGTGGAAGAGTGGTGCTTTAGTAAGTATACGTAGAAGGGATTGGTTTATAAGAGGATATCGTGCTGATAAAAGCAAAAGAATACTATAGTAGCAGTGATTGAGATGGAGAGAGGAGGAAATAAAATCGGGACGATATTTTATTGTACCCCGTTCTAATTTTATTTCCTTCTCCCTCTATCTTCTATTTCTATTTTTTATTTTAACTATGAGTTGAATTTCTGGCCTAATCTATTTACCAACGAATGTGTGAATCTTTGTTAACTAAATTAAACCGCAAACATCTACTCATAATGTAAGAATATAAGCATGGTATAGTAAAATGACATAAATCAGTACAGCCAACTATATGCAACCATCCTTTCGAAGAGGAGGGCAAACGTTGGCTGTGTTGACAATCTGTGAGCCTACAGCCAGGAGAAGTGTGAGGGTTTAATGCCCTGTTAACCATTGGAAATCAAATAACCCGTCTAGTCAGCCATGTAAAGCCAGGATAATAAACGAGGCCAATTTGTCCAGGCGTCATTATTTTAGTAGAAGTCTGTTTCCATTGTTGTCACTCTGTCCCCTGACCATAATAAGCTTACATCTGGCAGTGCAGATAAAGGCAAATGCCCACAAACTTTGGAGTTGCCAGTTAAAAGAATTTGCCTGGCGCACAATTGCACATATATACACAGGGAAACTAGTAAAAATGTCACGGGACGCCGCACCAACTCCCACCTCGGTGTTACATTTTTCAATGAGACTCAGGGGAGTCTTTAAATAGGTTAAATGCACACAACCATGAACCATTGCGTTTGCATTGATGCAAATTTGCAGAGCTATATTTTAATTATACAAAATTTGCCCGTTATAAAACCTGACAGCTGACTGATCTTTGTCATCTATGTTAATAATAAATCCGGATTCTACACAATACAGACAAACTTCCTAAACATCTAAACATCTAAATATCGTGTGGACATTTATATTTAAATTACGTCACACCTTTCTTTTATCGAAGGCATAACTTTTCTAACAAAACGTCGCGCGTGGACATTTTTATTCAAATAAATCGGGTTTTCTTTCCATTGCATGCGTTCGAGAAATCCCTCAGGAAGTCCGAGGTCAGAGCTCTTTAAAACCGGTTTAAGCACCCCCAGTCGGTCCCTTTTGCCGTTTGACTTTTCCAATGCGGTAACTGTTGGGCTTGCTCTTTTTGTTAAATAACCCATGATAGATTTGTTCCAAGTTTTACATTTGGCGTGTATGGGATCCCTTTTCAAATCTTGGTATATGTTGCAATGCTCATAGTATTTTGTCATATTTTCTTACTTAAAGGAATAAACTCGCTGCTTATGTGTTGTTTTTTGTGTTTGTTTTTTTTTGTTTTTATTGTTGTTTTCTTTTTGTTGTTGTTTTTGTTGTTGTTTTTTGTTCTTTTGTTTAATAACTTTTTATCATATCTACTAATAAAACTGTGTTTTATTTCGTTGTTCTTGTAAGCTGTTATCAAAAAAATAAATAAAGTTTTCTGGTTTAATGTCAAACACTTATGCATGCCCATTTTCCTCAAAGTAAGTAAACTGAAACAAAGATACGAAATAAAAAAGATGGAAGTTTCAAGTTGAAGTACTATATTGACAACAACGGGTATGAGAATAAATCTAAATTGTAAACTGGCAAACAATGTACAGTTGTACCTCCATCATAGTATAAAACCCTGCTGCTGAGGTAGACCTTATGAGTATGAATCTAACAATACCCCCTTCAGATGCATAATACTAGTTTAGTTTTGGACATATTTGATAGAGCCTTGTTATTTGGTATTCATGTCCTTTGGGTGGCCCTGTACAAAGATTGTTCAAATAATTCTGATCTGTCAAAAAAAAAAAAAACGGTTGCCAGGTGCGTGGTCATTTTCCATTTAAGTCTATATAGACAAACTTAGAAAATCTTCTAGTCACAAACTACAATAGCTTGAGCCTTCATATTTGGCATACATGGTTCTTGGGTGGTCCTGTATCAAGGATGTTCACAAATGTTGATCTGTCAACATGGCCGCAATGGGTGTAGCCATTTTCAATATAGGTATAATAAAACTTCGAAAATCTTCTTGTCATAAACCACAAGATAGCTTTGATATTTGGTAAATGTATTCCTTTGATGGCCTTGTATCAAGACTGTTCAGAGAATTTTGATCTGTCCAAAAACTTAGCAACAAGGGCTAAATGTCTACGGCACTCAATAGAGTGATATAGTGCCTCATGATTATCTTGTTACTATTAAAACGCATATTACAAGTAGAAGAACTAAATAACTAAATATTCACAATGACTTGGTGTCCAACAAGGATGTGGCAAAAATCTATTTTAGTGCTGTATGATGTATATATATATATATATATATATATATATATATATATATATATATATATATATATATATATATATATATATATATATATATATATATATATATATATATATATATATATATAGTTATAGTTATAGTTATTAGATTTAGATTTAGATTTATATATATATATAAATAGTTATCGTTATATATAGTTATATATAGTTATATAGTTATAGTTATAGTTATAGAAAAAGTTATAGTTATAGTTGATTTTTTGTTTCTAAATAGTACGGTATTGTCCTGGTCGGCACTGCAGCTTTAACCCTGTCATGCCGATACAGTGTAGATATCGTCACATTATATGATTATCTATGGCAGATTAAAATAGATTTTAAAATTAAATGTTAAATATATATTTTGCTAAACGAGGGACACAAATAATTTAAATAGATTGGATTGTATATGTAATTGTGTTCTATTTTGAAACGAAAGTAAAGCGTTTGTTCCCGATAATGTTTAAGATCAAGTAATAATCTGAATTTAATTACAAACTCAATAAATTGACTTAATGTATTGGAACAGTATTTCAATGTTATCAGTGTAGCATCTAAACAATGGTGTACATGTTGATTCAGTGCCTTAAATGGTGTACATGTTGATTCGATGCCTTAAATGGTGTACATGTTGATTCGGTGCCTTAAATGGTGTACATGTTGATTCGGTGCCTTAAATGGAGTACATGTTGATTCGGTGCCTTAAATGGTGTACATGTTGATTCGGTGCCTTCAATGGAGTACATGTTGATTCGGTGCCTTAAATGGTGTACATGTTGATTCAGTGCCTTAAATGGTGTACATGTTGATTCGGTGCCTTAAATGGTGTACATGTTGATTCGGTGCCTTAAATGGTGTACATGTTGATTCAGTGCCTTAAATGGAGTACATGTTGATTCGGTGCCTTAAATGGTGTACATTTGATTCGATGCCTTAAATGGTGTACATGTTGATTCGGTGCCTTAAATGGAGTACATGTTGATTCGGTGCCTTAAATGGTGTACATGTTGATTCGGTGCCTTCAATGGTGTACATGTTGATTCGGTGCCTTAAATGGTGTACATGTTGATTCGGTGCCTTCAATGGTGTACATGTTGATTCAGTGCCTTAAATGGTGTACATGTTGATTCGGTGCCTTAAATGGTGTACATGTTGATTCGGTGCCTTAAATGGTGTACATGTTGATTCGGTGCCTTAAATGGTGTACATGTTGATTCGATGCATTAAATGGTGTACATGTTGATTCGGTGCCTTAAATGGTGTACATGTTGATTCGGTGCCTTAAATGGTGTACATGTTGATTCGGTGCCTTAAATGGGTACATGTTGATTCGGTGCCTTAAATGGTGTACATGTTGATTCAGTGCCTTAAATGGTGTACATTTGATTCGGTGCCTTAAAGGGTGTACATGTTGATTCGGTGCCTTAAATGGAGTACATGTTGATTCGGTGCCTTAAATGGTGTACATTTGATTCGATGCCTTAAATGGTGTACATGTTGATTCGGTGCCTTCAATGGTGTACATGTTGATTCAGTGCCTTAAATGGTGTACATGTTGATTCGGTGCCTTAAATGGAGTACATGTTGATTCGGTGCCTTAAATGGAGTACATGTTGATTCGATGCCTTAAATGGTGTACATTTGATTCGATGCCTTAAATGGTGTACATGTTGATTCGGTGCCTTAAATGGTGTACATGTTGATTCGATGCCTTAAATGGTGTACATGTTGATTCGGTGCCTTAAATGGTGTACATGTTGATTCAGTGCCTTCAATGGAGTACATGTTGATTCGGTGCCTTAAATGGTGTACATGTTGATTTGGTGCCTTAAATGGTGTACATGTTGATTCAGTGCCTTAAATGGTGTACATGTTGATTCGGTGCCTTAAATGGTGTACATGTTGATTCGGTGCCTTAAATGGTGTACGTGTTGATTCAGTGCCTTAAATGGTGTACATGTTGATTCAGTGCCTTAAATGGTGTACATGTTGATTCAGTGCCTTAAATGGAGTACATGTTGATTCGGTGCCTTAAATGGTGTACATTTGATTCGATGCCTTAAATGGTGTACATGTTGATTCGGTGCCTTAAATGGAGTACATGTTGATTCGGTGCCTTAAATGGTGTACATGTTGATTCGGTGCCTTCAATGGTGTACATGTTGATTCAGTGCCTTAAATGGTGTACATGTTGATTCGGTGCCTTAAATGGTGTACATGTTGATTCGGTGCCTTAAATGGTGTACATGTTGATTCGGTGCCTTAAATGGTGTACATGTTGATTCGGTGCCTTAAATGGTGTACATGTTGATTCGATGCCTTAAATGGTGTACATGTTGATTCGGTGCCTTAAATGGTGTACATGTTGATTCGGTGCCTTAAATGGAGTACATGTTGATTCGGTGCCTTAAATGGTGTACATGTTGATTCAGTGCCTTAAATGGTGTACATTTGATTCGGTGCCTTAAAGGGTGTACATGTTGATTCGGTGCCTTAAATGGAGTACATGTTGATTCGGTGCCTTAAATGGTGTACATTTGATTCGATGCCTTAAATGGTGTACATGTTGATTCGGTGCCTTCAATGGTGTACATGTTGATTCAGTGCCTTAAATGGTGTACATGTTGATTCGGTGCCTTAAATGGAGTACATGTTGATTCGGTGCCTTAAATGGAGTACATGTTGATTCGATGCCTTAAATGGTGTACATTTGATTCGATGCCTTAAATGGTGTACATGTTGATTCGGTGCCTTAAATGGAGTACATGTTGATTCGGTGCCTTAAATGGTGTACATGTTGATTCGGTGCCTTCAATGGTGTACATGTTGATTCAGTGCCTTAAATGGTGTACATGTTGATTCGGTGCCTTAAATGGTGTACATGTTGATTCGGTGCCTTAAATGGTGTACATGTTGATTCGGTGCCTTAAAGGGTGTACATGTTGATTCGGTGCCTTAAAGGGTGTACATGTTGATTCGGTGCCTTTAATTTTAACGGTTGCTGTGAACTGTATACAAAAGCAAATGTTATACGCAATGCACTAGTGTTGTTTTTCAGAATGAAGGAATGTAATCTCATAAACCACATTTACAGGCTAATTATGTTAGATGATAACAATCTACACCATACAATAGCAAGTTATTATCTCAATTTATCAATATTACGACATTCGGTTTGGAATAACCGAATTAAGAAGTATACCACATGCATAAACATTTATAGTTACAGGCAACATAATTTTTTTGGGAAATACATTCTGTATAGCAATAAAAGGTGCTCTGAATGAAGAAATAATTTAAAATTTCCATTTTCATTTTGATGTGATCATTCTCCCTATATGTTGTTAATGGGGTTGTGAAGTATATCTGATTTGTTTTAATACAGCAACACAATTGACCAATCGATAGAGACAGTTTAACCTAGATCCTGACAGGTCAGGGGGTCAACTCCAACAAGCATTGAGAACATTGAGATGTTAAATGCTCTGAATTTTATCATATCTATAATCACGATAATGACGAACAGTTTGGTCCGATTGTTGTGTGTTGCAATTACTGTTGGATTGGCTCTACTTTGTATTGTGTCTCGTCACAGTTTTTATGTAACTTTTACAACTGACTGCCATAATAAATACCTTCCATCTGAGGCTTTTCAATGTGTATATATGTTGCAGTATTCACTAGACTTTTGTCAAGTTTTCTTATGTATGAGTATACCGCAGACAGGCTTGCAGCAAGCTTAGGTATCATGAAATGAACTAAAGAATGCTTGTCTCTTCGCCTTTATGGATTTTTCACTGATCCAGCGATTTGTCAAATGTACAGAACAGTCGAATTTCGGATCAGCACACTCTGTTATTTGTCCAACGATTCTTTGCGAAAAGGTTTATAAAAAACATAATTCCAAATCATTAATACATTCGAATCTTGTGACATGACTGATCGATCACAGACGCTCTATTACCATTCTTCAATTTGTCGGAGTTGTCAAGTGTAAGCAAGTGGCCAGGTCACAAGAATAGCGCTCTCTGATTGGTCGGGCCCCAATATAGGTGTGTCGATCGGAGCAAATCCTAATGATTTGAACAATATCCAGCTTTTCTTGCTGGAGAAAGACCTTATACAAATGTCTCAAAACAAACACTATAGCTCATTACAGTAAGATGGATGACTTTTCCAGTGTTCTTGGCAGGGACTTAGACCCACGAAGTGCGGGGCTAAGGAAGGAATTACACATTTCTACCTTGGTGACTTCACTACCTTAACAACGGTTTGACAGTGTGTGAAACATATTAAGATCTACGACTAGGACTAGTCGTGTCTGTCCGGTATTAAAGATATACATGTACACCGTAAACGCACACTAACCCCCGCGGATAACGTATACACGGGATTTTTACTGAACTCAGCCATTTATACATACCTGACATTTATAACAAATCATGCAAAAATGGATAACCGATCATACATTTAGATTATACATTGCATTAACAATACTAACAAGTTCGCTGTATGCAAATAAATCTAAAAGTAAAAACTTAATATATGAATTGTCTATAGAAATATTTTATTGAAATCAGACATTTTAACTTCCATTGATAATTTTGTCTGGATTGTGATTTTTGTCTTCTAAGTTGGCGAACATGTATTTTATTTCCAATAATTTATTAAAGTTCTTCAAAAAAAATTGTATGAGAAGACCATCCTGATCTTTGCTCAATATATCCTTCTGGTTTACGCCCCAGTAGTAAGCGCTCATTTGACATAAGTGAACCAAATATGTATTTATAGACCGCATGGCATGAATGTTACCAAGACAGCTTTATTAGCCATCTGGATTTTATGGGATTGAAACTGTTCACGGGTAAAAAGATTGTTTATCAGGCTCAGAACCACTGAGTTTGTGAAATACAATAAGGATTTCTTTCTCAAAAGCTCAATTCGGTTTGATTTACTTTTCATTGGCAAGCATTTTGGAAGAAACTAATTGCTGAATAAATCAGTTTTACATCTTAACAATTACACTAGTCTTTCATCTAAAAGATCGGAAGATATTAAGTATTATATTATCAACAATCGTGTTAACTAGATAATCAGCAGTTTTGTGCTTTACCGACGAGTAGCACCTTGTATTGGTCGGGGAAAATTAATTGTCTGTAACCAAGAACATTATGTAGATTTCGCTCCTTCTTATTATATTCCCAATTGTGTAAGAGTTGTCATTTTCTTTACACATTCTAAATATTTTATGTGTGTTGGTGTTTTAGGTGTTTTCAATGTATTTTTGATGGAAATACACATCGTAAAGCATAAACCCGTACTGAAATTTCAGTAAATATATGAAATGCTTGAGCGGTATCTAACATATAGTCTTTCTAAATCCTGTTTGACATCTGACTTGTAGATTACACCTTAGCAGAGTTGACAAACCCACGGGGCTGAAGCGATGTGAAAGATTAGCAGAAAATGTATTCTGTTCTGCCATTATTATTCTTTCCCCGTGAAAGCTTTCTGTTAAATCAGCAGCACTATTTACATATGAATGAAAGATTCACTAAGGCACCATTAGGCGGACAAGATTTTCTCACAGACCAAATACTGGACAATCTGGTACATAAGAGGCTTTCACAAGGTTGGAATATGAGTGTGTGTAAAGGACGACATTGCTTGATAGTAAGGAATATACACAATACCAGTGCCATCTTGAGACATACGACATTATTTTAGACAAAAATAAGTAGACTGTGCTTTTTTCCAAAAGATCGTCTTTTTGTTCAGAGTAGTATTTTACGTGACAAAGAAAGATGTTTAATACACCGAGTTACAGAATACCAAATTCATGATAAAACAGTCCGTAACAATGCATTGAATGATAGGTTTTCTGTCAGAATATTCTTAGCAGTTATTCATCGAGGATAAAAATGAATGCTAATCATAAAATGTTGTCAATAGTTTAACCACAAAAACACCCTACATTGTATCGGACTATTCTGAAAGCAAACATAAGAAATAAATCGTAACAACAGACTACTTTTTTGGATTTCATTATTTAATGGGGAAAAATCACGCTAACTTCGTCTCATTCAGAGTTCACGACATTCTCGAATGTATATCGTTAAGATTGTATCAGAAGTCCGTTACAACTAATTCTCTCATCACAGTTCAAGAAAGTTTGTTGATACCGTTTTGACACACGAATGTCACGTGTAAATGTCATTATGTCATTTATTTATCTATCACCTAAATTCATGTTATGTATGTCTGGTGGTGTTTCATTTGCACAATGCACCACGCTCCATAACGCCATACCACCCGTCAGTTATCAAATTGACCCGAGGATTGTACTCTTGACTTGCTTGACATTTGCAATTTAAGGGACATTGATTAGTAGGTTGTGTTTATTATTTTAAATTTAACACAATAAAACTACTAGAATAATGTTGTTTTTTAGTTATCTTTTGCATCATAATGGTAGCTCTGCGTTTCCATGTATACATATGATTTACAAATTTTCTGTTTCAAATCTAACACTGAAGCCGCTATTGTTTGGTATCAGAATGTCTTTAAATAAAGATTCCAGGTATTCTACTTGTATTTCAATACATAATAAGTAAGACAATGTTGATTTATTTGTTTTGGCTGTCCACATGCTAATATTTCTTTAGTTAAATAGTCTCAGGTAAACACTGTCCAACAATGGAAGCCGATTTGTTACTTTAGTTGCTTGTTATTGTATAATCTACTTTTAAGATTTTGGCTTCTGATGACAATCTAGCTGTACATTAGGTATGTACTTTATATGGCAGTTAGAAAGATTGCCTTTATTAAAGAAGACATTACATACGTTTTGTTATTGGACTGTCCATTGTTAGAATTTGTTGGAACACTCCGCTTTGTTATTAAGTGATGTTATTTCAAGAATAAAATTGTAAACACAACATGGTCAGCCATTCTGCTGTTTATCCGCACCTGTCTCGATACTTCGATCAATAATTATCACCGATAACAGCTAGAACTGCAAACATTACAATTTTTATGTATAACACTACCTCACTGAGTATGTGTAACAGTATTAGTTTCTATTACTTTTCAGTGAAGAACTGTATACATTGTTTACATGAACAACATAGAGCACACTGCGGGCAGTTTCAACAGGGTAGGTGGAGCCTGTTTACATGAAGAGCATAGAGCACACTGCGGGCAGTTTCAACAGGGTAGGTGGAGCCTGTTTACATGAAGAGCATAGAGCACACTGCTGGCAGTTTCAACAGGGTAGGTGGAGCCAGTTTACATGAAGAGCATAGAGCACACTGTGGGCAGTTTCAACAGGGTAGGTGGAGCCTGTTTACATAAATGGGCTTATCCAATCAGTGAAAGTGTAAACCACGTGGTGAATAGTCTACATCATACAAAAGAACATGTACGTTTTGTTTGTGATACTGTTTGTGATACTGTTTGTAAGCATTGGAAGTAGGCGTGATCTAAAATCTGCAAAACATCAATAGAGATGCGAGTTCATGACATATCGCGAAAGGTCCATTACCTAACAAAGATTCAGTATTTAGCATAGGGTTTATACAAATTCAAAGATTGTAAGGATGAACACAAATACTTTGAGGATAGTTTATTCCGCAAAATATAATATTGCACAATAACATGCATAAAACCCAATACCTATTGGCAGTCACAATCTCACAAATTCTATGATAAAATAATATATCACCAGATATTGTGCAAGACACACAAAAATGATATACCACGAAAAATAAACAAGATTTACACAAAGGTATGATATATCTCCCAAAATAGTGTATGCCTTAACCTTCTATACCACACAATATAGTGTACAATATAGTGTAGAACTTGAACCCAGTTATGATACACTGCCAATATAAGCGTACCTACAAGAACGTCCAGACTTTGAAAATAAAGCGAAAATATGAACAGTATGAAAACAGTAGGAAAATAGTGTTATATTCCTTCCAAGTTTTAATTCTACAGCTCTTCAAAAAACGGCATACCGAAATCATTATGTAGTCAATCGAAAAATCGAAAAAAACAAAGGGAGTTATAACAAAATTTATTTATATTTGGACAAATGCGACACAATGCTATATTTCATCTGCAAAATTTTATGTGTGAATACTTCCTAAATTAAAGTTCTGTGAAAGGTGTTTTCCATATATCTGAACTGAAAAGCCTGATCCTGCGGACCTAGATTTGAAAACATGAATGATAAAAAATTAGGTGATATAGACTTCAGTTTCAAGACCAAGCATTTAACTAAATCAATATTTAACAGTCATTAACAGTTTAACTCAATGCATATTATCGCACACAAATTTAACAGAAATATACATCATTAATACATATCTGTGTTACTTCCCTTTCATACTTTATTCATTAACTGAACCCCAAACAATGTGCTGAAAGCTTGCCTAAAGCTGTGGATAAAAGCATCCCCATTTGGTGTATAGGAATAAAATTGTAAGCAAAAGAATTCAGTTAGAAAACAAATCACCATATTATGAAATTATATTTTCAATCTAAATGAATATAATCAAGTTAATAAAATTAGTAGCAGTAATTACTAAGCAAATATATAAATTGATCAAAACAATTAATCGAGTTCCATACTACAAGACTATATTTTCTTGAACATAATCCGACAGTGGATATGTTGTATAAGGTACAACTGTAAGACAACCAGGGTAGACCCCTATATCAGAATCTCTAAATGAGTTGAAAATTACTAAAGCCTTAATAACACCATTAATTTAGCACTATTTACAAGGTCCATAGAACCCACTATCGTCAGAAACAAGGATTCCATTGTTATTTACTCCAGTTTATCAACACAAGACAAAGATAAGCCCATATTAAGCATAATCATCGGAGCGGTGAAGACAGTCCAGCCAGATTAGAATCCTCTTCTCTCTCGGCAGCATGCTGACGCAGCTCCTGTAATGTGTGAACAAATCTCGACCACTCGTCTGACTTGGGGTTGGCAAAGTGCTGCAAGAAGACGTCAACGCAATGAGTTATGGTTTAGACAGTATGGGTGTTGCAGACAACATTGAAAAATTTAAATAACCAAAATAGTGAGTGCAAAGAAAAAGAAAAACATAAAATAATTTGCAAAGAAAAATGCATCTGACTACTAATTATAAGCATACAGATCTTATTTTAGACAAGAATGACAAAGAAAACTATAGCATGCCGAAGACTTAAGCAAGGACACACAAGTTTGTTTTTCCACAAAACCTTTCAAGTGGCATCTAAAAAGTGTTAAGCAAAACATAATTCAACACAACGTTCATATGTTAACATGATCTTATTTACAGCAATCTGAGTATTATAATTGAAAGTGACATATAAAATTACTTAATTCATAAGTGTATATTTCACAATGCCCACTTGCAACTCCTCAGCCCTTCACCATGTGGATTCGAGCCCCAGTCGGGTGAGAACTTCCATGTGTGGCGCTGATTCCCAGCTAAGCTGTGGTGTGCCAGTGGTTCTACTTAGACATCAGTCTGGGGTCCTCCTCCACCAATAGTTAGCTGGATGTCACTTGCATGACCATAATTGTGTTAGTGTGATGTGTGATGTAACAAAACAAAAACCAAACATTGAACAATAAGTGACTAATTACCTCTGCAACATCATAGATGGAGATATGCCCCATGTCATCTCCGACAGCTATACTGGTACCACTCTGGTGCCACTTACAGTGGTTCAGAGACACACCCATCTCTGTGATTACAGAGGCAGATGGCACCTGCAAAGAAAAACATACATTTGATTGAATTTGGTTTCTTTAAGTGCTGGAAAGGAGACAAAGAAACAACAAGCAAAAACATTACACACTTACAGAAGAAGAACATGGCTACAAAACCATGAGGCAAGGAGACATTTTTTCTACAGAAACTAACAAAACAAAATTTATACTATTTTTTTAAACTTCTTATACGTTTTTTCTTACTACTATTACTATTACAACTATTAATCTCCTACTACTTTAGTACTAAGAAAAATTATAATGACAATAATTACAACAATAAAGCAATAATGATAATTGTTCCAATGAAAATTATTACAATAATAATAAAGTAACAATATTAATAATAATTTTTATTATTATGTATGATAATGCAGGGTGATCAATTCAAACATTAAACGATTCAGCACAGTTTATCTGCACTTCGTTCAATTTGACTTTACTCAACTTAAACATACTTATAACATGCACTTATCTTTGCAAGTCTGTATTAGAAAGTTTGTGCAAAGTAATAAAATGTTTGGATCAGGTATCTCCAAGATGTAAAAGGCAGAAATATAATGGAAAGAGGTGCATCAGGGAATGTTAAGATGTTGCTCCTTTATTTGAATAACACCTCTGCTTCCTTGAACATCACATTTGGGAATAAACACATGATCTTGTGCTTCAATAAGATTATGGATGGTTTGAATAGACAGAAATTTTATATTCAAGTCATCTCTGGTAAATAATTTATAAATAATCTAAAAACATGTTCCTCAAATTAGAATGGCAGTGTTAAGAAATGTGTATGCAAACGTATATTCGTTCTTTGAAATTGAACTATTGTAAAGATTGAGACGACACAATGGATACTGATCATAAACACATTTGTATGATAAATGCGACTCTCCCCATATACCAAGCAAGTGCATAACAATAGTGCAAGAAGAAATCTCAACTAATTTGATTTGTGGAGAAGAATTTTGAATATATGTTTACTTCTCAATAATGCTCAGTGTAACATTGTAACTTTAGAATTCATGTTTCTGTAGGGTTCATTCAGGAGAAACCTAAGCATAAAGTGCATAGCAATACACTGAGGTAAATATATTTATGAACTATGTTTACACCAAAGAAAATAACTCTGAACAGAATATGTTGAAAACAACTTTGTACATCTTAAGAGATTTCTTTGCAATATTCTAAATTTGCAAAGCCAATTGGTTATGTATTAAAAAAATACTGCACTATCGTTGTTTTAAAGAGTAACAAAGAAGATTTAGGGAATGTGCATCTTTGTGATATTTTCTTAATACTTAATCAGTTAAAGTTATTGCTGAAAAGGAAGCTATATCCCCATCATTATGCTATTGGTCAGTTCAATCTTTGACTTCAAAGTATGACCCTGACCTACCAAACTGGTTCTGGTTATATGAGACAAATAAAGTTTAGACTTAGTTTGTTTTTTATTTATTGTTTGTTGTCTGTGTGTTTTTTGCTAGGTAAATTTTCAGTTAATTTTAGTTCAACCTTGTACTGAAAGACCATGAGGCCTCACAATCAGAAACTAGCTCCATAAGACACATACCTCTGTTTCCTGGTTGAGGTTCCAGAGGTCAAGACGACCTGACCCGTCTACACTCGCAAACATGGCGGGATGGACTGGGGACCACTGGACATCATACACGTAGTCACTATTGTCTTCAAATGAATGTATGTACTTCTGGTCCTGGGAATGGAAATAACTGGTCAACAGGTTGTTTACAAATTTAGGCAAAAAAATCATCTTTAATAAAAGTGTTAATCTCAAATTTATTCAAAACAAGCAGTCATTGTTGATCTCAAGAAGCACTTTGCTTTATTTCATCAGATATTTAGGTGAAAGTGTGGAGTTAAGAAATAAATTTATGACTAGAATAAATTATATGATAAAATCGGATTTATACTACAAAAAGCCATCTACATGTGCACTAAAAAAAATACTTTATTTAAGCAATGCCTTTTAAAAGACAGAAAACATATTTACCTTCATGCTCCAAAGTTTGATTGTCCAGTCAAAAGAAGAAGTTAGGAAGTACGGAGAGAAGTCAATCTGCCCTGCCACCTTATGACAGTCAACCCCTGTGATGGGTCCCTGGTGACCCTCAAAGGCCTCGCTGATACCAGCTTTACTGTAGGTCAAACATTAACAATGTAACATATGTAAGTTTGGTCTGTAATGATTAAGGAAAAAAACAAAAATATCTGCTCTAGTTAGAAGGAAGAAAAACTTTACCAATCCAAGGATAAAGACAAAAAGACTTCTTGTGGTAAAGTCTGAAAATGATCCTACTTACATAATGAAAGTTTTCTAGTGATACAAGCTTCTCAGTTCCAGTAATAATGTCAAAATGCCTGTTAGTTAAAAAAAAGTGATGGCAGAGGTAGAATCGAAAAACTTTTACGTCTTTATGAAACCATGTCTAAACTGCACTGATACATTGATGAAGTTTAACAATGCTGTTCCAGAAAGGAAGTCTTGAAGCTTACATTCAACCAATGTAAAGTCAAAAGATTTTTTTCTGTTCTAGTATTACTATATATTTTCTAGTTATGACATTAAACATTTAACTGCTCCAATGATGAAAACAGATTAACTGTCCCAGTTATAAATTTCAAAATGTTTCACTCTGAAGGTCAAAGAAAAGAACATTGTTCTATGTTAAATTATAGTTTTCAGTAATTTCAGTAATGTCCCTTTAATAATTTCAAAAAGCTACATCTGTTAAGTTATAAAAGAAACACTGTTACTTTTACCATGATATAATTAGACCAGCTTTATTAAATTACATTGTACTTGGCGCTGAATGACTTATCAGGTGTAAGTGTTCCGTAAAACCAAAAATTTGAATTCCTTTTGGTAATGAGGTTCAAAGACTTGTTAATCTAGTAATCCAGACAATTTGTCTTGATTCAGTAAAAAAAGAATCATAAGTAGTTAGTGGTTATAAGGGTACATATTTTACAGTATAACAATAATTTAGTACTACTTTCCAGTGGTGGCGAAGGAAGATTCTATTGTTTCAGTGGTTAGTGCAGAAGGTTGTAGTGTTGTACATGTAGTAATGATACAAACACATCCATTCCTTTAATGAAACTAAAGCCTGTGCTATAGCAAGGAGAAAGCCTTACAAAGCAATGATGGTACACTGATGAAGTCAAACTGTTTTACTGTTCTAATGAATATTTCATGTCATACTGTTCAAGTGATAAAATTATGATTGTATAATTTAGCTACAATCTCAATTACAAATGAAATGTTTCAATAACTCAAAGCTCCTTTTCATTTGTGACTTGACCCCTCTCAACATACCTGCCATGTCTACAGGCAGCGTACACAGAACAGTCCTCACTGCCTACCACAAAGTTGTTCACATCGCCCGATAAGAATGAGAAACTGGTCACATTTACAGCCTTGCTCTGTTTGTGCTGGAGCTCCATAAAGTCCTGAAAGGTATACCGTTAATTACAATGCGTTAATATTAATTACAATGTTGTTATGATAATAAAAATACTGTAATGTTATTTACAATGTTCAAATGTTATGATGGCACATTACAGTTGTCGTTATGATTATTATTTTATTACAAAAAGCTAATTGATGTGTATCTTGATGGAAACGGACAAGCCTGTTTGTGCTGGTGCCTTATCTAAAAGGTATACTGTTAATTACAATATTCATCATAGCTGTTATCATATTATATTATGTAAGTTAATTTGGTGTATTTATGAAGACGGCACACATTTACAACATTGCTCTGAGTGTGATGAATCTCAAGACAATCCTGCAAAAATATAAAAATATAGTCCAATAATAAACTTGTGTAAGCTGAAATGGTACAATCAGTACCCTAACATTCATCTTAACTGGTACAATCAGTATCCTGTAGAATAATATATTTGAAAAGTTAACTCACTAGTTCACGATATCAAATTGAAGAAATACTTGCTTGAAACATGACACATGCAAGTTGCAAAGGAGAAATAGATGTTGGCATGGTGAAACATGTAAAAAAAACACACAATCTATTAAGGAATCCAATGCAACTTAAGTTACTAGAATTTTTATAACATACTTTATTTCACCTTGATCAATAATATGTAATTTAGTTTAAGTTGAAGACAACAACATTCCAGAACACTTAGGTGTTCATTAGAATGTCTAGAAATGGAGGTTTATAACAATTTCTTCAAATAAAATCTAGTTAGGGTTATTTGTTTCTTCTTTGCTAAATGCATTTGTAATTACCTTATATACTGGTAAAATCTAGAAACTGTGAAAATAATTTGTTCTGGAGTGTCTGCTAAGCTAAAACATAATTAACATGCCCTCACTTGGTCTCTTATTTCACTTAAAATTAAACTAATTTTCAGAAAGCATTACTGTGTTTAGTACATTGTTGGCAATGAAAACGTGGGCTTGTGGTCATACATTGCTGTGATTTGCTAAAAGAATATTTCTTATAGACATGTACATTATAAAGTATTATATTAACGTATAGTTATGATAATCATGATTTGTGTATTGTTGTGAGCATCTGGTTTACTTTACGCTTTTGTAATTTTTCTGGATATAAGTGTTGTAAGTATTTAATTCTTTAAACTTTATTGGTTGTAATCTGAATGAATAAGAGGCTTTACCTGCGGCTGTGAGAGCATATCCAGGCTCCAGGAACACATTTTACCGTCGGTGGAGACGCTGATCAGATTGTGGGCATTCTGGGTCCCGACAACATTCACACAGTACACTGGGTGCTAAAACACAGAAATACTCACATGATCATCATGATCTTTTATATTCAGTTTATAAACAATAACATAGAATTAAGTGAAGAGGTTCATAAAAGATGGATTTTCCAAATACAAAATAAAAAAATAAACTTTTCTAAAACAGTTACTTAACATAATATTTATAATATACAATATGATATATAATATTTTTAAGAAGTAAATTAAAACAAGAGGGCCATGATGGCCCTTAATCGCTCACCTGATGACACAGGCTTTACGTAGGGTCAAATCTGGCATTAAGTAGATAAGAGTAATTTACTTAAGAAATCTTTGGTGAAGATTGGACCATTAGTGTGGCCACTGGGTTGATAACATTTTCTAGAATTTTACCAAGTAACCTACTGAATCCACATGACTCACTTCAAAACATATGTAAGATTTCATACTGGCAAACATGATGGTCAAGTTTGGTGAAGACTGGGCCATCAATGTAGCCTCTTAAGTGTTTTCACAAGCTTTTTCTAAAATTTGACCTAGTGACCTACTTTATGACCCCACGAGACCCAATAACGAACTCATCCAAGATTTCATGTTGACAAACATTCTGACCAAGTTTGGTGAAGATTGGGCTATAAATGTGGCCTCAAGTGTGTTCACAAGCTTTTTCTAAGATTTGACCTATTGACCTACTTTTTGACCCCACGTGACCCAGTTACGAACTCATCCAAGATTTCATGCAGACAAACATTCTGACCAAGTTTGGTGAAGATTGGGCTATAAATGTGGCCTCCAGTGTGTTCACAAGCTTTTTCTAAGATTTGACCTAGTGACCTACTTTTTGACCCCACGTGACCCAGTTACGAACTCATCCAAGATTTCATGCAGACAAACATTCTGACCAAGTTTGGTGAAGATTGGGCTATAAATGTGGTCTCTAGTGTGTTCACAAGTTTTTCCTAAAATTTGACCTCGTGACCTACTTTTTGACCCCAGGTGACCCAATAATGAACTCGTCCAAGATTTCATGCAGACAAACATTCTGACCAAGTTTCATGAAGATTGGATAAAAATTGTGGCCTCTAGTGTGTTCACAAGGTAAATGTTGACAACGAACGACGAACGACGGACGACGAACGACGGACGCCGGACGACGGACGAAGCGGTATCACAAAAGCTCCCCTTGAGCACGTTGTGCTCAGGTGAGCTAAAAACACTTTGTTTTTTTATTATTAATAAAGAGTTTCTTTTTTGGACACCATTATTTATTGTCTGTATTAATATAAATGCAGTTGCCTAAATGAAGTGTATCCACCAGTAATGTTGTTGATTAGTGTTTCAAATGTTTTAAGCCAGTTCATTACAATACTCTTGTATAAATATAGAACTTACTGTGTGTGCAGCTGCAGACAATGGGGTCCGCTGTACAGGGGTTCGTTTGAGAACTCGATTGTCCCAGAGAACAATCTGGCCCGAGTAGGTTCCCCCCACCACAAGGTTGGGGTGAAACTTGGCAAAACAGCTTGACATCACAGCAGACTTTGTAAAAATAAGATACATCAGATAAAACTGTTTAGAGTATCACACAATTGGTTGTTAGAATGACAACACTAATGTATATGTAGTTACTTCATTAAGACATTTAATATAGTGTTTGAATATTATAAAATTTGCCAGAAGATTTGACTTATTGGTATACTACTATTAGTTTTGCAACAAAAGTGCAAATTTTTTCAAGTAAAATGATCTCATCTAGAGAACAATTATTTAATCCTCCAGATTATTTCATTCAATAAACAGGTCTTTTTAAGAGGAAATTTAAATACAAAATATGATCTTATGAGGAACATATTTGGTCATCAGACATTAACCAACACCAATGATGCTTTGACTTAAAGTAATATATTCTATAATCCACCGTAAAAATGCTAAATAATCTCACCTGGCAATGGAAGACATATTCTGGAGTGCTCTTCTTGAAGCGCGAGTTCCAGATCAGGACCACACCATCTGGATCATGTGGGGCATCCTCATTGGTGTTGTAGGATGCCACCAACAGCTCTGGGAACTTCAAAGAGAGATGATGTTATACAAAACATTTATGCTATATTGCCTGCATATTTCCAATATTTCATTACTTTGTACAGATGATCTACAAGTGTATACATCTCATGATTAATTTGGGTCAAAACTGTAAACCATTATTAGAACAAACATTTTCTCACAAGCACTGTCTTCAAAATTACATCTACTAATTACATGCCATTCACATGTGTAAAATTTGGAGATTCACTGACCCAAAACACATTTTACGCGCCCCGAGTTTTGTTTCAGAAACAACAAGGTCGGGCCATTGGGTAACAAACTTTATAAAATTCAAATTCACTCTTTGATTTAGTTGCCACGAGGGATTGTGTTTATTTCTATGACTGCAAGCAGCATCAAAACCTAACTGGGTTACATAACATAAGTAATGTATATTTTGCCCGTATGCATATAAATCATTAAAGATAAATAAAGAATATGGACATTATGGATTTTGTAAATCTTTGTTTGTCTATGTTACAAAATGTTGAGACTGGTGGCACAAGACGTCAGGCCAATGTTATAACCATATTCGGAATTCAATCCGCTTATAAACTACTGCATCAAATTTAACATCAAACAGCAGATGAACATTAAATCTTCATGGCCCTGGAAGTGCATACTAAAGTATATATTATTTTGTGGATTAGATGGTTAAATACGGGGATGTCCTGGAAGTGAGTAGACTATTCTGAAAGATACAAATGTAAAAGCTTTGGTAATGACCTGTTCCATACTTTACAGTTTCATATTTTCTTTCGTTTGTTCTTAAACTGAATAATAGTGTTATAAAATGGAATCAAACATTGTTTAATATTACATTGTGTCCTGATGTTGCATACATATTGCATGTGTAATATTTTGGACACCCCTTGTTGTACGCATAACTGCCAGGCTTTAAAAAAAGGCCATGTGATAAAAAACCACTCTAAAGACTATATCAAGCAGTCAAAGGCAAGCTTAACTATATTTATAGTACACAAATGTATACCAACGCTTGCTACTCCTGCATTTGCAAACAAGTGCAGGTGGACAAAATAGTTTACCAAGATACCTGACATTAGTGAGAAGTCATATGACATACTACCATGATTTTTGACATGTTTAGATGGGCATGTATTTGTTAAGATGATACAAATCACGACAAATACAAGCAGGTATTGTTTTTCATGGTAATTATAATCAATTGACTACAGGTTTACAGCAGGGTTGCAGTTCTCTTTAAACACACCAGAAAGTTCATATGCAGGTGGTAACTGTTGTGTGTTCTTCTCCATATGTGTAATGAATCATCTCCTTGGGGTTATTTAATCAAAAGCTTGGTTTGAACTTTCTATAAATTATTTATGTCTGTAAATGGTTGCAGAAAACCAGACTGTGCATGTAATAAATGAACATGTGTCAACTTGTGAATTTTACAACAAATTAAAAGAGAAAACATTATTATAAGCTGAGTTGTTGTTATTGTTGACCTTTTAAAGAATAAATGTGTTCTATGTTCTACTTGACATTCAAAACCATACATACTGAAACTCTTTTAAAAGTCAGACATAAAATCACTGAAATAATTAACTTGTGAAAAAAAGAGCACCTTTAAATCAAACGAGATTCTGAAGCATTCTATTTAGGATGATCTTGTCCAGAATTTCATCTTCTTCTTTGTTTAATGATTAATGGTGATAAAAGGATCACAGTAACTTCAGATACAAAAAAAAATGTAGTGTTTTATACTGACAGATGAACGAATTAATTAAACTTCTGCCAGAAAAAAACTAGGCACCAATAAAGCACAGCAATAGTGAATTTAATATGTTTCCAAGATACAAAACAATAAATCTCCTGACGATAATACCTTCTGCATGTGTTTGACCTCTATGTCATGAATCTGTCTGCATCAAGATTCTGCCATGAAAGCAAAATGCTTTGGGGGTTTTTCAATTTGTTTTTTGTTTGTTTTTTTTTGCTTTGTTTTTGTTTTTAATGTCATTACATAACAGTTCTACATAAAATGCACAGTTTATAGCCATTGAATATTGTTTCATGTTTTCATTTATTTTTGCAAACATGTGCAAATCACGAATACTGGAGGTCATAATATAAGAGGAGTTTAAATGTGAATATATTGAATGTTGCTGCTGTTGCTTACTATTACATTTAATATCTTTCCAGTTATAATTTTACTGATACTTTCAGTAGCTTAAACATGTGTCTTACTCTAATCAGAAATATGCATTATCCTTATGAAGATGCAGACTATCATTTATTTCGGGGAGAAATGTCATTGGTAGTTGCTTGTAAAAACACAACACATAGTCTAAACTGCTTCAATCAATGTCATCTACACAAAAAAATTGTCCCTAGGGTTCAAAATTCAGGTCAAGTTTACCCTGTAAATAAGACAAATCAGCACAGCAACACCAAGTAAATTACAGCTCAGAGCTTTTGTCAGGCTGAAGTTGAAAGTTTGTTTCATCAATGGATAAGTAGTCAAAGATCATAAAGAGAAATATATGCAAGCAATGAAATCGCTGTTGTTGTATTTTCATAAGCAGCAAACTGTGAAATGAAACTGAGGATACACATACATTTCCTTCCTAACTTTAACCAGCATTATTGGCCATGCAAATCATAAAACCAATATAAATGACAATAACACAGGCATTTGGTCAATGAACAATACCATTATACAATAACACAGACATTTGGTCAATGAACAATCCCATTATACAATAACACAGGCATTTGGTCAATGAACAATACCATTTTACAATAATACAGGCATTTGGTCAATGAACAATACCATTTTACAATAATACAGGCATTTGGTCAATGAACAATCCCATTATACAATAACACAGGCATTTGGTCAGTGAACAATCCCATTATACAATAATACAGGCATTTGGTCAATGAACAATCCCATTATACAATAACACAGGCATTTGGTCAATGAACAATACCATTTTACAATAATACAGGCATTTGGTCAATGAACAATAGTTATACCATTATACAATAATACAGGCATTTGGTCAATGAACAATACCATTTTACAATAATACAGGCATTTGGTCAATGAACAATCCCATTATACAATAATACAGGCATTTGGTCAGTGAACAATCCCATTATACAATAACACAGGCATTTGGTCAATGAACAATACCATTTTACAATAACACAGGCATTTGGTCAATGAACAATCCCATTATACAATAACACAGGCATTTGGTCAGTGAACAATAACATTATACAATAATACAGGCATTTGGTCAATGAACAATCCCATTATACAATAACACAGGCATTTGGTCAATGAACAATACCACTTTACAATAACACAGGCATTTGGTCAATGAACAATCCCATTATACAATAACGCAGGCATTTGGTCAGTGAACAATAACATTATACAATAATACAGGCATTTGGTCAATGAACAATCCCATTATACAATAATACAGCCATTTGGTCAATGAACAATCCCATTATACAATAATACAGGCATTTGGTCAATGAACAATCCCATTATACAATAATACAGGCATTTGGTCAATGAACAATCCCATTATACAATAATACAGGCATTTGGTCAATGAACAATACCATTTTACAATAATACAGGCATTTGGTCAATGAACAATCCCATTATACAATAATACAGCCATTTGGTCAATGAACAATCCCATTATACAATAATACAGGCATTTGGTCAATGAACAATCCCATTATACAATAATACAGGCATTTGGTCAGTGAACAATCCCATTATACAATAACACAGGCATTTGGTCAATGAACAATCCCATTATACAATAATACAGCCATTTGGTCAATGAACAATCCCATTATACAATAATACAGGCATTTGGTCAATGAACAATCCCATTATACAATAATACAGCCATTTGGTCAATGAACAATCCCATTATACAATGCATTTATGTGACAATACAGTCTTCCTTTATGTTAATAACTTGAAGCAGTAAAGGGCTTATTTCACAGCATGTCTATTAATGAGTTGGGATTAAACTTAATTACCGGTAATGAAAGTAAATGTCCAGAAATGTATCATAAATAGCAGATGGGATCACCAATATGATTAAAGTTGGGGTATGACTTTCAAAAAACCCATAGGTTGTGCACACCCTGACTGTTAAGATTATATATCTTGCAACAAAACAATGCACACAATTTCCATTTGTGGTCAATTATTTAGGCTGAGCTGGAGTCAGCATTTTTTGAAGTCTGTCAATAATGAGGTTTCAAGTCCTTCGTTAAAAATGTTTGGTACACAAAAAAAGTATGTACACAAGAAAACATTTCAAAACAATATGAATATAACCTTACCTGTGTAGACCAGTCTAGACTAGTGACAATCCTGTGTTTGGACCAGCGCTCATCAAAGAACTCTCTGTTCAACTTAAGTCTCTCTCCAGCCAGGTCTCTGTAAGCAGGTAGTTGTGTGGTTATTTTGTTGTCAATAAAAGTCATGCTAACCCAATTATGATCATGAAAGTGACTTCCTATGATTAGTGTTGCATGGAGTTCTCAGACATTATCTGTAATATGTGACAATTTATTCACCGCAGGACTTCTAGAATTACTCCTATAATATTGTTTATCCCAGCTTGGTCTTTAACTCTGCTGATGTATGTATCACATCATGTGATTGTCCAATATTACATGTAGCTTTACACATACAAAGCTTATAACTTCAGCATTTGTTTGAGAACAGGCTTAAAATATTATCTAAAAATATTAAAGTATGACACACTTTTTATTTAACCATGAACATGTGCATGTTGTTCAGTGTTTAAACAAATAGGAGATCAACTCTGTTTATATCTCTCGTACTTACTTATTTGCAAGATCATCCTCATCTGAGCGGCTGTAGTCAATGTCTACGGGGACTTCATCAAGTGCTCGCTCAATTACCCGAGTCGAGTGGTCCAGGAACGAGCGGAATGTCTCAGACATAAGGATACTCTGTTTCTCTTCTTCACTCAACTCACGCACTAAATGATGGAATGTTAAAATTTAATGATAAGTCATGGGATATAAGTGTTCTATAAAACCTAGGGATTGAAATAAAACACTTTAGAAAGATTACTGGATTCCTTTGTTTGTAAAGTCTTTGTAACCTTAAAGCCATTGAATTACAAAAAAAACAACAGTTATTTGTCTTCATTTTGGTGTTTTCAGAATGTCTGATTTTCATACTGCTTACAATTACATGTACTTTGAAAAAGATACAGCTTATTGGAAGTAAGTAATCAGTAGCATTAAAGCATTATTTTACAATAAATATTATTGATTTTAAAAACATGCAAGTAAAATGCCACTTACTCACGAAGATTCAAGTCTCTGGATATAAAATTACTTTAAAATTATATAAATATTTATTTACAACAGAGATTTTTTATACTTCTCAATACCAATATGTCCCACATCCCAACATTTTCAGAATGCTTTAATGCAAAAGAAAAGGGGTAAAAGCTCTATATATTTCTGAGACATCAGGTGTAGGAAACAAAATAATGCATGACATGGCATGTTATTTCATGTTTTATCTGAAGATAAATTATCAAGCACATAATCATTTCAACATCACACATAATTTCCAGTTACAAATATATAGTTACATTTTTTAAACCAGTCAGGAAAGGCTAGAAGAAATACAGTCACTTATGAAGATAACTATATAAAAATGCCATAACTTTTTAAGACTGCTACATTTGTAAAGCAAATATTGATTATAACAAAAAGAAGCACAACTGCATAGAATGAAACATTTACATAATTACATAAAAGATAGTTATTACCCATCAAGTTTAGAGGCTTTTTTAGATTTTTACAGTTTTATTATTCTTGTGCAATTTATTAAGTGCAGAGCTTTTCAGAAAAAGATTTGAGAGCCAAAGCATTTTCACCAATCTTCTTTTTAATTCAAGTGTTTTTGTAGCTTGTTTTTTAACTTGGATATATTAACTTAAAACTACTTTTGTACATTTTTTTTTAAAATGAGTATAGTAAATTAAAACATGTGAAACAAACAAACAAAAAAACATCATAGTTGAATACCCTTTACCTAAAATTACTAATTAACAATGAAAAACCATTGATACTTGACTCACTTAGTCAGAAATAAATTGTTTTGAACTTAAAAGAAAACCATAAAGAAACCACTGGAAAAATACAGGATTGTTTTATTGAACCAAGCTGAGAGCCATTCCCATTTCTGCTGAGGTGGATTGTCGCAAGCTTCCCAAGGGACAACGAAGCATTATGAGAAGCAAAGTATACCTTTATCTTTAGAAAACAGGTCAAAACCATAATGTTTAGACCAAGTTCTTGCCACTGCAGATCTAAACAAATGAGTGCCTACAACAGCAAAGTAACATTTGTTCAAGTTGTTTAGAAAATTTGTAGCAAACCAAAAACTTTTTTTTTCTAGAGTCATCTGCATAAAAAGGTATTTATAAGCAGACATTTTTTCTTCATTAATTGATGTAGATTGAATTCCATTTCTACAGAAAACCTTAAATAAGATCAATTTAAAATTCTTATAAAATTCTAATAAAATATCTTTAAAAAAACAACCTAATCCAATAAAAAAATATATTTATGCATTATAATAAAAAAGGAATCATATATTGAAACAATATCGTCTATGATGTCAGTAAGTATGTAGCTAGTGAATATAAATGGAGAAAGAATGTTAAAGAAATACATTAACCATAGTAATTGATACAAAAGATGTGCTTTTAAGTCTGGGATTACGGTGTATGTTACATGGTATATGATAATGAATGCATGTTAACATATTGTAAAAGACATGCATTAACAGAACATTAAACATTATCCTCTGCTTTACTTAGTAAATTGGCTAGGGAAGAAATGGCTATACTGTTACAACCAATACAAAAAGTGTGGTAAGATAAAACAGACAGTCAAGGTTCCTTTTAACTTTGACTTTATGTTGAATTATATTGCATTGTTGAAAAGATAACTAAAGCCAGTCCTTCACTTTGGAACATAATGTTTGTGGCAATAAAATGTATAGGCTTAAAGAAAATTTCCCTAGAGAAAACAATATTGCAACTCAAATTTCTTCTTGGCTTAAACCATTACGTTTAGGGAAAAAGAATGTCAGAATACATGCCAATAAATCATAATTTTATCAAACACATGGGAAAACATTTGCTTTGGCTAATTGTTGTGTTTCCAAAATAAATTGGGAATTTTACTGAAACTTAAAGAGAGTGTTTCTAAGGCAGTCATAAACTTTTAAGTTTCTTGGTGACCCTAACCACAAAACACTTAAATGATTTCAATATCATCTTAGCTCTTGCACTGCTTAAAGAAATGGATCAAACTTTGTCATAACAGTATAGATCCAGATTTGCTGTCAGATCAGGTTCTGTATTATTTGATGATGTTTCCCAAGCAGTATGTCTGGCTTGCTTAAGTTTGCTTAATTGAAGTAAAAAAAAAATTACCCTTTTTTATGTTAGTAACAAAAGATTACAGGAACAGTTCAACTGATGTTCCCCAGTTCCATTGTAGTTACTTAGTTAGTTGTCTACTTCGATAAATAACTTGATATATGATGAAGAACTCTGGTTTGAGCCAACCAAATGGTGTCTGGTAGGGGCACTAGTAAGACAAGCCAGTCACATCCACCATTGGCATAATGAAGTCATTCACGCTCACCCATCAATACAAGCCACCTTAAGACCTCTGTACCAATTACACTAAGTCTGGTTCTTGTGCTTATCTCTTGTGACACCAATTAGGTTTTCAATGGGTGAATTTTAGCAGCCATAATGCAATCGCTCTAGCGAAAAGTGGATTGTGCTTGATAAATGGACTGAAGTAAAGAAGTTACACTACAATAGTTTGAACACCTTATCTTGCAACTTTTTGAAATAATCATAATAAACTGGAACCCTTTTAAATGTAAAACATTACTGTACTTGTGCTGATTGTTCTATATCTTACTTAAAACCCTGCTAAAACTGTAACATGTGAAGAATGGATGAGTTTACACTTTCTATAAATCTTTCCCACCCCCACACCATTGCTGTTTTGACAGAATTTAAATATAGGTCATGTGCCCATCAACAGTTTCACAAACAAAAAGCAAATTTTTGTGCAAAGTAGATCAACCATTGACAATGTGCTGATAAACATAACTGGTTTATGTACAACATTGCCAATAGTCCAGAAATCATCCATTAAGTCACATTTTAAAATACACAGATCAACATTTTATAGAGGAGATTGTGAAATCCAAAACAATGGTTTTATTAAGACACAAGGGAAGGGGTAGACAATCACTAATCATTTTGTCTCCTCAAGTGAAAGCTCTTCGTTTTTATTACTAGTGAATTAATGAGTTTCTCCAGCTACACAGGACCAGCTGAGGGACTACTTCAAAATTCAACACTTACTCTGAACTTCCTCCTTGTGCATCTTCTCCTCTGTGGTCTGCAGGGGCGCCACCATCTCCACATGGGGCATCTTGTGCTGTGCGCCCAGGGACATGTCTATTGAGTCGGTGTCGGGCTCCTGGTCATCATCTGTACGACGATCATCGTCATAGACAAGAACTGTCGTGTTAATATTACATATGGCTGCTCTATACACAGTGCAACAAACAAAGAAATAATACAATATACAATTTTCTTCTGCATTGTCAGAATTTCTGAGTCAGAAAATATTTCATGAAAACATATTGCTTGCCTAGTAATTTTGCATATTGCTAATTTTATAGATCATTAAAAAACAACATAATATTCATAAAATTAAAGAAGTGCCTACATGTAAAATATACAATGCACATTTCAAGACACATGCAGCTTTATCAAAATTTATTTATGTTATGTTGTTTTAAGCTACATTACTGTTACAACAGAAGCATATCAGATTCTGAACAATTATATTTACACATTTATCATAAGTCATGCTAAATGTTCAACATTTTAACATTTTTCTAAGAACAAAAAATTAAATGCAAACAAATTCAGATGAATGTAGGCACTCTTTAAAATGAAATCTGTCTTTTGTTCCTAGGCACTAGCAATAAGTCATCATTTATTTGACAGGAATCTTTTTTGGGGGGACATAAATGACTCAGAATTAACGGATAAATACTTATGATAAATGTCACAATTAGAGAATATATAGCTAGGTTCATATCCAGCTGAAGCTGAAATAAAATTGAATAAGGAAAAACAACAAAGGCACCATCAATCACTTTAAAAAAAACATATTATTATTTTAATTTGTTATGAACAAAAAATATTACAGTACTATTTTTATAATAATAAATTTGTTCATCAACATTGGAGTTACTTGAAGAATTTGTGCTTATAAAATTGTGCCTGTAATAGCCTGTGCATAAACATGAAGGACTAAGGTTGTTTTTCATCTTTTTTATTATTTATTGATTATTTAGTTTATCTCCACATCAACAGTTTTTTAGTTATTTGGAGACAGTGTCCACTCAAAGCAGATATGGTGCTGCCTTCACTGGGTACAGCATGCCGCCTGGCATGAGAATACACCCTGTCACATCATCTTGATACCAGGCCAACCAGTCATAACTACTTATATGTGCTTGAGTGTTAGAAGGGGACTATACCAATACAATTCCTAATGACCTTTGGTATGTTGTGGCCCTGGATTGAACCAGTGCTTCCTGTGCCTGGTCCTGTACTTGGAACCTCTACTGATTGTACTACCAGTGTCAATTATCTTTCTACGCAAACTTCACATACAACCAAACAGACTGTATAACACTGACATGTAAATGGGGAGGAATGTTGGTTACAATGTATTAAATTACTTTATACAGACCAAAGAAAAGTTGGAATTGTCTCAACTTTCCCAATAAATCTGCAAACTGGATACCATCATATCAACATATTTAACAAACATTCTGCCTTTCGGATTAAAAATATTCTGATACCATGTACTGCAATAAAATGTCTTTATGTTCGAGATAATGGGCCTAATTTGGTACATCATGCCACAGCTACTGCAACCTGTTTCAGTTGAAGCCTGACAATCATCCAATGTGTTGATTCTTATGTATGTGAATTGTTCCTAATAGACCAACAAGTCTTAAACACAAGCATTTCTCTAGTTTAAGAGTTCAGAATATTAACTTTAAAACGTAAATGTCAATAATGTAAAGTTTCTGCATTAATACTCATGTGTACTTGCTTAAATAGCATATGCAATAAGCTAAGAAAACTTTTAAGTTTTTTCAGCCAAAAATGGTGACAAAGGGTGGCAAGTTGATTTCATTTGCTCTATAAGACTGGTTGGTATGTACATAACATGGTCACAAAACTTAAAGCAAACTAATTCATTGATGATTATTAAACATGAAATTATGTTATACATACATACAGGGATAAATACTGCAAAATATCATCTATTTAATAAAAAAATATCTAATTGAGTATCCAAATGCTTAATTTATATAACTTTACTTTAAGTTTTGTATTTATCAAAACTAAAAGTATTCCAATTTCGTTTGTTAATAAAAATGAAAACTTTATATTTGAGATTTAGTAAACATATTAGTGCATATAGTTGTATAAAATACTTTATCACATGATGTAAAGTGGGAATATAAGAAAACCAGTCTGAAATCATTTCTGCAATAAAACATCTTTTGAAGATAAATCAAGTATATATAAGAAACAGTTGAACATAAAAGAGAATGTCTACTGTTATATCAATGATTTTAATCTTATATTACATTAAAAGACATAATAAAGTTTCCATTTTTTGCTTAATAAAGGCCATTTCAAAAACATAACCAAATAAAGTGTCATATATTGACATCAAGCAAAAATATAAATTGTCTGCTAATATAAAAGGCTAAATGCAATCAAAGGAACAATGTAGACATCAGATGAGACATATTACAGACTAACAACTACAAAATATGTGTACATAACAAATTTCCTTGGCAACATGCAAATAACAACAAAATTCACTGGAGACAAGACAAAGCAAGGTTCCATTTACCCAGACAATATACAATGATAAATACATCAAAGCCACAAAAAGCAAGCTGCCTATAAACATATTACAACCAATCCAGAAATAAGCATATTCTTGAACAAGTGGTTGTTGAATTGTTTAGTTTAAGTGGTAGTACTGGCTTAAGTCACAGAAAGGTCACAATAAAATCCTAATGGATGATTAAATAAACAAGATATGAACGAACAATAAAATGAAGCATCACAGAAAATGTAGTAAGAAAAACAGCAGCATTTATAAAGTATTTGTAAGTATATGATAGATGGAAAGATGGTTGTTTACATGTAAATGGTAACAGCATGGAAAGAGCACAGACAGAAAATGGAAGAAGGATTACTTTAAATGACAAAAGTATAGAGGAAAGGGGAGAAAATAAATGAAAGATAAAGAGAACAGGTAGGAGGAGGAGTTGATAGAAAACAGGAGTAAATAAAACAAAAACGTCTGTATATATTCTGTGTTGAAATAGGGAAGAAAAAATATTATTAATGTAAGAAGCAAAAATATAACATAACTCACATTTACATTAATACAACTAGTAACTGGATTTTTTAAAAACAAAACATAGTTTTTCAAATAGTTCTGCTATCCATGTACCATCCTTCACAGAAAGATGACTGCTGACAGTGTAGAGTGTCTGCAATTTTCTGGCCATGAGTAATGTTCTGGGTACAATAATCCTGCCAGATTACAGAGACAGTGAAATGCAGGCATAATAGGGGTGTTAACAGACACAGGATTTGTCAAGGTATCATCATATGGCAGCTGTTGTTTCACACTGTGATCAGTCTAACTATCCTGACTGTTATAGCTCTGTGTCTTGTTGTGCAAACACTAAGACCATTAATATTCACATTAACATACATGCACACCTTGAAAACATTGGAGAACATTTATGTCAAAATGTTAAGTTTGACAAGAATGATCCAGCATCCTCACATGACAGTTCATTATATACTATGTTGCAGTACATATATTATGTACCCAAGATTATGTAAATCTGCATCTATTCCATTTGTATTGATGCAAAACGGAAGGGCTTGATTTGTCCATATCAATTCCAAAATGGAAGTGCTTGAGTTGTCAATGTCAATTCCAAAATGCAATTGCTTGATTTATCTATATAAAGTCCAAAATGGAAGTTCTTGATTTGTCTATATAAATTCCAAAATGGAAGTGCTTAATTTGTCCATATCAAATTTTTGATTTGTCTATATAAATTCCAAAAAGAAAGAGCCTGATTCGACAATCTCAAGACAAAATAAAGATATATAGAACTTGACAGTCATCTTGTCACACTCATAAATGATAATAAATCTCATTCTACACTTAAGTATTCAGAGAAAACAAAAACACTTTGAATTATCCTTGCAAACTTTTAAAATAATTTAGGAACTACCATTCAACAGAACTAATACAGTACACATTTTCATAATAAGATAAAAAATAAAAAGATAAAGAGAATGAAAAAATCAACTGTTAAATGGTAAATAAGATGGATAACACACTATGTTAAAGAAGAAAATGTTGCTTTAAGATTTTGTTTTGTATTTGAATAAAGGCCTTGTGTGCACTGCATAAATCCTCCCTTACAAACAGTCCAAATGTAAAACACTGACAAAGGTCAATTGTTGATGTCAATGGTAAACTATTTAGGTATTTTGCCTTATCATATAAAATCAAAGACTACTGTCACCAAGGATTCCATTTAAAAATAAGGATACCATCTGCAGTTTAAGATCCCCTAAAGAAAAAAACTTACAATATGTCAGTTTTCAGCAAAGTTTGATTCTGTTTTGAATAGGGATCTTGCCAAATGAATACCTTGCCAAATGAATCCCTTGCCAAATGATAGTGCCATACATGATCCTAAACTTACCTAACAATATATTTATAATAGAAGCAAGGGGTGTTTGTATCAGATTTATTAACAAAATAAGTAATTTACAGTTCAAAAAAAAAATGTAAAGGACTATCTTTGCCATTACATTCCCCATTCTAAGACTACTGTCACCATAGCTTCTATGAATAATAGGAACAGACCAGCATATATGGCGTTCACACCTACTGTTTTTTATTGTTCATCAACTTTCACTTTGTAATATCCATAGTTAATTCTCTGGGAGAGCCAACAATATAACAACATGTCTCTTTTCAGCCTATTACCATGCCATTTGGAAATTTTTTAGCATAGTACTTTATTTATAACTTAGGAATTAATAAAATGGTGCTGTTGTGAAGTTTTAACAAAGATACATAACAATCAATAATGTTCTGACAATACAATGACACAAATTGGTTTATATTACAAACTCTACCAAATTATACATACTGTAATTCATATAAAATATATTATCATAGTCCCAGAATACTATTTTTCAACTTAGCAATATCACATAGTGCTATGTAAGAAGGCTCTTAACAACAGAACTCTTAAGTTCTGTTATAATCGCAATTAATCTGAATGCATTCAGAGTGGGGAAGGTTTAAAATAAATCAACATTCTTGCAAAATTGTTGTTGTTTTTCAAAGAACAAAATAATGTAATACTTCTTTCAGAGCATTTCAATTTCACAAGATTCTAATCATCTTAGTTCATGGAGACCCTTGCTTTGTCTTGCTGATTCAAAAGACAAAAACAAAAGAGAACAAAACAACATACAAATAAGCTTCTTTGAAAGTGCAATATTTGCAGTCTCAGATCGAAAATGTAAAATGACTTTGTTTTGAACATGAATGCTGACTGTTTGTTCACCAATGTGATTTTTGTTTTTAATTCATTTCATCACATTATTTTACAAAAATACTTTTCTTCCTTGTTCTTCCTAATTGTTTTCTGGAACAAAGAAATGTTCTAATTGCACTGCACTTATACAATCACATTTGTCTCAAACAAGCTTTTACAAATCATTAGGCAAGACTGAATAAGTGCTACAAAATACAATAAAATGAGAACTGAAGTACAATATTGATGACAGCAGATAATGATAATAAGATTTAACCAAATTGAATAAACCAAATCTTGAAATAGGTGGCTTGCATTTACAATACATGTCAATAAAACAGGAACTGAAGTTGAAGTACAATATTGACAACAGCAGTTACAAGAAGGAAACCAAATTGTGTACAGGCATACACTACACAGTTGTACCTTCATCATAGTATGAGAATTCATCTTCCCATTCGAAGCCTGCGTCGCTATCATGGCAACGCGGGGAACCCTGATGGTGAGGGGAACCGTACGAGTATGACCCTAATAGTGCAAAATAAACACACCACCTTAGGATGCATTATGACCAGTACTTGGTATTTGATGGACATTATCAAAAATAATTTTTATATTATGTTGGATGTAAACTGTTAAAGTATAGTCAATATGGAAAACCCTTCTGAAACTACAGATTTAATAGAAGATTATTTTATGCTTTAGCTAGTAACTATATCCATATACCATAGACATCATCACAACATCTTATGGTAACAAGGTGCTATTTGCTAATAATTTTCGCTTTATTTTTTGATCAACAAGAAACACATGTAGCTCACACAATAAAGACTTGCTTGTGTGTTCTATTTTCAGACAACACTCAAGTGCTTATTCCAATCATTATTTAAAGTCCATTAATCTTTTATACTTCAAAGGAAAACTTAATTGAATTAATTTATCAGCAAAGTTTTTCCAGAATAAATATTATCAAAGTTAACATCTTAATTTCATGCATGCATACACTGCTTTAGGCAACGTAAAGTGCTGAGCAATAAAGTCTGCATAGCATAAAATGTGCTCAAATTAACAAATGATTTAAATGTTTCATTATCAAAATCTGCTGTTGATATGAAACAGTATATATGTTGTAAGATATATACTTTATAATTATTATTTGTATCATTCATTTTTTTATTCACCACAACCTTTGAACAAATCATACTCATTACAGCAATATCTAGTGGTATCTATTACTGGCAAGAAAAGACTCCAGAAAAATGTCTACAAAACAACCACAGCACCAGAGGTCAGCTGGAAGACCTTCATAAAGTCTGTTTAGCTCCCGAGACTAAAGCACACTCATTGTGGGGCTGAGGATTTACAGAATTATTGGTTTCATGGCTTAGTCACAGGAATTTGAATGAAAAAGATTTGACACTGTGTGCGACATACCAAGTTTAGACCTATGACTGGGACTACTTGTATCTGACTGGCCATCTGACATTGGCACTGAAAATATACACAGTCAACCATCAGTTGTCCCCGTGATCTGTTCTACATTTGCTATACTGACACCAGGAAACTGGTTTGAAAATCATTGTTTGCCCATCCTTTATCAAGGTTTGCTTCAATACAATTTCTTTAAACAAATTAAAACATTAATTGCATGCAATTGATAAACTACTTTCGATAGATTAAATGTTATAAATGACTCTCAATACCCCTTGCAAAAATCTTCAGATTAGGGCCATGATATATGCTAGTCAAAGAAGAGTACTATAGTTTCAGGATAAGACAAGAACTTATTTTTACTATCTAGAACTTGCCAGAGAAGCTAACACATTAAGGTGAATACACGCACTTGGTATAAATCAACATTCAAAAAGACAACACTGATTTTTTTTTCAAAACTTCATCCTGGTTTTTTTACTCCGTACTAAGGATGTCAAAAGACAAGTAGGTACAAATAACTGTCACTCCTTGGACTATAGAAGTCTTCAATCTTAACAAAAAACAGATAGGACTCGCTGAAGATTTCGATTTCAATGTGTTAGCCCCAAACAGAAGTTAAAGGGTTGAGAACCAAGACCCACTTTTACATGGCAGAGGTTGTCACTATCGTCCCATGTTGGTTACATCACATATTACAAGGTTCCCTTGATGTTGTATTTCTATGTGCTCTGAAGTGCATTTTTTTCTTTCTTTTCTTTTCAAAGTTCATTTAGTGTTGCATTTTTATCACATTGACACCTAAATCAAACAAACTGGATTTATTAATGTAAACACTTAATGACTTTATATTTCTACAGGATTTTAACCATGTGACTGCTTTTTCTTTCCAATCCTATCATCAAAATATGTACACCTATTTTTTGTAGTGCTGGAGACAGGAAAAGCCTAAAACTGCAGCTGCCTATATGAAGCAGTAACTCTGTATTGCTCCTAAACCAGTGAATACAAAAGAAGTGCTTGACAAGTATCAATTAGCACTGGGCAGAAAACTAGCTGACTTTTAGCAAGAAACGGCTTCTGCTGCCCTTAGTTCTATCTTTAGTATATTGTGTAAACATACTATTTATCACATTCCTATCTTTTAACGGAGAGGGAGATGTCTTTGTGTTCTGTCAATTTTTTTATGATGGAAATTAACTAAAGTCAAGCATTAACCCCAAAATAAAATGTCAGTAAATATATGGAAATGTTTCAGGGTCATCAGACAAAAAGGTTCTTCTAAATTCTATTTGACATCTGAATTGAAGATAATGCTTTGGAAATGTTCACAATACCATAGGCCTAAAGCATTGTGAAAAATTGAGCAGAAAATGTATGCCTTTCTGTCATTATTCTTCTGTCATGGTGAAAGCTTTCTGTCCACCTCAGCAGCACTATTTACATATGAATGAAAGATTCAATAAGGCACCATTAGGCAGGCAAGATTCATCTCATAGACAGAAATACTGGACAATCTGGTAAATATGGGAGACCTTCATAAGGTTGGAATATGACTGTGTGAGACAGACAGCATTGTTGGCTGGTAATCTAATAATGAATTACACCTGCATCTTTAAACCAAATAAATCAAAATTTTAGGTAAAAATACAACTGAATAAGAGTGGTGTTTTTGTTTAATGACTTTTTGGCTGACATCAATATTTAATTCCGTTTGCCAGACAATATGAGCATTATAAATAGTAAATCCCTGCTTTCAGTACTCCAATCCTTTAGTCATAACAAGACAAGTTAAGTGAAAAAATAGTTTGATAACAGATAATAAAAGATGTATGGCCACTAATCATGTTTTCCTGAATATAAACAAAACAATAGTGGTCTGATAAAGAAGCCAACATTTCTGTAATTTCAATATTTCTGGTAATAAAAAAAATCTTACAATAGTCTTGCATAGTATGTATCTTATAATTTTAAAAAATCTTTTCCTGTGTGTCACTATCTTAACATCCAGGATGAAGTTTCTTGCAAGATATTGCAACAATAATGTTACAAAGGCTTTAAGCATCATGCAGAAAATGGAAATAATTTGAGAAAAATGCTGAAAATGGTTTGAAGAACATGCCTTTAAGGACCTTCAATATTTTTGACATGCAGGCATCAGAATACATTTATTTATTCAATCTGCAGCAAAAGAAGCCTTGCAGCCTAGTTTGTGTGCATAACAGGAAAGATGAAAAAATTAATATTGCAATTTCTGTGTTGATGAATTTTAATATCCCACACTTGCTCTTCTTGCAATATGAAGAAATCCAGAATGCACAAAACAAGTCAGATAACATCATTTTCCCAGATTATTCTTTATAAACATGACTTGATTTAAAAGCTGTCCTTTAGTTTACCTTAATCACAATTTAATTTCCAAATGCTGGCATTGGGTTTTATAGTTTAAAAATGCATTAACAAATGTCACTAAGCATTGACATATCTTTTATTTTTAAGTTGAAATATATTTTTAAAAGAACACCCAGTTGAGCTATCAATAGAGAAGTCCCAGTAACTAATAACTTCATGTCTGCAAGAAGCTGTATACAGATAACCTAATCTGCAGACATCAACCAATGACCTAAAATGTAGCTCACCTTCCTTGTCACATGCAAAAATACAGGAAACAGATAACTACCATCTACATTATATTACAACATTAACACACTCTAGAAACACAGGAAACTTAAACAACAGAAGATTGACGCCAAAAGCAAACTCATAAATTACTGAATGATACAAATCAGCCGCAGACAATAAATTGGGCTTTTAACAAAACAGGAGAATGGTAAATGATGCTTTCAGCGCTAATTTCACCTTTCCCTAACAAACACAAGACAAACAATCAAAGCTCTTATCATTAGATGTAAGCCATGGATTGCTTGTTTTTCCTGCAAAATCTGTGGCAGGTCAGTTTTAGTTAAGAAACTCTGTTTTCTTCGAAATCTTTAGTATAAATTGTACTTTTATAAGTGCCCTTTTGATTAAAATGTGTCTAGAAAAAAAACTCTTGTATTTGTAGATAATTAATAAGCACACCTTAATTACCTTTTAACGAGATGACTAGACATGATAAAATGTTTAAATAAAAATACACTTAAATGTGTTTTCAAAGACTTGAAAGACAAACATTTTTAGAAACAACAAAGAAAAGCAAAGTACCAATTATATTAATTTAACAAAAAAGAATACTAGGATAAGAATTCTGAGTATTTGTCAATTGTGTTGATATCCAGAAAATATGTATAAGTGCATGCAACCGTACTTCCCAGCATGAGTCTCCATGATTATGAGTTGCTGTAATATGTCTGCTTGTTGCAAGACTTAACTTTTGCACTGATCAAGTCAGCTATTTGTAGAATATGACATAACACTGATTGTATGTTTTAAAAATTGGACACAAGTATAAACATATACTAACATGTAACTAACTGAAAGACAGAGACAACGTGTAACAATACTTGGACACGACCTTAGTACTGGTATGTGAAGGGATCTTAATGAACAATCTGGCTCAGATAGCCATGGTGTAAGGGAAGTAACTCTAAAAAACTAGTAAAGGCCATAGCTGGTAATTTTGTGGGTAGTTTTTTTTCCATTGTTAACAAAGCTTACAAAGGTTTAAACAAAGAACAAATGCAGTTCAAGTATTTAATTCACATGTATAACTGAAGTACACCAGTCCAAGAGAACATCTACCAATTAAAATGTCTTCTATGTAACAGTATAAGAGCTCATATACTGGAAATTAAATCTTATAAGGACAATGATTCAATGATTATCAAAAATAAAAGTAAATGATTTGCCATGCCAAGTCCATTTTAAATCTAGTTGAAAAATATTTGAAAAATAACTAAAAATGACAAAGTCTGAAAGCTTTATGTACAGAGATAACAACAAACCTCCAAATAAGGGAGATTGTTGTTGTTGTTTTGTTTTTGCACTATATAACGATGGTGCTCTTAAACTGTTAAGTACCCCTGCTACAGGGATCTGGAGAGACTAGTGGGATACAATTCCAACGCTAATTAGATTTTCTCCTCTTGACTGGAGGTCTGTTAATATACCAAAACATTTCAAGAAAGTTGTAAACTTTTATATTATATTCAAAAGTGCTTCAATGCACAAATGTTCATTTTATGTATCAAATGATTTCAATTTCCCATGATGTTTCTCCATTAAAGACAAACATACCTTTTAGCCCCAGACATATTGTATACTACTAAAACATCCGTATCTGGCTGCAGACAGTGTGCGGCACATCCTTACATAACGGTTTACATATATTCATTTGTATAAATGAAATTAACCCCATTTATGATAAATAAAAAAAAATTAATTATACATGTATACATACTTATTTTTACATGTCTACAGAGACTGTATTTAAAAGATAAAGCCAGGTACATTACAACTGATAAGATCATAAAACAACAATATATATAAAATGTCGAAAATTGAAAGAAATTATACAAGTAAATGAATACTATTTCAGTGGCTTTATGAAGTGGGGCAGTAGACGAGATGATGTTTAAAATCTGTTACAGAGAGGGAGATAACTGTGATTTGATACACAACTCACCGTAATAGTCCCAGGGTCCTTTCACTGAGGAGCATTAATTGATCAAAAAGGTCAGAAATAATAAAAAATGGAAACAGAACAACTAAATTGACAGACACAGCACAAAAATGTCATCAACAGCAAAGATTTCAAGCAAAAACTTCAAGAACACTTAATAAAGTACTGGACATACTGTGGTTCTTGGATAGGTATTATCAAAATGATGATGTATAAAACAAAACTTAAATTTTAAAAGCACATACAAAATGATTGTGAATAAGACATGAACGTTTAAAATTGTAAAGTTGATGTTTGCAAATAAAATTATCAAGCAAAATAAGGAGAGAAAGCACATTTAAACAATAAACATTTATATGACAACAAGAGCTGTCTCGAGACAGTTTGCTCCACATTTATCAGTGCTGGATAGTACAATGTTAGCTGTCACAAACAAAATCTGTAACCAACACAGAAACTTTTAAGTCCAGAAAGGGATATAACAGAGCTATGATTAATCTTAAAGCTGCATGCCCTATTGAAATGGGTTCCGCTGTTGAAAAAGTAAACAAAGATTCCAAGTATGAAATGAATATATGTATTTTCAAACACTCCAGAAGTGGATCTTAACAAAAAAAGAGAACCAGCACTTTAGCTAAAGCCAACTAGAGGTTAAGGACAAACAGCTTCACTTTTTTTCATCACAAAGTGCAGCAAAAAGTCATTATTCAAATAAATCACAAAGATGAAAAGAATCATTGAAAAAAGGGTCAACAATATGGCAATGCATCACAAAATACAGCATCATCTTAAACAGTTTTTAGGACAACAGACATCTTAACCTACAATTTATTCTTGCACAAATTTTTGTTAAAATGTTATATCTATTATGCAGTCATGGGAAAGAAAGAAGTGTAAGAATATATCCTTTCCCTTATTAAGTCTTAAACTTAATAAATAAATTTTCTATTCTATTCAAAAAGAAATTTTTTGTTACAAAATTCCCCTTATCAGATGGGAGGAAGTGTCACAAAAAAGTCCAATGTCAAGGATGTCAATCATCAAAGCAATTCTGTCTGGTTTTAAAAAGCCAGAAGCTTCAATGTACTTACTTCATTTAAAAGGCTAAGTCATTTTTGCAATGAAACTAAAAAATCTTTTAATGTATAATTATTTGAAATAGAAATAATCAGACAAAAGCTCAAAACCCATCATGCTTTAAAACTGACAACTTTAAACAAAGCGCTCCAAGGTTATAGATTATACATAATAAGACATTTCATTTTTTCATTAAAAAAATTAATTGTGTCTTTTTTCTGATGCCTTGCTCAAACACACTTTAGTCTTAAGGGCATCAATAAATATAGGTTTTCATTTGGTGAAAGAAGACCTCAGACAAGTCTGAGTGCGGCAACCAAGGCACACAATCAAGGAAGCATATTAATAAAAAAAACACATTTACAACACATTTTGTAATTGTGTTAAAAATAACTAATTTATTTCACTTGCTTTTTACACAAATAACAAAAAATGAGCAGGACACTTAATTGGACAAATATTTAACAAATTTATAATATTAAGAACATGTACACATATCTTTATGTACAACAAGATTCAAACAACAATGCTTCATGAGATAGTCTTGCAATAATTTTTTCCAAGAAGTTGCTACAAAACTAAACAAAAACAAGCCACATATGTTCCACAACAAATTAGCAAGCCATAAAGATCTATCTAAGGAATTAAAATGCAATAAAATCCCATACATGTTAGTTCAGATGGTAATTTTGATCTTATTGTATAACTATTATTCTGGTATTCCATAAAATGCAATCAATTATAAACAAGTTCTGCCATTGTTTTCTTCTATTTGTCAACAAAGTTCATTTCCTAGATCCTACAACAATTGCTGTCACAATGAACACACAAGCAACTCTTTAACAACCTGATATAATGCACACACCATTCTGCTCACACACCAAAAACATCTGGAAAATATTTTCTCAACTGAATATCATTAAAATGTCATAGAAATCATTTGAAATTTAGCCATTAAATTAAGGTTTGCTTTCTTAAAGATTCTTCGAAGTTTGATATTGATTATTATTCATACCACTATTATTTATAAATGACAGTTTGCGCAAAGAAAGAAATTATGGTACTACTCAAAGTGAATATGCAACTATTAAAAGAAAATCTATTTGTGCACTTTTTACTCTATCTGTGTTAACTTTCACTACATCGCCATTTCTGTGACACGATCCTTGCACATTGTCAAGCCGATGACTGATGCAAGACCCTGATTATGATGTCAACTAGCATCAATAAAGTCAGAAAAAATATGTCAATTTACAAAATTAAGTTTTACATTAATAACCCTTTACTTGCTGGAAACATTATCAGGATGTGGCATGTTTTATGTAAATAGGTTGAAATGTGTTTCCAACAAGGAATGGGTTAAGTACCATCAAATAAAAAATGGAATGTTAAGGGACCGCAATACAGAAGCTGAGGGACATTTTTTCAATGTCAAGAATATATTTTGTATGGTAAGACTACAAATAGCTTATAGAGTACAGCATAGCATTAATGACATGCTTGTGTAATTGTTACATCAGCATGCCCTTCACTACCCACATATCTATAATACAATAATAATTATAAAAATTAAAAGCTGATAAAAAACATGCACCAACCTATATGTGGCTATTTAACTAAATTGTTTGTGTTTTGTTTTAATCAAATAAAAATGTCTTTGAAAGGAAAAAAGCTTTGGACAGGTAGGTGAGTAAACTTTAAATATAAACCCACCTTAAATATATAACCTCAAAATATAAAAGACCCATTTTTATATGAATATAAATAATATCCTTTACTTTTATATCAAACTGGCACTCTAACAAAAAATTGTCATATTGGGTTATATTTAGTCTTGATTATACAATCCCAATGTGATTATTTTCCTATCAACTTAAAGCATTTGAGCAATACTAAGAATTGCAATAAATATTGAACCATGAACATATATCTGCATTAACTTATTGCAACTACAATTTTCTATTCATTATGATGAAGAAAACAATATTTTCACATGTTATTGACGTCAGATAGTGGTAGGTGCATGATTTCTTCAAGTCAAAATATAATTGATAAAAAAGTCATACAAAATGGGGAAAGGAGAAAGTAGAATGAGACGGGTATACTTTTAAGTAACTAATAATAAACATGCCCCATATTTATTATAGAAGAATAAAGTTGTGGCATCAGAATAGCATTTGAGTAACATGCATTTAAAGAGTGTATATTTTGATATATAAAGAAATGAATTCATTATCTGTCAACAATTTAAAACCAACATTAAGTAAGATTGATCCTAACTTGTTTTTGACAATAGAAGACATTGCTGAGAACAAATATAAACTAAACTTGACAAGAAACTGAGAACCAAATATCAAAAAAGATAGCAATTTATATAATTGTTTAAAATCTTAATAAAAATAATCTAAATTTTCAATGTAATGGATTTTTCACCACCAAGTCCTAATGCCAAATGATAAATTTTAAATGACAGTCAACATTGTGTGTCAAGATAGATAACTTCAGACCATATCTAATGTTGTGTATGTGGAGTGCTCCCCCCTGAGTTACTTACTGTTTCGAAGGACTGCCAGGCCTGATAGTTGGGTAGGGTAAGGATAAAACATAGAAACACACCTGGTTAATAAACACAGACATGTTGGAACACTAGCTACAAACAATTACATTTCTCTAGTAACAGAATATTACATAAATATAACAAGAGTGTGTAAAACATAAGGTTAAATAACAGAATAGTCATTATGATAATTGTTACAAAAAATGATTAAGTAGTAACAAGTGATGGTATGATGAAACAGATGATTGTAAAATATAGTTTTAATCAAAGAGAACAGACAAATAATCAAGTTTTGTTAGGGAAATGGAGAATCTCACAAACTACTAAAAGTAAGTAGACTATGAAGTCCGTACACTACTATAAAGATGATATAAAGTTACTTGTATGCTTAAGTACAAATGTACATAATGTAGTAAGATCACCAAAACTCTATGAAACTATATTAGATTTGGCAAATAATAACTAAATTATAGATGGCCTTTCTTTAAATAAATAAAATTAGCTAAACAGTTACTACTTATAGCAGCAAGCATTAACAATGATACCTGTATGTAAACATGCAGTTTATGTCATTGCTTTTTATGAAACTCTGTTTTTATTATTATTATAGAGAACTGTCAATTAATTTTCATGCACTTTGCCAACAACTGGCAAACGGATAGAGATTTGATTCTTCTCCAATGATACTGGTGATTATATTTCAATTCATTAGTTGTTAACTTACATGTCAGATTGAACAATTAACCACAGAATGATTTTGCAAGCCTTTAATAACAAAATTATAAATGTCAAAAGGTTAGTAATTAAATAGAAATAAAGCACTAAAATTTAATGCCAATATAAAAAAAATCTTATTCACAACCTGTTGATATTGTTGGTCATCAATTAGCTTATGCCAAACAAAATCAAGGCCACATAGTTCTGAATCTAATATAGCATACAAAAAATGAAATAAATAATGTTTCCTTTATTGACTTTACTGATGTGGAGGTGGTGGTGGTATGGATGTAATGGTGGTCTGGATAGGATGGTTGCAATGGTGGTATGGATGTAATGGAGGTATGGATGGGATGGTTATGATGGTGGTATGGAAGGGATGGTGGTATGGCTGTGATGGTGTTATGGATGGGATGGTGGTATGGATGGGATGGCTGTGATGGTGGTATTGATGTAATGGTAGGGATGGTTGAAATGGTGGTATGCATGGGATGGTGGTATGGATGAGATGGTTGGGATGGCTGTGATGGTGGTATGAATGTAATGGTTGGGATGGTGGCATGTTTGTAATGGTTGGGATGGTGGTTTTGTTGTAATGGTGGTATGGATGTGATGGTTGGGATGGTGGTATTGTTGGGATGGAGGTATTGATGTAATGGTATGTAATGGTATGGTAGGGATAGTTGTGATGGCTGTTATGGTGGTATGGTTTTAATGGTTGTGATAGTTGTGATGGTAATTTGGTTATGATGGTGATATGGTTGTGATGGTGGTATGGATATAATGGTTGGGAGGTTTGGGATGATGGCATGGATGGGAAGGTGGTATGGATGTAACGGTTGGGAGGGTTGTGATGGTGGGATGATTGTTATGGTTGGGATTGTTGGGATGGTGGTATGAATGTAATGGTTGGGAGGGTTGTGTGGTTGTGATGGTGGTATGGTTGGGGTGGTGGTATGGATGTAATGATTGGATAGTTGTGATCGTGTGATGGTTGTGCTGGTGACAACAGTGATAAAAATGGTGGTGATGATTGTGATGGTTGTAATGGTGGTGATAGTTATGATAATAGTAATGGTGTGATGGTGGTGATGGTTGCAATGGTGATAGAAATGGTAGTGATTATTGTGATGGTTGTAATGGTGGTGACAGCTGTGATGGTGTGATGGTGGTGATGGCGGCAATGGTTGTAATGGTAGTGATGGTTGTGATGGTGGTGATGGTGTGATGATGGTAATGGTTATGCTGGTAACAATGGTTGTGGTGGTGGTAATGGTTTGTTTGTCGGTTTGTTTGTTTTTTTGTCAGCTGACTTAGATTAAAAAATATGTGAATAGTTCTGACAGAAAAAGTGATGGAGAAAATACAATAAACACGAAGCACGATTGTATGTTAGACCAAAGCAGGTCTAAATACAGAAATGTGTTTTATGTGTGTGTGTGTTGTGTTCTCCAATTTAATATTCTTTTCAGGAAATGATACTTGTAGAACAAATAAAGAAGGTACTGTAAGCTGGCATATACAAATAAAGCATATTGGGAGGCATATACAAAGGGAAGGTTTTTTAAACTGTCTGGTGCCCTTGCTGTGCTAATGATTTTCCAAACTGAGATTCTTTTTTCCTCTACAATCATTTATTCTGCTTAGTTGTTAGGTTATAATTAGCAGTTTTGTTTGTTTTTTGTTACACTACACTGACACAATAATAGTCAGATTGGCGATATTCAACTAAATACTGGTGGAGACAAGCCCAGGACTTAAGTCTGGATAAAATCCCTGGTGCACCGAAGGTCAGCTGAAAGACCTCCCCACATGAAGAATACTTTCTCTGAGAACCTCACATGGTGACAAGTTACACAGCAACTCTAACTGACGGGCCACAGGAGCTCCCTTATTAAGAGTTTGTCCTACTAATTAATTTATGCAGCATAGAAAGGTTAGTACAATAGCATAACTAATAGAAACAACTCAAAGCTCAATGTTTTATAAAAGCTTGAAAGTTAACTAAAGCTAAAATATACTATAGTAAGGCACATATTAATTAATTCTGAAGTACAGTTTAACTTTGGTTATTCGAAGTCGTCAGGACGCCCATTTACTTTGAGCAAATGATTGGGTTGGAATCAGGGTTGTCATTAGGAGGCGGCTGGCGGCCGATTTGACCGCCTCAAATAAAAATCAGGCCACCTCAAATTTGAAAAAAAAATAAAAATCAGTCAAGAGCATGCCCCAGGAAGCCCCTAGCAACGCTTTGCACCTTCGGCGCTCGCATAGCCTAGCCTCCTCAAAAGTTAATTGAGCCTGCTCAAAATATTTCTAGTGACAACCCTGGGAATAATCCAAATTGCCTTCACTTACAAAATTTTCTGACACTGAGTCTGACATTTTGAATTAAATAATGCTTTGCTGTAAGGTGCAAGGAGCACTGTATATACCATAAGAAAAGTTAATTGATGGAAAAGAAATATATAATAGAATAAGCATCAGTTTTAATTTTCAAGATAAAAAACCAAAATTTATGCAGGCATGTATAATGCCCTGACGAACATGTTATCAGAGGCAACAAACTGCAAGAAACATAACATAATGGTTACAAGCACATAATATTAAATAACATATTATTCAATTGTAGCTGATCTGAGTATCCCCCAATTGCTGGGTCCTTCTTTAGGTTGCTCAGCTTAGATTTCACCCACTAGGCTTGTCATTTCTCAACTGAGATTACAGTGATATCGGTCAACATTTATGCCTATTCAGCCTGACAGTTTGCAATACTGATGTGAGATGCAATCTTAAAATGGAGTGTCACCCTGCTTAACTGATTATACATCGTAACTGAATGTCAAACTAATCAACATATCATATGCAATTAACAATTTCAAGCAACCAATGAACGAAGCCGAACATCGACGTTACTTGAGTAGCCTCCCTTTGCAGTTTGACTGGTAACAATACACAATGGTCGACCAGTGACGTGATCGGGCTTTGGACAAAATGTGTGGAAATAGCATTAAAACTGTATGATGGGGGCTAAAATTGACTTTGAATAACGCCAAAATTTAGATTAATGCAAATGAATAATTGGAGGGGTTTTTTATGTTAAATTATATAGGTAAAAAATTGGGGCTGACCAATGAAAAACCATATATGTCTTCATATAATGCCTCAGTTTCGGACAACCCCAGTTTGAATAACCGAGGTTCAACTGTATCTTAATAAACAAGGTTTTTTTTTATCTTCCAGTAATTCCATTACGAAAATCTGAGTTTGCGAATATCATTTGTATGAAGCAAGCATGAATTGTGTATTTACACTACATTTTACTACAAGACATGGCAGAAAGTTGTTGCATTAGGTTAAGAAAGGCAGTTCAGAATGTCTAACAAATCAAATTAAAATAAGAACAGAGGGTAAGCTTGAAAGCATCAGATGAATTAGTCTGCAAAGCAATTAAGACTATACATAAAAATATATAACATTGCAAAACGGATACAAAATCAAATTATATAAAAATCTTTTTGCATAAAGTGATAATAATTTTGTGTGCAGCAAATAAGAACATTTTAAAGCAACTTGGTCACAATTGGTTAAATTTGCCTTTTTAACAGTTGTTGCTGAAATATAGTCCTGACAAAAGACGTTGGACAGACCTATGTATGATACGATATACAGAAAATGAAAAGGCCAAATACTGTGTGAAAAATCATCAAACCAGAATGTGCTGATAATATGCATATCTGCATATATTAGCAAAGCTTCCCACAATGTACCATTAAATTGCATTGGCTGAGAAATAGCCCAGACACGAATGGTCCTATATCACACTATACAGAAATTAAAAGTGCAATAACTCCACAAAAAGAAAATCATCTAAACAGAATGTTTTGACAAAATGGACATTTTAATTTTATTTTCTTATTTTTTTTTTGTGAAGCATCCTAAAAAGTTTCATTGAATTCAAGCCACTGTTTGCTAAGATATAGCCCAGACAAAAACATGATGGACAGACAGACTGACGGACAGACCGAAGGATGAAGCTGCAGAAAAATTTTCAGGGAATATAAATAAAACTGATCTTGATGTGCCAGAGTTAGGCACGTGTAGGCTTGCAACCTTTAAATGCTGTGTTTAATAATATAAAAAAATTTGTAGCTGAGAAATAGCAAAAGCAAAATATAAATGTAACTTCCAAAAAAAAAAATATTACACAAGGCAATAATGCCTTTAAAAGCAAAAAATCAGGCCAAAGCATCAATATGTGCAGCCAAAAATGCTACTTGGAACAGTGTTTGTACGTTTTTTAAAAATCAAGCCAATGATAGCTGAGCAAAAGCACGGAGAGAGCTTAGCGATCAACAGATCAACCAACAAAATGATGTGACTCCAGTATTGTATCTGGAGGCTATAATACATGTAATGTACAGTTTGGGTAGATCTAAGCATCATGTACATACACTTTACTGTGACCAAACTGCTTTAAAATTCTACACAACAACTGTTCTTCCAGGCCACATCATAATGCTACTATAAACTTAACTGAATGACTTTTATTCATCAACGCTGAATTAGACGCTTTACCATGGTGTCTCTGTAGAATGACTCACACACCTTGGTGAGCCAGACAACTAAGGACAACAAAAGAAACTTACCATCCCTATCCACAGGTTCAAGCCCTGCAGTCTGGGTCTCCTTGCTATATGAGACCTGTTCCTTGGGCGGGATATTGGTTTCAGATACTTTGGCAATGCACAGTTTAACAGCCCTTGCTTTGACTCTGCCAGAAAAATAGAAGGAATGCTATATAATTATTATATATCTAATAAATCTAACCAATCGACAATCTGCATTTGTACCACATGACCATCCAATATATTTCCGTACTGGATCCAAAAAATATATATATTAATTTCATATTGGACGGTTGGGTACATGTGCACCAAACGATGCTAGTCTGGTTTCCGATTTCAATCTCTAACGAACTAAAGACCGGTAACCATGCGTGCATAAAGACACTTGTTAGTACATATTTAAAACTGCTTGTAAAGTGTCTAGCTGACCAGGAAGCGTTGTTTTGTTTTAACAGAAGTCAAAATGTTAACAGATTAAGAAATTTCTGATTTTATCGACGGACATGATGATGATGTATATTTCAAAGTAAACAAAAGATATATAATAAAAAGTTTATTATACATTTTACAGTACAATACGGAGTATATTTGGACGAGTACATAGCTTGAAAAGTCATATTGGACGAGCCGATAGGCGAGTCCAATATGACTTTTCAAGCTGTGTACGATGTAATATATAATTATTATGACAACTTGAGATATAGTGAAACAATATGTTTCTCAAAATTTATTTTGGCATAACTAATTCGATACACTGAATTATGAAAGTAGACCATTCCTAGAAAAGAACTAAAACTCAAAATGCTAACTTATGTGTGATTTTAAAACTGATATAGTTCCTGAGTGATTATTTGGACATCCATGGTTCACTTTATTCAATACCAGTAAGGCAGGTAATTTGTCCTGCTAATGTGCCATCACAGTGCAATACTAAAAATTAAAATCGGTTAATTTCTATATTGGCTTGGTCTATTGGGTAAAGGCATGTGCACCATATCAAAAGTAATAAGTACTGGTTTGAGCATGCAAAGACAATATATTTTATATCTTGTTGACCATTAAAAATGTAAAAATGACCTCAAAGATTTTACTCAAATTTCATAATTTAATTATGAATGTTACCTTTTTTATAAAGGATTTCCAAATAAAAATGATAAACACATGTTTGAAACTTAAAATAAAACACTCTGTGCTGTTATTGGAAACTGCTCACAGTACAAAGAATTATACAGACACCAATGTACTCAATAAAGGTGATGTAGATATACAGAGCAATTATACTCTATGCCTGTCTTGAGATTTTAAAGTAAAAAACAGGTTTTGGTGCAAATTAGAACAAGCAAAATATAAATCTATGGACAAGTGCCTTATCAATGAACCAAACAGTTGATCGTAGTTTTTCATACTTCTTAACAATAGAACCAAGTTTTGTATGGCATAATCTTACCTGGTTTACCTATTAATTGTTTGCTTTGGGCGAACAGTGTATGTATACAGCAAATTACTACCTATAAATACATACACAAAGTCGTGAACATACACCAAGCTCAGATATTTAATTGATTCAAATCAATACTTAACTGTTTAGTTGGAGTAGGATGAGGAGTGGGTTCTTTACTACCATCCGTTGATTCCGCACTTTTATCTGATGAAACTGCAACATCACCTGAAGTAAACATTAATGTGCATAAATAGAAAATAAAACACGGCTTATTCATACACTTAAATTGTTGCTGAACCATGATGGAATGGTGGTCAAATGATTCAAGGCAGCTTTAAAAAGCTTCTGTGTCTACATTATGGACAAATAGGCAATTATATGGAAATTTGTCTCTATCACATAACCTGAAGTGTATTGATTAAATAACACTCAATGGTTACTCTGTATCACATAACTCTATCACATAATCTGGAGTGTATTCATTAAATAACACTCAATGGTTACTCTGTATCACATAACTTAATGTGCATTTATTAAGAAATACACACTGGTTACTCTTCATCGTACAACTTAATGTGTATTCATCAAGTAATATCCATTGGTTACTCTGTATCACATAATTTAAATTCATTACCCATTGTTTAGTGTTTATCACAGAACTTAATGTGTATTCATTAACACCCAATGGTTACTTTTTATCGCCTAACTTGATGTGTATTTATTTAGTAACTTCCATTGGTCACTCTTTACCACATAACTTAATGTGTATTCATTAAGTAACACCCACTGGTTACTCTGTATCACATAACTTAATTTCTTCTCATTAATTAACACCAATTGTTTACTTTTTATCACATAACTTAATGTGTATTCATTAGGTAAAACTCACTGATTACTTTTTTCACATAACTTGATGTGTATTTATTTAGTAACTCCCACTTATTATTTTCGATTATCCACCGGTCAGATATCAAGTCACAAATGTTTGCTGACATAACATTGCTTCCAGTATTGAAATTTCTGCACCATTATTTTTTGTTTAAAGCTTTATTTATAAAAAATAAAATAAATAGCTGATTTATTGATTATGTGATATGAAGAGTCCCACATATGTCATATCATTACTATATTATTAATTTACTTGTCAAGCTGGAGCAATAACTAACCTAGCCAAGAATGTCTTAATGATACTATGATCACAGCTGGGCCAAGATCAATCACTATTAACAGTTTCTAGCTTACTTACTAGGTGGTATCCAACAGTTTGCTTATATCTAAGACATGTAACAATATCATACCCATGATTTGAGAAATTTGGGCATACTTTCTGCTTAAAGTCATACTAAGGTCTTAGTAAAGAAAATACCTACTAAGGTCTTAGTAAAGAAAAGTCATACTAAGGTCTTATTAAAGAAAAGTCATACTAAGGTTTTAGTAAAGAAAAGTCGTACTAAGGTCTTATTAAAGAAAAGTCGTACTAAGGTCTTAGTAAAGAAAAGTCATACTAATGTCTTATTAAAGAAAAGTCATACTAAGGTCTTAGTAAAGAAAAGTCATACTAAGGTCTTATTAAAGAAAAGTTATACTAAGGTCTTAGTAAAGAAAAGTCATACTAAGGTCTTAGTAAAGAAAAGTCATACTAAGGCCTTAGTAAAGAAAAGTCATACTAAGGTCTTAGTAAAGAAAAGTCATACTAAGGTCTTAGTAAAGACAATTTTGAACTTTAATTGTTAGACAGTACAAATCTTGAAAATAAATCACCAAAAATGTTCATTTGATTTACAGATGTTTGGCTACCTTCTGTTTCACTGCCCGTTAATGTTTCGCATCTCAGATGTTGTCCACCTAAATATTTCGCTACCGTGATTAACAATGAATGTGTATCATTAAAAGTGGGAGTTTATATGTAAACCAATAAGGTGTAGTTAGAAAACAATAACACAAAATGTATTCAATGTATGTATGTTTATGTATGCATTTTTCTTGAGTTCATTATTGTTTAACAAACGAACCCGTATAGATGTTTAGACAGAGATTATTGTTATGGTAAAGGGTACACGTGAAAAAAGAGTTGTTTTTACAGATTTGAAAAGCAAACTTTCAAGTTGTATACAAGAATTAAACGGAATTACTTAGATATGAGTATATATATTATGTATAGAGTTAAAATCAAAATTATTTAGATATAAAAAAATCATACAGAATTATAAACAAAGATATCATTAGCAACAATGTATCTTATGTATCTGTGATTTCAGTTACCAATTTCAGACTTTGTATGTTCCAATAGCCTCTTTAACTGATTTACGCACATTAAATTGCTAAAATTGCACCAAAAAATTACCAATTTCTATCACAAACTTAAATCATCCTGAAGATTAACAAATCAAATATAGGCAATGTCAAATTAGGTTTATGCGCTGACACAAAAGATGCCAAAGTTCTTTGGTCCTTCACAGGTTTGCAGCCACCAAAGAAATGCCTAGTTAACACACGCTTTGATTTCATGAGAAACTTATCTTGTGTTGAACACGTTGCATTTTTCTTTAATCCCCTATTGTTACCTCATATTTATCAAGGTGAGAGAATTATCATCCTGGCAATCACAAAAAAAAAAAAAAATTCCCACATCTAACAAAATGTCAAAGATCAAGTATGACCTAAATAAGCGACAATTTCGATTGTCAATATGTTTGTGGTCGGTCATAGTTTGAATTATTATATTCCATGAGTGCATTACAAAATGCAAATTTATAAGAAGTAAGACACAAAAGGTCTTAACTCATGGAGGAGGATATGAAAAACCTCAAAATGTCATGTTTTTGTCTTCTTTTCTCTCGAAAACTAAATATGTCTGCATTATATGGTCACTTTCACACTTTGTAATGTTAGTTCATACTTGTAATAAAATCAGTCAGTAATCAATAAACACATTGTTAATCATACACACACACCCAGATTCAACTAACACCTTGGATTGTATCATCTTCAATTAGACTCAATTTCCTGCATGGAATGGTAATCCATATTTGATAATTTGAAAAAGAAATTTAATGCAACTTTTCTCTTAGTTTTGCATAAAATGTTTCTGCAATGTCAATAAATCTATATAAGTTGCCATGATTTGTATACAATAAAAGACATTGTTTTTTTTACCAAAATTAATAACTTCATACGCACTGTCGGTTGGCATTAGTAGTTGAAAGGTATACATGACCACAGTAACCAAAAGTTACCGTCTCAAACTTATAGCCAAATAACAATGTACTTTTACATATTTAATAGACAATAGACCATTTCAAACATCCAGTGCGCATGCGCCGATTTATATCTCGCGCTACGAGACTTGACCCGTTTTCTTTCGATTGTCAAAACTGGGGGCTCTTGCGCAAAGGATTTCATCATTTGTGTCCGTATTTTCTTAGAAAACAAGTTGGTTTTTTTTTTCGCTTTGCACATATTAGCGCCAATTAACGGCTGTTAACAACACTGTTCACGCACTTATAACATGTAGTCGCTATTACATCACTTTGATTTTAATTTCTTCAAGGTTGTAAAAAATAAATGCGGTGTTATTTCTTTCTGGCGCGGAGGGCTCTCTGGCTAACACTGCAACAACAAAGAAAATTCTGGGAAACAATCGACGGTCACTATCATTTGAAGTCGCCGAAAAGAAATATTTTTGTGTCAAATTGACCGACCCATTATTTCACAATACTGTGTAACATGATATCGATCGATAATTGTCTTAAAGCTGCCATTTAGAAGATAGAGAGGGTGTGAACGTTGGGTGCTGTTGAGAGATTAAAAATGATAAGTACACGTGAACGGCGTGTGCTATGAAAAAATATGCAACGTTATTGACGATTTACCTTCGCGGCATAAATATAAGTTCTAAAAGAGTGAGAGTGAAAGGGGGAAACTTTACTATGTAGTAATATTTCAGACTGCGCATGTTTTTACTTATATAAATATCCTTACAAACTTCTTTATTATTATTATTATTATTAATTACCAAACTTATATAGCGCCCTTTTCATACACACGTTCAAAGGCGCTTTACAATGATATAAACTAATAACAGCAATACAATTAAAATACTAAAACAGCATTCAATAATAAATCTACGACATACTAAGAACAAGAATATGAGACAATCAATTAAAATGTGGTATTAACCTAGTCGTTTGAGATTAAAATAATTGAATATCGACATCATATGATTGAAATATTCTAGCGAAACTTCTAAGATACTTAATAAAAAATAATGTATTTTATAATCAACATTTTAAGTACGTGTCACTCTCTTAAAAGATATTAGCAGAATTAAAACAAAATTGTAAAATTATGGTTGATATCATACAGTAGTCACACAGTTTTCTAAAATCACTGTCTCAGTTTATTCACGATAAAAATACTATTCATAGGCTTGTTTGAAATAGTGTGTTTTAAGTGTACGTTTAAAAGAACACAATGAGCTTGAGTCTCTCACAC
>CM017560.1:65371719-65688952 GCA_007844125.1 Sinonovacula constricta | reverse complement strand
AAAGATTTAATTGCAATACATAATAACGATGTCATTGAAAAGTACCCAAAAAACAACAACACACTTTTAACTTGCAAGATTATTGAATCATCAGCAAATATTCGCGTTGAAACCCCCTTCTGTTATAGATTTATAAGATTAACATAAGACTATATGATATACAAACTCCTGTTGGTATACAAACTACTGTTGCTATACAAACACCTGTTGCTATACAGCCTTATGGTTTACTTTGCATAACACCAAGAATAGATTTCCACACAGGCAAAAACCCATCTATCAAAGAATACAAATAACACACACACACACACACACACACACACACACACACACACACACACACACACACACACACACACAACCCCAACGAAAAACAACAACAATTAAGAAAAAAGTAAACAGCAACAACCACAAACAAACAAACAAACAAGCAAAACAAAAACAAAACAATTACTAATTCTTGTGTGCGCAAAAGAGAACACGACATCTGGGATAATACATATTTACATTGCAATCAGTCCGGACATACAAAAAGTATTATATATCATACAAATCTATCGAAAATCAATATATGCATTGCGCTACTAGGCTGTGGGAGAAAATATTTAAGATTAACTTGAAAAATCGAAAAAAGTTACCAATTTAAATTAAGGAAAACATTAGTTGTTTTAGCTTCAAATGTTATGAGGGAAATAATTTCATATTCTCTGATTCAATAACAAACATATGCATGTCATTTATGAAAATATGTCATGGCAAAGATTAATATAATTTAAAGCATTTAAAGAACTGTGGATTAATGTTGTTTGATATTAAACATTTCCATTGATAATCAACCACAGATCCGCCAGCAGTGACCGTGTCAACATTCCCTCTGTCCAACATAGTAACATGTACAGCAGAAGGCTATCCAGACAGCTACACGTATCAGGACTGGGTCCAGATCTGGCCAGGATATGGTCCTGTTGCTACCATACCGTTTACTAGTACGACCTTGAACTTGAATGGTGCCACTTACGAGAGGTCCGGTGTGTATGTGTGTAGTGCCAGTAATGGGGTTGCTGTGTACGGCACGGACATGAAGTTCATGAAAGGAAATATAACAGTTCTTATCAAAGGTAAATGTACAATATGTTTACTTTAAATGAACCATTGTGATACGCACAATAAAACATAAAGTTGTAGTTAGTTCCAATGTCCTTGAACATTTTAAGAAAACAGGTATGAACTTAAATTATATACACAAGACTGAAAAAAATGTAAGTAAATGCAAATTAGATTTTTTGAGAAAGGTGCGTAAATAATACAGAAGAGAAAAGTCTGAGACAGAAATTGCAATGTGATTTGTTAATTAAACGCAAAAATAAAATTGCTTAACAATTTATATATTAATCGTTATGCTGCAATATAGCACCACCAATCCTGACAGACCCACCCACTGACGGTACAAGAGTTATTATTGCTGGAAGTCTTGGCAAAAATGCTACCACTGAGATCAGGTATTGGTCCAACGTTGATGGCAGTGTTGTGAAATGCTACAAACATGTGGCAGACTCACGTTCAGTTTTCTCTAGCTGTTCTGTTACGGAGACGGACACCAAGGTCACGCTACCTGTATACAATCACATGGTTAAAGAGATTGGGACACTGGCGATAATAAAGATACACATTTCAAGGGCGGAAGACATGACTGCCTACGATGTTGTTGTCTCGAACAGCGAACTAGGGGAATCGGTATTGGGTATCGCTATAGTACCACAAGGTAAACTTCATGAAAAAAAAATCAATTACAAATAAAAAAAACATAAGCATAAACAAATGCTTCATATCGCTTACATATGTGTGTTTTAATTAAAAAATAGAATTTTAAGTTTCCGTGATCTAACGCCCAATATGTCACGGTTTCGATTTCAGATGCGCATTAATTTAATCACGAAGGCCGAATCATTTTCCATCCTAGACGTAAAAAGGAACATAAATGCCCACTACAATTAACGCAAAGTTGTTTCTATTTCACGTACTTTCTGGTTATTATTGTAAAGAATATCAACAACAGACGAAATTGCATATTTTAAATATTTATTTTTATCGCAACTGATTACTTACGTTATTAGTAGCGTTAAATTGAAATGAAAGTACAACGTATCACAACATTTCAACTTGGTAAACAATACAATAATGGATAGGGAAAGTAAAAGGAACAGCTATTCTATTGTAGTAAAATAGTCCCAATTTATGCCTTGATATATCGATTATTTTATCACAGCAATGCTGGTTTGTTTATAGAGGTAAAATATTAATATTGTTAGAATGTGAAATATCAGATAATTTGAACATAAATTTAATAACTGAATGACAAAGCAAGCTCGGTGCATCTCCTGTTAATTTCAAGACTTGTTTACACGCACCAACACACGCACACACACACGCACACTTTATTGCAGTTTATTTATTTATGCAACTCATTTATTCAGTACATATTGAACTGTTTCTTTCGTTTTTTTAACTGCCAACCATGCGAAGCTTATTTAACATTTCTTCCAAATGTTCCAGTATTAAAAAGGCCCTTCTAAACACATCCTCACAATAATCAGAAATGCTCATTGTTTCTCAATGTACATTTAAAGCTTTAATTTTTTTTGCATGAACCGTATTTCAAAATGAATTAATCACATCGAGGTGTCTCCTTTACAATGTCTTTTATTCAGTGAACAAATGTTTATTTTGGTTTATATTTAAAACCTACGCCGCCCGTAGCATAGTGGTGGAGTCGCCGACGTGTAGCTCCTCTGACCGCTTTTTCTCTCAACTCGCAGGATCGAGTCCCGTTCAGGGCGAAGGTCCTAATGTGGGAGATATTGGAAGAAAATTCAACTTTTCCAGGATCAATAGTTAGCCACAAGTTGCAAACATTTAGCTTTTTTTATTTACTTCAGACACTGTATTCTTTTTTATATTATCGAAATCGCGTCTTTCTTCTGTTAAATTGTCTGCATAAAGACTAACCCTGATTTTCAAAGGTCCTCCCGACACACCTACACTCTTAGGCAACTTCAGTATCACACCTGGCCAGGTGATATTAACTGTGGTACCTGGATTCCACGGAGGCTACAACCAGACCCTGGTGGTCCAGATCAGTACCGACCTCACCATGTGGATTAACAAGACGTCTTTCTACGTTGGAGAGGAATATCGAAGAACAGCTATAATTCTGGCCAGTTTAAGGGAAAACACTTTACATTACGTGCGCGTGGTTTCTTACAACATAGAGGGAGGAAGCAACTTTTCGACAGTCATGAGCTTTACCACAGATAAAGGTATATTTATTTAATAAACCATTTATTTTAATTGTTTGCGCAGAAACGCAGATCAGAACTGACCTCACAACGTTGATCAAAGACGTCTGTCCACATCGGAACTGGACAGTCGATCTAGACGGTTTATTTTGTCAATTTACAAGGAAGTTTGCTTATAAAATGTAGAAAGAAATAAGGACCTTTCGACAGTCAGTGGTTTTGTAACCGCTATAGGTATATCGTAATGTACGCCTGCAAGTTAAGAAAAAAGTAAAATGGCATAGGTTACATTTATATATCAGTTAAATATCATTAATATTAACTGTTATTACATTATATTGACACAAAAAATAGAGGGTATCACAAATCCAAGCGTAAACCGTAAAAGGTTACTTCTTGTACCAATCTTCTCATGTGCAAATCGAATAATTGTAAAGAAAAACACATGTAACAATACTGATAGAACTAATTCAATGACAACATAGAAAACATGCATGGGGAGACTTTTATGAATGCAAAACTGCACAGATACCATCGTTGTAAGCATTAGTAAGTAAAGCTCACATCATGAATAAGTCGTTCGCGACATTAATGTTTCTGTAAAAGTTCACATCACTTGACGTGGATTATTAAAGGGAACTGCAACCCTCCCGTAAACCTGTAGACATTAAATTATTATTACTGTGAAAATCGATAACTGTTTGAGATGTGTGTGTTGTTGTTTTTTGTTGTTGTTGTTGTTTTCTCTTTTGGTCTTGATTTGTATTATCCTAATAAAAATATGTACGTATAAACATCGACCCCGTTCCGCTTTATTAGGGCCACCAGAGTAATATGTCATATGACTTCTCTGACGCCACTTATGTCAGTTATCTCAGTCTATTCGTACTTGTTTCCAAATACACGAGTAACAGGAGTTGGTATACATAAATATATTTAACGTTGCCTTTGACTACGCGATATCGTTTATAGAGCGGTTATTTAACGCATGGCCTTTTTTTCCCCAAGACCGGAAATTGTGTGTTTGACAAGGGATGACCAAAATAGTATGCGTGCTATGAGTATGCGACATTGTGACAAGTGTGATATTAAACGAAGTTTGATTCCATTTTATATCCTATATAACAGTTTAACTCAATTTAAAAGCAAGCTGTTGAAGAAAATATGAAACTATCAATATGGAACAGTCTGTAACCAAAGCTTAATACAATTGTTGTTTTTTTCCGAATAATGTACGAACTTCCAGCACATCCTCACTATTTATCTAAAAAACATAAGCAACGCATAAAGTACACTTTGGCCACTGAATGCACGTTTTTGTGGAATCGATAATATAAAATGTTTTGATATAGTCAGGTAATACTAGCAGCTGAATGGCCAACGACGGGGATGAGTGGTAAAAGTGTTGCGCAGCAAGCCCACGATTTCAAACGGTAAATTTAACGAGTGACCATATGAATCTTGAGTTGAAGTGTTTTGAGTCTAGCGACAATAGGTACGCCACAAAACGCATGAGTAATGGTGAAAATATCATGTGAGACGTCAAAATAGAGATCCCCGTAAGCTCCTGGTCTTTTGCATGAATTTACGTTATATTTTTTTTTATTTTTAATCTCTAAAACACCTCACATCATTTGAAATATTAATTTGTGTCGATTTAAACGCCAAATATGTCAGCATTCCCTTTAAACAAATTAAGACGACATATGCTCCACATAAACCCTTTTGTTACAGATATCGTCTTACCATCAACCAGTACCGCCACTGTGGCTGGATCAGTTGTCGGTGGGATTGTTGTCCTGGCTGTGATTGGACTTGGGATATTCTTATACAGAAGATACGAGTGTTCAATTAAGTTGAAGCAGAACAAACCTAAATTGAGTAAGCAAAGGTTGATATTTTCAACATTTGAAGTGCGTATTATTGATAGTATTTGTCAATGCGTCAGTGTCACCGAGACTTTAAAAAACATAAATAATCATAACTGTTAGATAAAGTTTATCATATATTGATAAAGAACTCATGGAAGATAAAATGAGGATTTTGCAGATATATCCGCGTTTACATGTGTGGTTTGTAATAGGTAAATATTAAATATTTCCGACTAAAAGAGAACAATTTTATCATAGGTAGAAAATCTTATCTTCTTCGCATCAATCGTATAATCAAAACAAGTTTTTATTGGTATATTTATTATTCTTCAAATTTAAGTTACACACTGTTGTCAATTTTACAGGTGATGATGTACCAATGACAGACAGGTAATGTATATATTGTATTTGCGCTTGTAACTCACTGGTTAAGATAGCATGTCCTATTTTTCTGCGGAATTCTACTGTGTGGAGCTAACAGTCAAAACGATACAGTCCTATCCTGCTAGTCAGACTTATATTGTAAACGGTTTGTGTTTAAATATTATTGTGATTCGTTTGATTACTGAACGGGTTGCTTTGCTTCTGTTATCTTAGATATTTGCTAGAACCTTATTTGCAAAGCCCCGAAAAACAAAGAATACATTCTGTTCCGATGTCTTCACAAGGGAGTGCATTTTACCATTGTGTTATCAAGTTACTACTAAAGCATTTATGATCAGTGGTTCTCTTTTCAGTCGGAACATCTACGAGTCGGCTGTTCCAGCCAGGGACACAGCTCATGTCTACTCACAGCTTCACCAACAAGGTTGTCCACACATATTTCTGAACATAGTATAACCTTAAAATGTTTAGGTTGATAAATTATGAAGACATGTTATTATTATAATGAAGTTGATCAAATCAATAAAACGAAATAAATAAAATATACTTTATATATAAATTACTATTATAGGCGACAGAACTAAAAGCTTTCATTTTCCCTCTAATTTACTCATATTTTAGATATCTTTTGGTTATTTGCAAACTTAATTTATGATTAGACTGGTAAAGTGTTTGTTTTTATATTCCAGAGATTATGTCTAGTGACCAGCATAGGTATGCATACATAAAGTATAAGTTTAGTATGTATCATAGTGTGCTTAATATTTGTACATATTGACAAAGAGTACTGCTTTGACAGCCAACTAGTTGTTAATGTTGCTTAGCAATCATAGGTTTTGTTAATGACATTTTAATGACGCTGTTTAGTACATAATCCATTATAACATTTATTGTATTTGTGTTTGAACTTGCTGAGAGATCGCTTTAATATTTTCGATATAAATATATTAACTCCAGGTTAAACAACACCGGTCTGTACGAAAGTCCACTTTCATTGACTTCACCGGAACACGTCTACAGTGTCCTGTCGGCGCCTGCAAAAGGTAGATTCTTGTTTATTCTTAATATTATTCATAGTATTTGAAAACAAATCGTAAGATCAAAATGGCGACGACCAGCAACGATAGGTGTGGAAACAACAAATCAAATTGTTTTATGTAGTTTCGCTGACATCAGTCAATGTCGTCAAAACAAAGATACATAAACTATTTTCGTATACTCCAACGGCTGACAAATTTAAAATAGCGACTAATATCTATTACTTTTATCATTCCAGAAAATCTGTACGCAAACCAGAGAGTGTGAAGAACGATGACTGGTAATGACTGAAGCAAACTATTAAGACCTACCGAAGAGTAAAGGAATACTTTTTACTACTTTTGGCTAGTCGAGGCAGATAAAGAGTCTCACCTCATATACAATGTGTGATTTTTTTATTGAGTCTAAGAATGTCCTTTTTCAATTATGTCGTTTAGTCTTTAACCTTGTCAATATACTGTATATACCTTTATGATATAAAGAAGTTGAACTATTACATCAATACAATTTAATTGAGGAAATTACAAAAGTTGTGAAATAAAAACACAAGCATAAGCCATGAACAAGTGATTAAAATAGCTCTATAATTGTTGAAGCTGTTCTGCCTTGCAATGTAGGTCATTATAATGAAATAAAAATATAACGATTTCCATTCTATAAAGACAAATTCTAACATATTTATTATATATTATATACATTATTATATATTTAATTTATATGTTGCAATACGCGTTTTTTTTCTGTTTTAAACTCTTGAAATTAAATATGCATGTAAATGATTTTAATAAATTCAGTAATAATGACAATGCATTATTTTCATTTACGCTCCATTGTTATATTATTACATATGAATGTTTATAGATTGTCTTTCTATAATTTTGAAAACAAAAGAATTATAAAATAGATGATTTTATCACAATGATTCACCTTGTTTTCCATTCAATATACCCATGTTATATTTTTGTAATACACTTGTGTAATACAGCTTTTCTTGCAATTTGATTGGTTAGCAGCTTCTCGTGACTATTTTCTATTCATCCGCCGTGTTTGTAAGCAAAATGGAAGACAATGACAACTCTTTTATCGTCGGTTTAAATGTAACAATTGATCTCAAAAGAAATGGAACCATTTAAGAAAGAAAAACAACGATTGATGACAAAATGTTATCGAACATAATCACAAAATCTAGCTGTTCTCAACAACTTCGCGATGGTAACTTCAATGAATTCCGCCACAAAAAAATCTTCAAAAAACATAACCGTCCACGGTGGCTTTAACAGCATCTTCGCAGGAAACATTTTTGGTGGAACATTCAGTATCAACATTCAGCCGCCTATGACAAAATCAAACGTAAATTTTACTGACGAGTCTGCAAGTCCACCACATAATAAAAGAAAAAGAATTATCTCCATAGTCGACAGTGAAAGCGATGAGAATTACATTTGAATAGTGATCTTCACACTAACTAGAGAGAGAGAGAGAGGGAGAGAGGGAGAGAGAGAGGGAGAGAGAGAGACACACACAGAGAGAGAGAGAGAGAGAGAGAGAGAGAAAGAGAGAGAGAGAGATGGACTTGTTTTATTATTTTAATCTAAGCAGAGATTCTCTTTCTCGTGTTTTTATTGTAACAATTTTAATTTTAAAATCTAAACTCGTCATACTTCAAATCTTAAAAACATCCAACTCAAAATATAACAACAAACCCTTACCCCCACACAACAGCCTTAGCAAGCCAGCCCAGGTTTAAAGATAGTAGTTGTCTTTTCAGATGATTATAGTTTTATTTGACCGATTTCTCACATGAATAGGAGTATTTTATGGTTGCACTTATCGATCCTAAATCAATGTATTGCTATATAAAGTAAAAGGAAATAGATCAAGTTTTGGATTGATGTTTGTTAAATCTTATACGTAATTGAGTTTGGGAAAAGAGTTCCTATATTTTTGAAACGCTGTATAGTCTGCTCTGATAATTATATTGAATTGACATATTGTTTAATCTTAATCGTTTCTTTACAATCGATTGGCCGTAGCTTTTAAATGAATTGTAATATTAAGGCGTTTGCTATGTATAACGACAGGCTCGAGATAAAGGTTGATTTAATCGTTATTAATTAATACCAGATCAATGAGTTCTGTGGAATATACAGGTACAAGCGTTGTGCAGGATAATAAAAAGCATTGTATGTAATTCGATATTATATGATACCTTATTTCATTTCAAAGAACGGGAATGTATTGTCACATGCTAAATATTGAAGCAGTTTGTTTTGTATCTCAAACGAGGATTTCTAAATAAAATGCCCCGTTTCGAAAAAGTATGTTATCTTGCAGACAAATTTATACTTCTTATGCTGAAATTTAATATTTCTTTGGACATAATTATTTGGGCACAACAGCAATGGCGTGTGTCACCTTGCAAAATATTTATATTCAACAAATTACAGTAAGGCCTCTTATTGTCCTGTATGTGAAATATATATTACATATTATTGTATGTATGTATTTTATGAAATTGTTTGTTTAAATGAAGGTGTGTGATAGCCAGAAAGAACTTTTTCGTTGTCCAGTTTTATGAGTACTGATTTGCAAAAGTATTTCACATGGGCTCGGTAATTATGTAAGTTAGGACTTAGTCATGGGCGGTGTTCGAAGCCTTCGAAGTACATTTTTTTGCCGTGAGGAATTTGCAACATATATCGAAATAAAATAACAACGATAAAAGTTATACATTTAATATGCGTTTTACTAATATTCTGTATATCATCATCAAAGGAAATGTTTGTTTTTTCACGGCATAAAAAAGCATGTAAGACATTTTAAAGCATTTTACCGGTTCAGTTTGTGTCATCTGTAGAATACAACAATGTGTTGTTTTTTTATAAGTGGTCCGATAGTATTAATGGTGATGGCTTAATATGTGATGACATGTTGATTAAGATAATACATAATCGTTATAAAAGTAGCAGGGTCGTTTAATACGAATTTTATAACGTAAGCGTGTTGTAGCTTGTTTTTGAATACAGAAAAAAGGGAATATCAATTATATTTTGAGAATTAAAGAACATGAACACGGTTTAACTGATGATCGCTTATCAATGTTGACATCACATGTTCTAAATTACAACACATTTTATACTTATGGAAGTGGCGCCGCTTTTAAAGTCGTCATCACCTGGCATCACTTGTTTTTAAAGAGTACACGTTTTACAAAGACGAAAAGCGGCTTCGTTTATTTAAGGCAACATCGCTAATACGATACCAGTCTAATACAGATAATGTGGCGTTGCCTGTAAATAAAGTATTTTTCAGTTGATTTGGCGTTGTCTGTATGAGAGTACGTCTAATTTAGATAAAAAGCTGTTTCGCTCTTTTATAGATTTGCCGTTGTCTTGTTGGATGATATATATTTAATACAGGTGAAAAGGCGGCTGCGTCAATTAAAGGCGGATTCAACTTATCCATTATGATATAGATTTAAGTAAAGATGAAAAAGAGTTGTCGCTTATTTAAGGCGACATTGAAAGATCCAAAATGATACACGTTTAATTCAGATAAAAGCGGCATTACTATTCATGACAGACTCACTTGTTCAAAAGGCTCAGTCATTTTTCCAACTGACCGCTCAAGTGAGGTTGCTGTTGTGTTTGCTGTATTTTATTAAATGTATTGTCTCAGTGTTCTTGCCAAGTTGTACATTTAAGTGGCATGTGAATACTTATGCCTCTTGCTTTTTTTCAAATTTTAATATGTGTTACAAAACTCATTATGATTTTAATGGTGTGGTAACAAGACATTATTAAAGTACAATACAAGCCCCATTCAAAAGAATGCTTTACAACGACGAATTAAATCTAATGAGCCGCTCTAAAACTGAAAATGAGACAAAACAGATTCGAGCCCATTTATTTTCGGCAATTAATCACAAAACAATACACACATGTAATAGGCACAGTGTAAATAATATTAAACAGTATATGAATAAAGTTACACAGTCTGCTTCTTCCACAACATAAATCGTTTTTAGATTAGTGGATGGCCTTGCAAAATAAAGTTAAAATTACTTTCATGTGTGACCAAAATATCATTACGAATATTAAATATAAATAGTGCAATGCATACCAAACTCTATGCCTAACGCATTAAATTAAATATTTACGAGTCTTAGAGGAACATAATTAACATGTTTAACACAACGATGTATAAATATATTTACATTGTATTTTAACGTATATTTTTAAGCTGTCGGTTTGACCATGCTTACATAAAACATGAACCGGTAATCAAATCACAGCTGGTATAAAATACATGGTTAAATGTCGACCTAATTTACATAAAATAGAACATGCCTTATTTATATGCGCATGAATTTAAACTCTGACTATATGTGTGAAAAGGAACCGCTAAGATAACAATACTGGAAGATAAACCGACGAATTGTGGAATCTGTCATCAATTAACTCTTCAGGTTTTCATACGCAGGCCGGGGTCCCACTGCAAAAATATAATTAACTTACAAAATTTCTTCTGATAATTTTCTGTCTTGCCTCTAAAGTGCCGATTAACAAACATTAAATGCTATTAAAGAAACATGTTACCAGTTTCATACTGTTCTCTGTCATAGTATCCAGTCAGACTTTTGGAACATTGGGAATTTTAAATAGAAAAAAATATATCGAATTATGAGAAACTAAAGTATCGCAGGATTTAAGTTAGAAACAGAAATTATGAGAAACAATATGCTTCAAAATCCAATATTTATAAGACCGTGACCAATTATACAGTCTCCTAAATAGAACATTTTATAAAGTGCAATATTTTTTGCCTTAGTCGATAATATCGTCCATTAAGGGAGTCTTTCAAGAGCAATTTACAGATCTGTCAAAATATATACATATAACATTACATATAAGTACGCTTCAATTGTTTTATTGTATTTAAAGATGTACAGTATATAGCCAGGATAAAATATATTGGTATATAAGTATAGCTGTTGTAACAGACTGTTGTAATAGCTATACATATTTAACACCATAACAATTTTAGAAGGCTTAAACGAGAAAAAGATATACAATGTCATCTACCCATTAAATGTATGTAAACTTACACATTGATTAATAAATCAAACCATCACCTAGTTAAGCTTGGATCATTACAAAAAATAAGAACGTTAAAATGATACCGTTAAATCCAATCAATAATTAAAACGATACATCCCGTGACAAAATCGTATGTACTAACACATTACTTCTAATAACACATATTTCTTTCCACAGTAACCTGAGGTAATCGGAACACCTCGGATATTTCACGAATCATCTCTCGGATGCATGTAGGTAGTCGGATCACCTCGGTTATTTCACTATATCGGAATACTTTTGTGACAGACGTCAAAACAAAGACGGCAGCTCCAATGACAGATCACTACAGTACGATGCCTGTAAAACGTCAGTTTGAAGCGGATTCAAATTTAAATCAATAAATTTTAATTTACCTAGCGCAGCATTCAAGAAGTTGTCAAAAGATGCCAATGTTGATGTTTTGTGACTACATTTTAGGCATAATCTTATTCTGACTTCCGTCGAAATAAAACGGTCGTTATTTCTCATTGTATCATTGCACCAGATACTTCCGAGGGATGATTGTCCCGAGGACGGAATTACTCGAGAAGTTCTGATTGTAACCTGAGACTGCAACATTGCCTCAGAGAGGTGCACCTTTATGGTTTTACATTTACCCTATAGCTCAAGGTTTTGATATGTCTGGTTAAAAGCCAATGATAAACCAATGCTAATGCTTTGAGCGGACACAACTGTTGTTGATGAACTTAGAATGTCGACTGGCACAAAGAATGTCGTTCTACTATAAGCCTGTTTAACACATAAAAACATTGGCTTTTTAAGGTATACAGGTGTTCATGACTCGGTTGTTATGTTCAACTCTACTCTGTAAAATTAGCAAATCGAACAGATTAAGTTTCGTCCGCATTGCAACATTACTAAACAGCTATACGTACCTGGTGCTTCGAGACTGGTATACACTGGCTCACTTCTGGTCAGAGTTAATGACTCATATGTCACCGACGGACTTCTGATAATAATGTAAATAAACTTATTTTAATAATACACTTTTTACTCCAAATGACCTGTTTATTGTATGTCTTTTCAAAACAATTTATAACCATAACAATAAAACTCACAATCAAAATTTGTTGTTATTGAAATACACTTAAGATTATTTATTAATGTAAACAATACTGGACAGACAAAAGATCGATTTTTTCATAAAAAATCTAGACCATACAGGGCATAATTTTAAAACTTTTGAAATATAAAAGCTTACACGTTCTCTCCTTTCTCCTCTCCAGAGATTTCTGAAAGGAAAGTATGGTAAAGTAATAGTCCATAACGTACACAAGAGTTAAAGAGGTATATCAAATGAAAACTGAAAAGGTCCTACGAGAATCATCGCGTACATTCAATTATGAACTTAAATAAACGTAGCGAGACATTGACCAAAAATATGGGGCTCCCATCACAAACAGCTACGGCTCGAGAGCGGCCAGAGTCAATGTAAAATATTGATTAATACTTACAATACGTAGTCGCTTATGTTTCTGTGTAAAAGCTAAGGATATGCGGTGTCCTGGAAGATAACCTTTAAACCTATTCGCATGTTCAATGTCAATGAAAGTGTCAGAAAGTCATTACTTTGCAAACTTCTTGGCGTGACTATTTCGATCGATCGAATGTTGGCCTTCTAATTAATGAAAAATAATGAAAATAACGTACCCGCTGCCACAAGTGTTGAGAAGATTACTTGTCTTGTCGATCCTTTCAAAGTTTCGTAGGATGAACCTTTATCCCTTAAATGAAAAACAGTGAAAGTACAAAAATGACAAAGTTCAATAGCATTAAACATTCTAACAACAGAAAATATTATGATTTAGTTGATGGCCACATTTCATGAATGTGCTATCAAAATTTATAGATCACCCCTTGTAAATATTTCCTGGTATGATGTATTTCAAATTAAAATTAATATTGAGGATTTTCTTATGGTTCTTATGTTTCACAAATAGGAGACTGTCTAATAAAAGTGTGAATGTTTAGAGTAAAATGTACACACTTAGACTATACATGGTTTTAATTTTACTTGATTCGTTATTATTTAAGCTACTTTGTTAAGGGTCTACTTACTTCTGCACAATTGCCGGCATATTTTCTGAAAAGAATTAATATATATGTACCATTTCGTAATTAAAAATTTAATGCCATAACAAAAACAACATTATAGTCTAATAGAGTAAAGATAACGACAACAATACTTTACTGAGAATTGTATCAATTCATGGTAAACTGCTAATGAATAATTTTATATCTGTTTACATACGTGAACCTACCCTTGGGACAGGTGTGATGAATAACCCGTAGTGCCAAGCGTGGACAGCGTCTTGAGATTACAACAATGCTGACGATAACGACAACAGCGGTAATAAATACAGACGTAGAAACAGATATTGCAACTGTGGACCCGATGCTTGAGCGGCTTTGTGCGCTTTCTGAAAAAGAAAAGAATAAAAAAGCAAAAATATACTTTAAAGTCGTTTTAAAATAAAAGTAATAAATAGTTTATAGTTTCTTCCAAGTTTATCAATTGTTTGAACCACAAAGGTTCAACCCTTGTAAGATTCAAGAGGGTGGTGCGCATATCGAAAATTTCTTTCAGACAAATATGTAATGTACGAATAGTTACTTTGCCACATGTCCATGCTTCTTACAATTCTCACTTTGTTTAAAAGCAAAGAACAGAACGACGGAACTAGTTTCACTGGGTCCTTTATTGTTGAATGCAAAGGTATGAATATAGTGCATTGTCTTAGACTAAATATATTTAACATGACAATCGTTGTAGGACCAAAGTCTTTGCTGACGTTGATACTGGAGCTATTGTGCCACGTTGTAAGATTGGTGCTGGTCTTTACAACAACTGTTAATGCCATCTCTCCAGCAGCAAACCTTAGATTTTTTAATATCTATGCCAAAGGCGGTTCAAGAAGTGAAAAATACATCCATCCAATCATGCTAGAAATTAAGTAACTTTAAAAATGTATAAAAATGTAGAATGTTTTATCACGATTTGTAAAGGAGACAATTATGTAACTTATTACAAATCATTTCAACAAAGTCAGTGATTGATTACAATTGACATCGTCTTCATAGTTGTTATTTCATTACGCCCATAAATAGCATATCCTATAATGTACACATTAAGACTGTTAATTTTCTGATCAGTACTTTCGTATATTTAGTCGTTTGTTACCAAACACTGCAAATAGTTGATGAAATGGGTATCATGTGTTTATATTTAAAACTTCCCTTGAATTGTAATGCATAACATATAATACATTCGCAGCCTCTGTCATGCGTTTCTTTTGAAACGTCGATATCCTATACAGCTGGTCGGTATAAGCCACAATTGTTAAGTAATCCGTAGGTTTTCGTTTAGTTTAGAGGTAAAGCCTGGCTGTTGTTAGAATCAATAATCAAGGGTCAGCACGCAGTGAAAACACAGCATCATACGAATGACTTTTGATTTGTTTAATCACCAGGCTATAGCAGTTCATAACAGACAGAGAAAGAGGAAGAGAGGAGAGAGTGAACGGATCGTCTTGATTTTTCTAGCGGTATGTATTATAACAGAGTTTTAACACAACTCTTACCCGTTTCGTTGCATTCAGAGTCATATAAGAACAAAAAATAGAAGTACTTGGAACATAAGCGTTAAACACAATATCTACAATTAAAATATACCATAGTGATTATTTTTGCCATAGTCCCCTGAATCACTTTAGTCAGATCTAGAATCAAATTATAGTAGTTTAATTTGACATAAGTGTTTTACTAGGTAAGTTTTTTTTAAATATCGAATTGATATAAGTTAATTGTGAAAAATATGTAAATATTTTACAGCCACCGGTTGTTTGTATTTACCATTTAATATTTAATAATAATTGTTGTTTATTTTGTTGTGTCATTTATTGTACCTTGAACGATGACGGTAATCCCAAGAACCGCTTCGCTTTGTACTCTGTTTATGACAACAATGTCATAGTCTGCAATGTCTTCTTCAGTTGTAATAGGTATCACTATGGTTGCCAATGTCCCCTTTTCTGGGACCATATGATTGTACACAGGCAGCAAGACTTCCGTGTCTGTCTCCGTTACAGAACAGATGGATAAAGACGAGCGGGAGCATCCCACAAGTTTGTAGCAGTTTACAACACTGCCGTCAATGTTTGACCAATACTTGATCTCAATAATAACGTCCTGTCCAAGTCTTCCTGCAACAGGAACTCTTCTAGCCCCAGGAGTTGGGTATGTCAGGACTGGTGGACCTATAATCATTTGAAGTTATAATATAATTTAGCATACGTGTAAATGTCGTAGAAAGCAAGTTTTCAAAATAAATTAAATTTATTCGTGTTACTTATAGGACGGGTGATCCAAAATCAACAGGACATACTTGATTTAAACTATAACATAATAAAAGATATCTAAATAGTTTACCCATGCATTTATTACCTAAAAAGACATTTGCACATGTTCAACTTTGTTCTTAGTTGAAACAGTGGTTTGAAGTTAGGTTTTTAAAACATCGATCTAGTCTAATGCAAAATCAAATGTCTTTAAGGCAGTTAGTTTTAGTTTTGTTTACATATTTTGACTTATAGACTTGCAACATTCAGGTTTATAATAATGTAGGTGATTGTATCTCTTTGCACGTTTTTCTTGCTAAACAAAGGATAGAAAGCCTGAAGTCAAAACCAAAATGCAACTAAGTGCAATCAGACGTGTTTTGTTTGCTTATATTAATAAAATAATTCATATTTTAAACATTAGGAACACGTTCGATGAAGACTCTCCTTAAGCATGTCCACATAACTGAATGGTCACAAGATTTTTTGTTTGTTGGTCTGTTTGTTTTGTTCTTTCTTGGTCTTATTCTTCATTTTGATATATTGCGAATAATAGGGAGGATTTTCTGTAATACAATTTAACGTTGCTGAGAAGTATCAAATGGTATGTGTATCCAGAAATATACGAGACATCACAAAAAACATAGGCAGCACACTCTGTTAATCTGTTTACTCTGTTAAATATTCAATATACCATCAACACAAAGAGCATTAACCTTCAATGATAATTGATGCATTTCCCTCCTTGTACGTAAGACCCGTGCCGAATACAGCAACGCCATTACTGACGCCGCATACGTATACGCCGGAACGCTCGTAGTTAACATTAGTCAATGTCAACGTTGTCCCGGTCAACGGTATCGTAGCAACAGGACCATATCCTGGCCAGATTTGGACCCAGTCCCGATACATGTAACTATCTGGGTAACCTTCTGCAGTACAGGAGACGGTGTAGGGCAGAGATGTAGTGATCGACACAGCCACTGTTGGGGGGTCTGGCGTTTTAAACAGAACGAATACCAATATACATATATATATATATATATATATATATATATATATATATATATATATATATATATATATATATATATATATATATATATATATATTCCAAGTTTTGCATTATCTTTGATAACGATAAATGTGTAAAAACAATGCGTCTAAGGCAATACTTTAACAAATGCGTTATTTACTTCAAATAAGGTGATAATCCGCAATACAAATTATATTAACTTTTCTGTAACATTTAAAGATGGGTACGTTGAACAACTCAATCAAACAAATTCACCTAATTTGACTTTGCAAACAGAACAATAAACAGACATATGTCTTGTTTTTAGTAAGAGCCATTTTATATTTCTATATGTACGTAGAAGCATTTGTTTCTGGTAAAAGGTCATTTATGAAAATATATGTAACATGCTCACATTTTACAATCAGGTATACATTCTTCGAGTCTGGGATCCCGATGTTGTTGTCAGCCTGACATCTATAGCTACCAGAATCTGTCCTGTCCACACGAGGTATCACATAACTTAAGCTGTTCACTGTAACTGTCCCCGTAGCACTGGCCAGCGCCGTGGTACCTTTATACCATGTGAAGTTGGCCGGTGGTTTACTGGACGCCGAACAGGTCAGTGAAAAGTCTGGTTCACCCTCAACGGCCGTTGTGTTTGGTAACTGTTCTACAAATGGGGAATCTGTTTGAACATAAATGATATAATATATTGATTTGTTATATTAAGCAGATATCTTTCATTTATTTTATAGATTCATAAATGGCGTGTATGTTTCACCTGCATGTATGTATAGAGACAATAATTTTACGTGGAATCAACATGTGACGGTATAACTTTCCTGTCTGGACCAATAGTTTTCTCTTATGCAAACTAGCATATTGTTGCTGCCTGAAAAGACACAAGACGCAAAAAGAGGTTTATTGGTGTCCTACATCCATGTGAAAAGCATGGGATAACACTCCAGTTGTCAATAAAATAAATATTTCCTTTCAGGTCCACGCCTTCACAATTAGCTATTTTAAACTAAGCAAACCACGTGACCACTTACTTTTGATATTACATTATACACTCATTCGTGTAGTCAGCTCTGACGTTGATATCTATTTTAGCTGAAATTTCCTTCCTATTTACATTATTTATAAAATTAGAAAACATGGGCATTTAAAACGATGTATTTTATGGTTTGTAATATCACTATCAAACATTTGAATAGGTAAATAAGAAAAGGTCCTATCAACATTTCCACAGATATTTAAATTTTATCTACCAGTAGACAAAGGCAAACAAGCTAAATGTAAATGTGACAAAAACACAGAGACGAGACATATCACACATAAAGAAAAACCATCAGTTACCGCCTTGGAACGGTCAATCGGCAAAAGGGCCGACTGGGGTGCTTAAACCTGGTTTGTGGAGCGTTTCAACCTCGCACTTCCTGAAGGTTTTTCTAGCAAACAGTGTAAATAACAATATCCCGTCAAAGTCAAACAACAGTAAGCAACTGCATCGGGAGTTAAAACAGATACAATGAACTTATATACAGACATAATAACTAGTAATAAAATAAACCATAAACATATGTACAGTATGTAGAGTAGATAAAAGCCTCGGCAACGTAAAAATAAAAATTCCAAACGAGAGATTAGTTTAAAATAAAACAGCCCAAGCGTTGATATATTATAAGAACAAATAAAACAGCCCAAGTGCTGATATATAATAAATATGGCATATAATGCCATGATATCATGTGCCAAAAGTGAAATGTAAAAATACGAAGGAAAACATCGAAATTTAGAAAACAACATACCAATAAAATGTAGTATTGTTAAGAGCTAATAAGTTAACAAAAAACAGTTAATAAAAAGCCGAGGATTTATCCGCAGTTGGCATATTATACGAGGGGCATTTATAAAGTATTAATTAGTGTGACGCTTTAGTCGTATACGTAATATTTCTGCAGAAATTGTTAAACCAACCCTTCGAAGTATTCCCCTTTGACTTGGATGCACTTTTCCAAGCGATGAATCCAATCGGAAAATGCTTTTCGGTAGCTCTCTTTAGGTATAGTGTTTAGACACTGGAAAAGCGATTCAACCAAAAATCGCACGGAGCAAGATCAGGGCTATATGCAGGGTGTGGTAGAGTGTCAATGCTGTTGTCGCTAAGATACGACTTTACCACCACTGACTTGTGGGCAGGTGCGTTATCATGAAGGAGCTTGATTCCGCGTACGCCGGTACGGGGACGGGCTGCGGTATAGTGGCTTACAACAGCAGAAAGAACTGAATCTCGGTAAAATATTCCAATAACACTCCTGCCTTCTGGTATAGGAATTCGAGCCACCATTCCCTGGCAATCAAAAAATAATGCATACATAATGCGTTTTGAGGTGCGAGCTCTACGGGCAACTTGGGGCCGTTCGTCATTTTCACCGACCCACACCTTATTTTTTTATTTACTGTCAGGCTCATAAAAATATACCCATGTTTCATCGCCAGTCACAATTTCATTCATGCGGGTTTGGTCAGCATTCTTGTATATATCGAGCAGATGTGACACAATTCGCACGCGCTCCCCGTTTTTGGTCCTCAGTGAGAAGGTGGGATATCCTCCTGGCGCAAACCTTGCGTAGCTTTAACACGCGAGTCGATATTTGAAAAACCGATGACGAATTAATGCCACATAAATTACTTATCTCCTCCACTGTACAGCGGGCATCATCTTCCACAGCTTTTTTAACAGCGGCAATATTTCCGTCAGTCATTGTTGTAACTGGATGGCCAGGATGGGCCTCATCTTTTGTCGCCTCTCTACCGGAGGTAAATAGACGGACCCATCTTCTAACTGTGGCATACGATAGGGCACTGTCCCCATAAACCTTGTCTAAGTCTGATTTATTATCAGGTGCAGCAACGCCAAGCGATGCGCATATTTGACAATACGCTCTTTGCTCATCTTGAGAATTGTTCTCTTTATCTGCCATTTTTAACTACAGTGTACCTGACCGTAGTCGATTCAAGTGAACATTGCGCTTACTGTGTAGGTTTTTCCCAGTTTGTTCGTGCATGTAACTGTAGATGAGAGTCTTATCTTTCCATACATGTATAACATGTACCAATTACGCTCGGATTAACGTTAAAAAATCGCACTGATTAATACTTTATAAATGCCCCTCGTATATAAGAAAGGTACTAAAATCCCGATGTTAAACCTACTGTGCAATCTCACGTAAAGGGTATGGAGACTGCTCAAGTTGTCTCACCTATATAGGGCACGACTGGAGAGATGAAGAGACAAGAGTTCCAACAGTAACTGTCCAATTATGGCTTAAAGTCACTGTTTTCATATAGTCTCAACGACCTGTCCGGTCATCTTGTAATTTAAAAGCAATGCAAGTTCTTGACTGTAAAAGGGCCAATTGCAAGCAATGCAGTACAACGAAGGATTCCCGGGTTGTAACCGTCTCTAATACATTTTCTGATAAGTTTTGTAAAGTGGTCAGAAAAGTTATTGAGACCCTTGATTTTTTTAACTTGTATAAAACATTTCCATAAAATGCAGGATGGCTTTTTCTTGTATAAAGTTATGTTATAAACCGCCTTTAATTAAACTAACGCCTAAGTTAATGCCGTGATCATGCATACCTTTCCCAGAACAGGGGTAAAATACTGTTACATATGTAAGGTATGGTCAAACTCTCTGATACCACCTTGGAAACATGTTATCGGGAGCAGTCACTGCACATAGGTTTTATTTACACCAAAAGGGTGGAATGTGCTAAAGGTTCACCATGTGACTATGGTATTGCATATAATAATGTTGTCGACAAACAAGCGAATAAACAAGCATGGCGACTGAAACTTTTTAAAATATTGTTAAAGTTAAAATACCTACCAGAGTATACATCTTCAAATATGGTTTCCTTGCTTAGAAAATGTTGACAGTGTACAAGTTATAAAGGGCGGAAATATCTTTATCGCTGTTGAATTGTTAAATATACTAAAGAGAGACAGAGACTGAAATGACCAGGTTGTGACAGCTGGGCGAAAATATATGAATTTAAAAATGGTGAAATGTACATTTGAAAACTTTTGTGGTTCCTGAAGGCAACATCACACTATGTCAAGCTTTCCTTGGGGAAATATAATACATTTAGAAATATCTCCACTTCGGTGCAACTAAAATGGTTAGAGGGAAAATCACAGTTTAATCAGGCAAGCGTTTATTAAATATATAAACGTTAAAAACATTCGCATGATCAAAGCTAGGGATCAACATGATCGAGACAAAAATGGTACTTGGGTTTTTTTCCGATGACAAATCGTCAAAAAATATAGCAGGTATTAATAAGGACAGGTCATTTATTTGATATTATAACAAAAACCACAGTCCTTTAAATGTGACAGCTCGGATTGTCGACCCTTTTCACTACGGCTTAAGCCTGTATATAAAATACACAAACTTCGGTTGAAGAAACTTCGATCACCCTCCAGTGTTCAACACTTAATATGTATACACTTTATGTATATAGTAAGTGCGAAACTCTAGTGACTTACAAATAATATCCAGATCCACGTATTTGCTGTCAGAAGCATAGCTGTTGTTACACCTACACGTGATCCTGTCTCCGTCCATATACCTGGTAGTTGTAATTATCAAGATGTTGGATGTTATTACCCCATTGTTGTCACCATACCATCTTATATATCCTCCTGTATTCGGTATGACGTCAGACCCATTGAACCAAGTGATAGTACAGGCGGGATTAGTGGGACCGGACGTACAGTTAAGTCGGATCTGATTGGAAGCAATAGTTGCCTGATTACCAAAGATGGCTGTAGATCCTGTCGAGGGATCATCTGAAATATTCTTTATATGTTAGTCAGTACGTCATTGCCACTACACTTAAACGTATAAAAAATCGTTTTTCTTACGACTTGCATTCGTAACAATGCTTAGCTTGAGCAAATGCCCGGCACTGTGAGGAGGATTCAAACCCTGGCCGAAAGAGCGACACGCCTATACCGTTACACAGAAGCATGGAAGGCTGTGTATATTGAGGGTTAAGAGATGTCTGTAACAGGAAGATGCATGTAAGACTTTTGAAATTTTGCATTATGAACACTATTGCTCTGTCGTATGCATATTGTTATAGGTCCATCTGGTGTTGTTGCACAGACCTAAAAGATCGTACAGTAAAGGCGTTCAATACAAACGGATACAACATTTTCTTATGTTACACCTTTAAAATTGTGAATTATTTTGCTAGGAACAGTGAACATTTTCCCGTACAAGAAAAATCCTTACTAAAACTCATATTTAATACCGACACAGATAAAACGTATAACCTGCATATGTTAACAGAACTTTGATAAAACATTTGCAAAAGAGATTCAAAGTAAGGTAACAACTTGTTCCCTTTATCATAAGTAAGTAGCACATGAGGGACTTACACGGGTCTGATTTTAGAAATGTTACCCAGTCGTCATACATTTACGTGTTAACAACGAATATAATGATTGACCAGGTAACTTATCAAATAAGTATCCAATACACACTTAAAACTTGACATCCACATTGAGGGTTCGTTATCCAAAGCACTGACTGGGATCTGTAACACGGATACCACGGTATATGTCTCTGGTGTCGGGTCATAGCTCGAGGTATTAGCAAAAGTAACAATCTGATCCTGGTAGGACCACGTCATGCCGGGATCAAGTCTACCATTGGCTAATGTACACCGGAGGGTCATACTTACTCCAGATACTGTCTCTCCGGTCTGTATTACTGACGGGCTTTCGGGTGTCACTATTTGCACGAAAATTACACTTATTTTTAATGGTGTTACTAATTATCAAACATTTTTCTTTTCATTGCTTGCATTTGATAAACCTCTCAGGACGTGCAAGGTTAGAGTGCTGTAAAACCTATTTAAGCACACAAGTCGCTTCTATGTACCGACGGATGGTTCCAAAACGGCAACTATTAGGTTTGCTTTTTTACATTTGGTTTGCACGTGAATACCTTTGTACTTCTTAAAACTTGACTCTATGTTGCAATGCTCATAGGACTTATAGGTCATGTTTCTTTATGACGTTATATACTAGTTGTCGTGCGTTTTATTTTTGCTAAATGTGGTTTCCTTCTTGCTCCACACATTTTATTCTTTAAACAGCCAAAGGTAACATTCAGTCAAAGACAGAAATATTATTGGTGCAGCTCTGGAGAGAGGTGCCTCTTTTAGGACGCCTTTAATGGGAATGATAGTGTAGCTGAAAAGCAAAAAATCGCAACTGTCCTGTGAGAATTTTAAAGTGAAAAGAACTGAGTATTCCGTAGCATTGTACATAGTAGCTTGCAACAATAATATGTAGCTTTCATTTATAAAAAGTAACTGGCATTAATAGAAACGTTTAGCCGTTTGGCAAAGTATTGTTAAACAAAAGCAATCGAGTATACCGATGTTAGGAATGCAGCTTGTAACTACAGATGTAGCAGAGAACAAGAAAAATAACAAAGTAGTAAAAAGCCTACGTCCGTCTGAGTTATGGTTCGTTACTGTCAAATGATGATGTAATTAATCGACTGTGTAAAAGAGTGTTTAGTTCTCATGCTCTCTACGTCGCCTTGGATGTCTCAAATCATAGCTCTTTCTTGTATGTATAAATAAAGTGTCAGTACCGAACATTTTAATTCAGTTGCGAGCAGTCAAAGAAGTTGCAATTCTGTGACTCTACCACTTCGCAACGGGCACCCTTAAATATCAGTTTCTGGTGTAATGTTTTCACTTACGGTCGATGAACAGGGGAGCCGAAGCAGGAGGCGGATCTGGTGAAGCTTCAGTTGTAGTATTAGGGTACGACACCTGACACAGAAATGTCGTCATGTTGTCTGTTCTACTCGGTGTGAAACTGTAGGTCAAGGTCACCGTGTATGTACCATCTGACTCCTGTATAGAATCTGATGTAGTAGACTGCACCAGTGAAGATGAACTCGTGCTGCTCCTGTACCAGGCCAATGTTGGGGCGGGAATCCCTCCACGGGACACACACTGGATGATCAGCGGAGTGTCTTGTATACCACTGATGACTTGGCGGTTGTCGGTGAGGGTCACCAGATTGGTTATGCTTGGAGAGGTGGGGGTTACTGCAATGCAAATTGTAGAATCATACCGTTAATGGTATAATAAATTACCTTTTCGCTATGACTGTAAGCTTTAAAGTAAAACTGTAATTTGCAATAAGCACACACAACTTCTACAATTTTAACGTCGTTTATGATAATACAATGTACATATTCTGCGTCATACTTTACATCTTACAATTAACTTTAACACATATATTATGAGAAGTCAATGCCTTTCGACGACCCTACTACTCAGCAACATTTGTTGTTGTTGTTGTTGCTAAAATAAAAGAAATTAAAGGATAACCCATACTGAAAGCACCGTCAAAGTGAATAACATTGAGCCAGACATTGTTTATGATAAGTTATTTTGGTGTGTTATATCTCGTCTCTGTGTTTTGTCACATTTGCATTTACCCTGTTTGCCTTTGTCTATAGGTAGTTCAGTTTCAAATATCTGTGGTATTTTTGATAAGTCCTCAACTTAATTACCTATTATGGAACGTGTTGTTTTTTCTTCTTTATGCTACTTGTACTTGTCGACATGTGCTTATATTAACGTAACCTAAAAAATGAACAACTCATTTGTCGTACCTTTTGCATAATAAAAGACATTCAGTTGGAGCTTGTTAATTTGTTTAAACCTCGATTTGACAGTTGCTTGTACCTAAGAGTTCTCGCATCTCCACGCAGATGTCGTACCTTGTACAGGTCGCAATTCTGAGGTCACCTGACTAACTAATATTGGTGTGTTGTTGTGGAAGAAATGTACATCATTCAGATTGCTTTACCCACGTCGGTTTTATTTACGTGAGGTCAACTCCTTTATGAGTCATAGGAATGTCTTCATACTGTCATAGATGATTCGATATGGAGATGCGCAGACTCGTGAGATAGATATAAATGTGACTTTTAATACATTTTATTAAATAAGTGTTTGCATAATTTGGCTCTCAAACTCACACTACGAAAGGAATATATGCAATGTGAGTACTCCCTATTGCCTTACCCATTATAGTTCTTTATTAAGGTATGGAACTAAAACGGTGTCGGCTAATATAGCGCTCGCAACCTTAAATTCTAGCATTGCAGCCCTCGGGGCAGTGAGTAAATCCGTAAATAGCCTTTTCCAAATGCAATGTTTTGAGAGGGATTCAAAGCACTTAAACACCGAGACGTGTTATGATAGCGGCGTAGATTGACGGCGGTATCTACGTCATCAAAACCTATCTAGGCTTCGGATAAAAGGTCCGGGTTTGCATCTAACAGGAACGACGTCTATATGTAGTAGTTCCTAAATAGGTCCTTTGAATGTAGGCATGTTGTTCTTCTGTAAATAGGTGTTGTGCGGCGTTTTCATGCGTTGAAATGTAGATTATATTTTTATCATTACTGTTTGGTCAATATCGGAAATAAATGTGTGTTTTAACACCCTCACCAGTCATTTGAAATAAAACAAAATTTTCACATGAATATGTGCAATTTGCTTGAATTCGGATAAACAACATTTCGGAAAGTAAGGAATAAGACACTTGTAATCAGTTTTATGCTTGATTGAATAATTACAAATAGAGTTCTTGGATTGCAGACGTCATAGTTTAATAGTAGGATTAAACACCTTGTTGTTCTGTTCCCTTATGAAACCTGGAAACCATCTACTTTGTTTTATAAAAAGACTATTTATTCCTGTTAATTGTACTTTAATTAATAACTACTTGCCGTTAGTCTAGTTTAGTTACAACCCTGATTCTCAAATTATGTAGTAAACATTTATTTTATTCACTTTTAGTACATTTTCTTTTTTATTACAGTTTATGTATTGCATACGTATATATTTATTATTGACGCCATTCTGGAGAGCGATGCCTCTTGAAGGACATAGCAGTTGTTCCGTGAGACTTTTTCAGAGAAAATAACCTTTATGCCGCGTTCAACAGATTAGCTTGCAATAGTAAAGTGTTGCTTTCAAGGAAAAGTAGCAGCTATTTATAGGAAATTGCAGCTGTCGAGACCTTGTTTCGCAAAAGATACCGAGTATCCCGAATTTCAAAATGCAGTTTGCAATTACAAAACATTGCAGACAACAAGAAGAACTAGAATAAGCAGATAGGTACCCAGCCTTTATCGTAGCAAAGTACAGCCATAAAGAGAATGTTTGTATGTGGCGTTATCCTGGTATAACGTAAAATCGACCATTTGTGACAACATGTCTTGGGAGAATTTTACCATATAACAAGAAACACATAAAAACTCATAAAAGATTATAAATGTCTACATAAATGATGTTAACATGCAACATGATCAGCGATATGTGCAAATAGTTATCCAATTTCTTATTACACTTAATATAATTTGGAGACCTGAATATTGGGCATAGAGTGCGGAATTAGTTTTAGTTTCTTATCGTTGCATTCTGTTGCTCGTTAATCGTGTTCTTCAGTTTTCATTTTATTCGTTATCAATTGTGGTTAGAAGCAGGCTGACTTAAAACTAGCTATAGAAAAAAGCAAAAGTTGAATTCCTCTATGTACACTTTATTCGATGAGTAACCAGATAAAGCATTCTATTCAGACAGGTGCTGATGCTTTGATGAATGGACCAATTACAATCAAGTAATTAGATGTGCAAACAATCTAATAACGGTTTTACTTTGTATCACTCACGAAAGTTATGCACAAATTTTGCACAAATTTAAATCTTGTTAATAACAACAACAAGGTCTTGCTTTTGTTGGATTCTTATTAAGCAAAATGTACCACTCTTGAACAGTAGTTTGATGGCAACCTTTTTATCCTTCGCGTCAATGCTTCTTGCACAGTAAGGGTTTGCTGGAAACAACTTTTGGATAAGGAGAAATAAAAATACAGTGCGAATTTCAACTAAAATACATGAAACATAATAGTATGTAATACGTTACCAATCCTTATCGATCCAGACACCGGAGTCGATTGTGTCTCCGTGGTTACCGTTATGGTGTAACCATGGTTACCGTCAACTAGTGATGAAGTCGACACCCATGTACACAGGAAGTGTGAGTCGAATGTAGGACTGGATCCACACGTGTACGTCCCTGCTAGCTGATTTCTTGAACTGGTCTGCTGGTTAAAGCATCACTGATTTATTGATTCACCTAAGACAAAATATGGTCCAGTAACCTTTATAAGAAAATGCAAGTGTTTCACAACAATAAAGGATATAAACTTAAGTTAAATTGTATTACTTATTCGTAGTTGAAACCTTTACTTACCCAAAGTCCATCTATGGAATAAATGCACGAACGTATATGCTTGATTGTTTGCAATGGACAAAGGGGATCCCTGTATAAGCGTACTGTTATCGTTGTTTAAAGATGACCGTTACTTACCAGAGCTGTGGCGATACTCGACGGCTGAGGATAGAGTCTGTCAATTGAAATTCTGAGCTGCTTTCTTTCGGTAACAGATGGTGTCGATGAGCTGGCTATACCTGGTGGTTATTGAAAAATGTGTACAGCTATATTTATAATAATTTTGCGTTTACTTAATTGTTGCATCATAATTCGCTAGAGGGCAAAGTATAAACTTAGTTCAGTAAATTTCTCTAGTGTGTATTATTATTATATGCATGTAATAACACGCATAATGAGTGCTCGACTTATTTGTGCACTAATTTGTCTTACTGTATTTGGCATTGATCACTAAAATGGGTTAAAACCTTCCTTAAATTAAAGATACAAAATACATGAGGAAAAAACCAGTTACAATTTGAAATAGGTGTTGACGCATCGATTAAAAAAATGAAGACTTGTTTTGAAAATTACAGTGGAAATCAGGACAAATATATTAGAAATAAATATACTGTATGTTCTATTTCATCTATTATCTCCGTGATAAAATGTTAATACAAATTTAGTCAATAGCGGAAGCTTTTGGACTCGAATTATTTAACTGCCGTTGGTAAATATCCTTTACGACTACCAAACTCGTACCGTCACTGTATTTGTATAATTTTGGAGAGATAACTTAAAGTTATATATAGACATGTACTTAGCTTGTCGTATCAAGATACCCTTACTGCATAGCTTTATTGAAATTATTATAGAAACTGCGGTGTAAAATATCGCATAATTAACTGAATAATTTGTAAGTTTTAAAACAACTTCTAAATTACTTAAATTCAGACAAAACTGAGATCAAAGAAAGTTAAGTAGTGGATAATCTCTGGAACAGGTTTTAAATCTTAAAAATTATTACAATTAGACCTTGACCTAGCTGCCAGCTTTTTGTTTATATGTACTCACAATGATATTGTAGAGTTTGTCCAGGTGAGGACTGATCGAACCTACAGCTGCATGAATATGTCCCAGTATCTGACAGTTCGAGATTTCTGATGGTCAGCCGTGCTTGGCTGTCGGATATTACAGTACCTGAGTATTTATTTACTTTAAATGAGTTGGCCTGATTTAGTATAGTAGCACCATTCTTAGTGAACACATAGGCGACGTTACAGTCAGTGGATGTACATGTCAACACAGCCTGGTCTCCACAGTTGGACACATCCGGTAGAGTCAGAGTGGCTGTGCCTGAAATGAAAAGTATCTTATTAAAGTTATTTAGTTGTGTGTGATGCATTGACCATAATGATTATATGGTTAAGTAAAGCATGCACTTTGTTAATTTGTTACACTGGTTAGTATTTTAAATAAGTTTATATTGTGGCAAATTATAAACTATTTATTCATGGCGATGTCAACATAAGAACAGCATTGATCAGGACAGGTTGCATAAAAAATAATAATAATTACAGGATACAGATACAACAATATGAACCAGATAAACGGGTTAATTTGCTCAATAAAGAAATTGGACGTTTTATTCTATGATAAAAAGTTCTTTTGAAGAATGTTTTTGCGGTAGCTTCAGAGCAAAAAAAGAACTTGTAGTAGTTGTTTTCGTCATCGTACAATGTGTAGCAATAGTACAAGTAGTTGTATTATTATAAGAATATATGACAAAGTCCTATGAGCATTGCAACATATACCAAACTCCCAAAAGGCACAGAACAAAGGTATTTCACATGCAAGCCAAGCGAAAAGTAAGAACAAATTTGTGATGAGTCATTTAACGAAAAGAGCAAACCCGACAGTTACCGCCTTGGAAGTTATTAAGTTATTAAGGTAATAGTAGTTGTAGAAGTAGTATATGTAGTATAAGTAGTAGTAGTGTAGGTAGTAGTGAAAGAAATAGTAGAAGTAGGATAAACAAAAGTTGTTGATGTACAGTATAAATAGTAGTAGAAGTAGTAGTAGCAGAAGTCATGGAAACCGTAGAAGTAGAAGCAGCAGTAACGCTAGTAGTAGTAGTAGTAGTAGTAGTAGTAGTAGTAGTAGTAGTAGTAGTTGTAGTAGTAGTAGTAGTAGTAGTAGCAGTAGTAGTAGTAGTAGAAGTAGTAGTAGCAGAAGTCATAGAAACAGTAGAAGTAGAAGCAGCAGTAACGCTAGTAGTAGTAGTAGTAGTAGTAGTAGTAGTAGTAGTAGTAGTAGTAGTAGTAGTTGTAGTAGTAGTAGTAGTAGTAGTAGTAGAAGTAGTAGCAGTAGTTGTAGTAGTAGTTGTAGTAGCAGTAGTAGTAGTAGTAGTAGTAGTAGTAGTAGTAGAAGTAGTAGCAGTAGTTGTAGTAGTATTTGTAGTAGTAGTAGTAGTAGTAGAAGTAGTAGCAGTAGTTGTAGTAGTAGTTGTAGTAGTAGTAGTAGTAGTAGTAGTAGTAGTTGTAGTAGTAGTAGTAGAGCTAGTTATTTAAGTGTAAGAAGTAGTGGAAGTAATGTTAATGTGTGATTTAGTATTAGTATTAGTACAGGTAGTAGTAGTAGCAGTTGTAGTTGTTGTTGTAGAAGTAGAAGTTGTAGTAGTAGCAGTAGTAGTTGCTGTTGTTGTTGTAGAAGTTATAGGAGTAATAGCAGTAGTGGTAGTTGTTGTTGTTGAAGTAGTAGCAGTAGTAGTAGTAACAGCAATAGTTGTTGTTGTTGTAGAAGTAGTAGTAGTAGAAGTAGTATTAGTAGTAGTAATACTTGTTGTTGTATAAGTAGTAGAAGTAGTAGAAGTTGTTGTTGTTGTAGAAGTACTAGTTGTAGCATAAGTAGTAGTAGTACTTGCAGTTGTTGTAAAAGTAGAAGTAGTAGTTGTTGATGTTGTAGAAGTAGTAATAGTAGCAGTAGTAGTAGCAGTAGTAGTAGCTGTTGTCGTAGAAGTAGTATTATCAGTTGTAGAAGTAATAGTAGTATAAGAATTTGTTGTTGTTGTAGAAGTAGAAGTAGTAGCAGAAGTAGAAGAAGAAGTGGTAGTACTTTTATTTATTATATAAGCTGTATTCGCATAAGTAGTAGTATTTGTTGTTGTAGTAAAAGTAGTAGTAGTAATAGCAGGAGAAGTAGTAATTGTATAAGTAATAGCAGGAGTACTAGTAGTAACAGTAGTAGTAGTGTAAGTAGTAGTAAAATAAGTAATAGTAGCAGTACTAGAAGTAGGAGTAACAGCATTAGTAAAAGTTGTTGTTGTAGTAGTAGTAGTAGCTGTTGTTGTTTTGAAAATAGTTGTACTGATAGTACAAAAAGATAGTAATGGTAATAGTAGTAGTAATAGTGGTAGTAGTAATGGTGGTTGTAGTATTTGTAGTAGTGGTTGTAGTAGTAGTGGTGGTAGTAATACTTGTAGTAGTAATAGAAATAGTAGTACTAGACGTAGTAGTAGTATCATTAGTAGTAGTAGTAGTAGTAGCAATAGTAGAAGTAGTAGTAGTAGTTGTAGTTGTAGTAGTAGTAGTAGCAAGTAGCAATTGCTGTCGTTGTAGTGCAAGTACTGGAAGTATTAAAATGGGAAATACATAAAATACATACAAAAATGTTAAAAATTACAAATACATGTGTATTATTTCAGGTATTAAGGGTTATAAAGCCGTTAATAATAATCCGGTTTTCAGTAATTGGAAGTAATACATGTTAATAAACGGACAAAAGGACGTGAAGATACATTCAAAAATAAGAATGCAGCCAATTAGTATGAACAACACCTCTATACATACATCAAAAATAAAATGAAGTAGTTATCGTCGGTGTCTTTTTACGCAACCGCAGGCGTCAATAGCCTAATATCAAGTATCTTCATTCAAACAGGCAAGCATAAACAAATTGAAAGGATCTGTATAAGAGCTTGGTGTCTGTATCCCCAACGGCCGACGGGATCTGTTTATCTAGGACCCGCATAGAAAAGTTTACATTATTTAATGACAGTAGCTGGCTAGCAATATAGTCTCCGTATTCAAGCATTGCGTCTTGTAAAAACACTGTTATTATATGTTCCGTTGCAACGCATTCACTTAATAAATGGATGAGGCTGTTCTGATGTATAAGCACTTATTACACAATGGCGCTTCATTCTGGTCAAGTTTGCACCAAACTTGTGCCACAGTTCTCCTTACCGCCGTCGTGCGTCTTGTACTTACAAATGTTATATATCGCAGCCTGTCGTACGGTAGGACAGAGTTCTGAACAAAGCAAAACCCTTGCAAGACGAAACTATGTTGCTCCACTCCTGCTCGTCTGCTGTAAAAGCGAGTCTTTTGAGTAGAAAAAGTAGTAGTAGTAGTAAAATTATTAGTAGTAGTAGCATAAGTATTAGAAGTAGTAATAGTAGTAGCATTAAAAGTAGTAGTAATAGAGATAGTAGTAGTAGTAGTAGCAACAGAAGTAGTAGCAGTAGGAGTAGTAGTAGTAGTAGTAGTAGTAGTAGTAGTAGTAGTAGTAGTAGAAGTATTAGTAGAAGTAGAAGTAGTAGTAGTAGTAGTAGTAGTAGAAGTAGTAGTAGTAGAAGTAGTAGTAGTAGTAGTAGTGTAGCAGTTGTAGCAACTGTTATTAGTCGTCTATTTAGTACTAGTGTTAATACTTGATGTTGTATAATGTGTACAAAATACAAGTATATTAATATGCTTGCCTATTGTGTTCAGAATAAAAATCGTACCAATGCTAGTAGTAGTAATATTGGTAGTAGTGAAGTTGAAGTAGTAGAAAAAGTAATAGTAGAATAGAAGCAAAAATAATAATGGTAGTGTAGTAGTAGTAGAAACAGTAGTAGTAAGCATAATCGTCTAAAACTTACAGTTTGCATTTGTAGGTAAAACAAAGATAATCCACACGCTTATTATAGTAAACTTCATGGCGAATACAAACTTAACATTATTTTCTTTGTATATGACGACTTGTATCCACAACGCCTCAACTGTAACATTCCGTGTACATGTCATTTACAAGGAAGTTTATATAAACGGGTCATGCAAATCCAAATGCCTGTATCTAATCTGCACCAACTGATCTTTAATAAAGCGTAATATTGTAGTACATCTCGGTTTACATCTGTTAACAGTTTGCTAGTAACACTTATTTGTCTTTTGAACAATAATAATAAGAGCTTTACATGTTACATAATCAGTGTGAAATGTCATATGTTCTTATTCATGATCACAAAAATGTTACTTGTGCGGTGTGGCTGTCGTAAAAATCTCCCCGTGCATGTAATCGATGTTGTCATTTAATTCATCCTATAAGGATTGTTACGTGTATTTCCTTTGATGGACATTGGACTTTGGTTCTTCAATTTCATCTTCACATGAATAGGATGATACAACCATTTATTCGTCTCTGGTCATGTTTGTTCATGATTCAGAAAGTTGATTTCGTTTGTGGTCTACCATTTTTGTGTGTTTTTTTAAATCGAAATGATACCATATTCTTTTCTGGACACTATGTGGACATTATTTTTCGATGACGTCACTACTTTCGTCATAACTTAGAAAATATCAGCGCTTGGACATTTTGTAGTCGAATGGATCGTTTTTCTTTTCGATGCTTGCATTTGAGAAACTCGTCATGAAGTGCGAGGTTAGAGCTCTGTAAAACCAGTTTAAGCACGCCAATCGGTTCATATTACTGACCGTTCCAAGGCTGTAACTGTCGGGATTGCTCTTTTCGTTAAATGACTCATCACAAATTTGTTCTTACTTTTCGCTTGGTTTGCCTGTGCCTTTTCGGAGTTTTAATATATGTTGCAATGCTCATAGGACTTTGTCATATATTCTTATTGCTAAGTGGAAAGAACATATAACTAACATGTTGCATCGAAAATGGTTTAAACCTCTAGATTGGTGTTTATGTTTACACACACGGTTTACTGTCGACCATATTTTTTCTCTCTTACTACGCCAATTGCATAGTAAACGGCTTCCCAATTTGGTATACCTGCACATTTATGTTTATTCAGCAATTTATTGTCACCTTATATATTTCTCATGTTCTTTTAAAATTGAAAGTAACGAACCTACCCGTGCGTTTGTATGGGGTCACTATGATGATCCCCAAACATATGTTACTAAGCTAATGCTGTTTGATTTGTTTTAAATTTCTGATGTAATAAATTAATGCTTTAATTGTTTTAGAAAGAAAGGTGGAACATCACAAAGCATTTGTAATAAAAGAAGAGGTAACTCACACGGTCTTAAGTTATTTTGTACAGAATTCTGAATCAAACATAAAAGTTTGACATCGAAATCGGTGTCTATTTTAAACACTTGTATATTCATTATACTTTGTAAATTAAAATAGGTACCGATTTCGATGTTAAACTTTCATGTTTGATTCATAATTTAGGAGATACGACTTAACATCAGGGTAGTTTAAGTAAATTTAGAGAAGTTGGTACATTAAATAACATCCTGCAATGCAAATTGAAAATAATTTCTAGAAAAAATATTAATCGGGCAAAACAACACATAGCAACATACACATAGCAATATCAAGGTGCATCATATTATATTGACATAATAAAACACAATATGGCCTTAACAAAAAACAATACTTATATTCTGACAACTTGTGTTTTAACTAGAAAGCAACATTGAATAATTTGACTCATCTGTTGCATTATGCTGTAATACTGTAAAACTGTTTTTTGTATGTTTTATTATTAGCGTAAACCCCTTTTAATAAGATCTACGCTGTTGAAACAATAACAGTTAATTGTCAATTCATCTACAATCCATCACGTGTGCAATACGTAATTTTATTGCACTAAACAAGTAATAATTACAATAATATTTGCAAGATGTAAATAGACCGTTCCGCGGTTTGTACTTAACTTCTCCCTCTTTTGTTATGTTGACAGTTTTACATCACGACTACCTGAATTGCTCACAAACAGTATCAAAAACAAAATGCACAGTCATGTTCTTTAGTATAAAGTAGAGAAACCATTCACCACGCGGTTTACACTCACTCAGATTTAATACGCCGGTTTAGGCTTGAGCGACCCTTTTGTTCAAAGGGCTTCAGTGCACCTTGTAAACGCAATATATAGCACACAGCAGCAACAGAAAATACAATGGCAGACGATAACAGGAGCTCTAAGCAGTCTGACGAGGCCTTGGTCAGTGTTTTATTGTTAATGTTACAGTTGTTGTAATTGGTTGGGAGGGGGGGGGGGGGGGGTGTTGATGTACCTAGGTTTTCAAACTACAAAAAATATAAATCCAAATTTAAAGTCCTTATTTTGTCCAACATTAAGCAGTGTGTTTGTAACGTACATAATGCTACTTCATGTCATTAGAAGGGATAACAAAATAAAAGGAAAAAGCAAATTTAAATAAGATCAATGAACAGATTCAAGTCTATTTAGCTCAAGTAATAAAATACATGCTGTTCGGAAGGATTGGAATACCAACGTTTAAATTAATATTTTATCATGTATTATGCAAAATGGCGTTTGTCAGTTTTAGCTTATTTTAATTAACTTAATGCGATTTCAAGAAAACAGTTATTGGTTTTCAACGTTGTAAACACTCCCTTACGAAGTTCAATTGTTGTGTCTAAATAACATCGATTTAATTTCATCATTCCATAAGCCGCATCGACGTGTATGATTTATCTCTTTAGTATGGAGAATTTCATCGTGACTTCTCTGTTACATTTACATGATGCACGCCAGAACTTAATTATACAAATAAGTTGAAACAAAGATTTGTCTTTAGATACCTTAATGTTGTAATTTCAGAGCAAATCTCTGCAGCCACCTAAACATTCTATTGTGTGTGCTTAAGCAGAGTAGCGTCAACATTTGTATATTGTGGTCGAATATAAAATCTTCTATCGTTTCTTTAGACGTTTCTTTGATGCCATCAAAGTTGTCAACATCCAACACTTTGACAGAACATTTCATATTCATCTAATGCTGTGTTTAGAACAGTAAACTGATTGGGACTTCGTTTCTGTTTCTCTTGTCAGTCAATAACAGTTATGAGGTGTAAACCCATGCAACCTCACTTTGGGCGTAATTGTAAATACATACAAACTCACTTTGAGTATATTGGTAAACACATACAACCTTACTTTGGGCGTATTGGTAAACGCATACAACCTTACTTTGGGCATATTGGTAAACACATACAACCTCACTTTCGGCATATTTGTAAACACATACAACCTCGCTTTGGGGGTATTTGTAAACACATACAACCTCACTTTGAGTATATTGGTAAACACATACAACCTTATTTTGGGCATATTGGTAAACACATACAACCTCGCTTTGGGCGTATTGGTAAACACATACAACCTCGCTTTGGGGGTATTTGTAAACACATACAACCTCGCTTTGGGGGTATTTGTAAACACATACAACCTCGCTTTGGGGGTATTTGTAAACACATACAACCTTACTTTGAGTATATTGGTAAACACATACAACCTTACTTTGGGCATATTGGTTAACACATACAAACTCGCTTTGGGGGTATTTGTAAACACATTCAACCTCGCTTTGGGGGTATTTGTTAACACATACAACCTCACTTTGAGTATATTGGTAAACACATACAACTTTACTTTGGGCGTATAGGGTAACACATACAACCTCGCTTTTGGAGTATTGGTAAACACATACAGCCTCACTTTGGGCGTATTGGTAATCACATACAACCTCGCTTTGGGGGTACATGTAATGGTAATCACATACAGCCTCACTTTTGGCGTATTGGTAATCACATACAACCTCGCTTTTGGAGTATTGGTAATCACATACAGCCTCACTTTGGGCGTATTGGTGAACTCATACAACCTCAAGTGAGGGTGTATTTATAAACACATATAACCTTACTTTGGGCGTATTGGTAAACACATACAAACTCGCTTTGGGCGTATTGGTAAAAACATACAACCTCACTTTGGGCGTATTGGTATTCACATACAGTCTCACTTTGGGCGTATTGGTAATCATATACATCCTCAAGTGAGGGTGTATTTATAAACACATGCAACATTACTTTGGGCGTATTGGTAATCAAATACAACCTCACTTTGGGCGTATTGGTAAACACATACAACCTCACTTTGGGCATATTGGTAAACACACACAACCTCAAGTGAGGGTGTATTTATAAACACATACAACCTCACTTTGGGCGTATTGGTAATCACATACAACCTCAAGTGAGGGTGTATTTATAAACACATACAACCTTACTTTGGGCGCATTGGTAAACACATACAAACTCGCTTTGGGCGTATTGGTAAAAACATACAACCTCACTTTGGGCGTATTGGTATTCACATACAGTCTCACTTTGGGCGTATTGGTAATCATATACAACCTCAAGTTATGGTGTATTTATAAACACATGCAACATTACTTTGGGCGTATTGGTAATCAAATACAACCTCACTTTGGGCGTATTGGTAAACACATACAACCTCACTTTGGGCATATTGGTAAACACATACAACCTTACTTTGGGCATATTGGTAAACACATACAAGCTTACTTTGGGCTTATTGGTAAATACATACAACCTCACTTTGGGCGTATTGGTAAACACATACAACCTCACTTTGAGTATATTGGTAATCACATACAGCCTCACTTTGGGCGTATTGGTAAACACATACAACCTTACTTTGGGCGTATTGGTAAACACATACAACCTTATTTTGGGCATATTGGTAAACACATACAACCTCGCTTTGGGCGTATTGGTAAACACATACAACCTTACTTTGGGGGTATTTGTAAACACATACAACCTCGCTTTGGGGGTATTTGTAAACACATACAACCTTACTTTGAGTATATTGGTAAACACATACAACCTTACTTTGGGCATATTGGTAAACACATACAACGTCGCTTTGGGGGTATTTGTAAACACATTCAACCTCGCTTTGGGGGTATTTGTAAACATATACAAGCAGTCTGACGAGGCCTTGGTCAGTGTTTTATTGTTAATGTTACAGTTGTTGTAATTGGTTGGGAGGGGGGGGGGGTTTGATGTACCTAGGTTTTCAAACTACAAAAAAATATAAATCCAAATTTAAAGTCCTTATTTTGTCCAACATTAAGCAGTGTGTTTGTAACGTACATAATGCTACTTCATGTCATTAGAAGGGATAACAAAATAAAAGGAAAAAGCAAATTTAAATAAGATCAATGAACAGATTCAAGTCTATTTAGCTCAAGTAATAAAATACATGCTGTTCGGAAGGATTGGAATACCAACGTTTAAACTAATATTTTATCATGTATTATGCAAAATGGCGTTTGTCAGTTTTAGCTTATTTTAATTAACTTAATGCGATTTCAAGAAAACAGTTATTGGTTTTCAACGTTGTAAACACTCCCTTACGAAGCTCAATTGTTGTGTCTAAATAACATCGATTTAATTTCATCATTCCATAAGCCGCATCGACGTGTATGATTTATCTCTTTAGTATGGAGAATTTCATCGTGACTTCTCTGTAACATTTACATGATGCACGCCAGAACTTAATTATACAAATAAGTTGAAACAAAGATTTGTCTTTAGATACCTTACTGTTGTAATTTCAGAGCAAATCTCTGCAGCCACCTAAACATTCTATTGTATGTGCTTAAGCAGAGTAGCGTCAACATTTGTATATTGTGGTCGAATATAAAATCTTCTATCGTTTCTTTAGACGTTTCTTTGATGCCATCAAAGTTGTCAACATCCAACACTTTGACAGAACATTTCATATTCATCTAATGCTGTGTTTAGAACAGTAAACTGATTGGGACTTCGTTTCTGTTTCTCTTGTCAGTCAATAACAGTTATGAGGTGTAAACCCATGCAACCTCACTTTGGGCGTAATTGTAAACACATACAAACTCACTTTGAGTATATTGGTAAACACATACAACCTTACTTTGGGCGTATTGGTAAACGCATACAACCTTACTTTGGGCATATTGGTAAACACATACAACCTCACTTTCGGCATATTTGTAAACACATACAACCTCGCTTTGGGGGTATTTGTAAACACATACAACCTCACTTTGAGTATATCGGTAAACACATACAACCATATTTTGGGAATATTGGTAAACACATACAACCTCGCTTTGGGCGTATTGGTAAACACATACAACCTCGCTTTGGGGGTATTTGTAAACACATACAACCTCGCTTTGGGGGTATTTGTAAACACATACAACCTCGCTTTGGGGGTATTTGTAAACACATACAACCTTACTTTGAGTATATTGGTAAACACATACAACCTTACTTTGGGCATATTGGTTAACACATACAAACTCGCTTTGGGGGTATTTGTAAACACATTCAACCTCGCTTTGGGGGTATTTGTTAACACATACAACCTCACTTTGAGTATATTGGTAAACACATACAACTTTACTTTGGGCGTATAGGGTAACACATACAACCTCGCTTTTGGAGTATTAGTAAACACATACAGCCTCACTTTGGGCGTATTGGTAATCACATACAACCTCGCTTTGGGGGTACATGTATTGCTAATCACATACAATCTCGCTTTTGGAGTATTGGTAATCACATACAGCCTCACTTTGGGCGTATTGGTTATCACATACAAGCTCACTTTGGGTGTATTGGTAATCACACACAACCTCACTTTGGGCGTATTGGTAAACTCATATAACCTAACTTTAGGCGTATTGGTAATCACATACAACCTCACTTTGGGCGTATTGGTAAACTCATACAACCTCAAGTGAGGGTGCATTTATAAACACATATAACCTTACTTTGGGCGTATTGGTAAACACATACAAACTCGCTTTGGGCGTATTGGTAAAAACATACAACCTCACTTTGGGCGTATTGGTATTCACATACAGTCTCACTTTGGGCGTATTGGTAATCATATACAACCCCCAGTGAGGGTGTATTTATAAACACATGCAACATTACTTTGGGCGTATTGGTAATCAAATACAACCTCACTTTGGGCGTATTGGTAAACACATACAACCTCACTTTGGGCATATTGGTAAACACACACAACCTCAAGTGAGGGTGTATTTATAAACACATACAACCTCACTTTGGGCGTATTGGTAATTACATACAACCTCAAGTGAGGGTGTATTTATAAACACATACAACCTTACTTTGGGCGTATTGGTAAACACATACAAACTCGCTTTGGGCGTATTGGTAAAAACATACAACCTCACTTTGGGCGTATTGGTATTCACATACAGTCTCACTTTGGGCGTATTGGTAATCATATACAACCTCAAGTTATGGTGTATTTATAAACACATGCAACATTACTTTGGGCGTATTGGTAATCAAATACAACCTCACTTTGGGCGTATTGGTAAACACATACAACCTCACTTTGGGCATATTGGTAAACACATACAACCTTACTTTGGGCATATTGGTAAACACATACAACCTTACTTTGGGCTTATTGGTAAATACATACAACCTCACTTTGGGCGTATTGGTAAACACATACAAACTCACTTTGAGTATATTGGTAATCACATACAGCCTCACTTTGGGCGTATTGGTAAACACATACAACCTTACTTTGGGCGTATTGGTAAACACATACAACCTTATTTTGGGCATATTGGTAAACACATACAACCTCGCTTTGGGGGTATTTGTAAACACATACAACCTCACTTTGAGTATATTGGTAAACACATACAACCTTATTTTGGGCATATTGGTAAACACATACAATCTCGCTTTTGGAGTATTGGTAATCACATACAGCCTCACTTTGGGCGTATTGGTTATCACATACAAGCTCACTTTGGGCGTATTGGTAATCACACACAACCTCACTTTGGGCGTATTGGTAAACTCATATAACCTAACTTTAGGCGTATTGGTAATCACATACAACCTCACTTTGGGCGTATTGGTAAACTCATACAACCTCAAGTGAGGGTGTATTTATAAACACATATAACCTTACTTTGGGCGTATTGGTAAACACATACAAACTCGCTTTAGGCGTATTGGTCAAAACATACAACCTCACTTTGGGCGTATTGGTATTCACATACAGTCTCACTTTGGGCGTATTGGTAATCATATACAACCTCCAGTGAGGGTGTATTTATAAACACATGCAACCTTACTTTGGGCGTATTGGTAATCAAATACAACCTCACTTTGGGCGTATTGGTAAACACATACAACCTCACTTTGGGCATATTGGTAAACACACACAACCTCAAGTGAGGGTGTATTTATAAACACATACAACCTCACTTTGGGCGTATTGGTAATCACATACAACCTCAAGTGAGGGTGTATTTATAAACACATACAACCTTACTTTGGGCGTATTGGTAAACACATACAAACTCGCTTTGGGCGTATTGGTAAAAACATACAACCTCACTTTGGGCGTATTGGTATTCACATACAGTCTCACTTTGGGCGTATTGGTAATCATATACAACCTCAAGTTATGGTGTATTTATAAACACATGCAACATTACTTTGGGCGTATTGGTAATCAAATACAACCTCACTTTGGGCGTATTGGTAAACACATACAACCTCACTTTGGGCATATTGGTAAACACATACAACCTTACTTTGGGCATATTGGTAAACACATACAACCTTACTTTGGGCTTATTGGTAAATACATACAACCTCACTTTGGGCGTATTGGTAAACACATACAAACTCACTTTGAGTATATTGGTAATCACATACAGCCTCACTTTGGGCGTATTGGTAAACACATACAACCTTACTTTGGGCGTATTGGTAAACACATACAACCTTATTTTGGGCATATTGGTAAACACATACAACCTCGCTTTGGGGGTATTTGTAAACACATACAACCTCACTTTGAGTATATTGGTAAACACATACAACCTTATTTTGGGCATATTGGTAAACACATACAACCTTACTTTGAGTATATTGGTAAACACATACAACCTTACTTTGAGTATATTGGTAAACACATACAACCTTACTTTGGGCATATTGGTAAACACATACAAACTCGCTTTGGGGGTATTTGTAAACACATTCAACCTCACTTTGGGGGTATTTGTTAACATATACAACCTCACTTTGAGTATATTGGTAAACACATACAACTTTACTTTGGGCGTATTGGGTAACACATACAACCTCGCTTTTGGAGTATTGGTAAACACATACAGCCTCACTTTGGGCGTATTGGTAATCACATACAACCTCGCTTTGGGGGTACATGTAATGGTAATCACATACAGCCTCACTTTTGGCGTATTGGTAATCAAATACAACCTCGCTTTTGGAGTATTGGTAATCACATACAGCCTCACTTTGGGCGTATTGGTAATCACATACAAGCTCACTTTGGGCGTATTGGTAATCACACACAACCTCACTTTGGGCGTATTGGTAAACTCATATAACCTAACTTTAGGCGTATTGGTAATCACATACAACCTCACTTTGGGCGTATTGGTAAACTCATACAACCTAACTTTGGGCGTATTGGTAATCACATACAAATTCGCTTTGGGCGTATTGGTAAAGACATACAACCTCACTTTGGGCGTATTGGTAATCACACACAACCTCAAGTGAGGGTGTATTTATAAACACATACAACCTCACTTTGGGTGTATTGGTAATCACATACAACCTCAAGTGAGGGTGTATTTATAAACACATACAACCTTACTTTGGGCGTATTGGTAAACACATACAACCTCACTTTGGGCGTATTGGTATTCACATACAGTCTCACTTTGGGCGTATTGGTAATCATATACAACCTCAAGTGAGGGTGTATTTATAAACACATGCAATATTACTTTGGGCGTATTGGTAATCAAATACAACCTCACTTTGGGCGTATTGGTAAACACATACAACCTCACTTTGGGCATATTGGTAAACACATACAACCTTACTTTGGGCATATTGGTAAACACATACAACCTTACTTTGGGCTTATTGGTAAATACATACAACCTCACTTTGGGCGTATTGGTAAACACATACAACCTCACTTTGAGTATATTGGTAATCACATACAGCCTCACTTTGGGCGTATTGGTAAACACATACAACCTTACTTTGGGCGTATTGGTAAACACATACAACCTTATTTTGGGCATATTGGTAAACACATACAACCTCGCTTTGGTCGTATTGGTAAACACATACAACCTCGCTTTGGGGGTATTTGTAAACACATACAACCTCGCTTTGGGGGTATTTGTAAACACATACAACCTTACTTTGAGTATATTGGTAAACACATACAACCTTACTTTGGGCATATTGGTAAACACATACAACGTCGCTTTGGGGGTATTTGTAAACACATTCAACCTCGCTTTGGGGGTATTTGTAAACACATACAACCTCACTTTGAGTATATTGGTAAACACATACAACTTTACTTTGGGCGTATTGGGTAACACATACAACCTCGCTTTGGGAGTATTGGTAAACACATACAACCTCACTTTGGGCGTATTGGTAATTACATACAACCTCGCTTTGGGGGTATTGGTAACCACATACAGCCTCACTTTGGGCGTATTGGTAATCACATACAACCTCACTTTGGGCGTATTGGTAAAAACATACAGCCTCACTTTGGGCGTATTGGTAATCACATACAACCTCGCTTTGAGAGTATTGGTAATCACATACAGCCTCACTTTTGGCGTATTGGTAATCACATACAACCTCACTTTGGGCGTATTGGTAATCACATACAACCTCACTTTGGGCGTATTGGTAAACTCATATAACCTAACTTTAGGCGTATTGGTAATCACATACAACCTCACTTTGGGCGTATTGGTAAAAACATACAACCTCACTTTGGGCGTATTGGTAATGACACACAACCTCAAGTGAGGGTGTATTTATAAACACATACATCCTCACTTTGGGTGTATTGGTAATCACATACAACCTCAAGTGGGGGTGTATTTATAAATACATACAACCTTACTTTGGGCGTATTGGTAAACACATACAAACTCGCTTTGGGCGTATTGGTAAAAACACACAACCTCACTCTGGGCGTATTGGTATTCACATACAGTCTCACTTTGGGCGTATTGGTAATCATATACAACCTCAAGTGAGGGTGTATTTATAAACACATGCAACATTACTTTGGGCGTATTGGTAATCACATACAACCTCACTTTGGTCGTATTGGTAAACACATACAACCTCACTTTGGGCGTATTGGTAAACTCATATAACCTAACTTTAGGCGTATTGGTAATCACATACAACCTCACTTTGGGCGTATTGGTAAACTCATACAACCTAACTTTGGGCGTATTGGTAATCACATACAAATTCGCTTTGGGCGTATGGTAAAAACATACAACCTCACTTTGGGCGTATTGGTAATCACACACAACCTCAAGTGAGGGTGTATTTATAAACACATACAACCTCACTTTGGGCGTATTGGTTATCACATACAACCTCAAGTGAGGGTGTATTTATAAACACATACAACCTTACTTTGGGCGTATTGGTAACCACATACAACCTCACTTTGGGCATATTGGTAAAAAAATACAACCTTACTTTAGGCGTATTGGTAAACACATACAACCTTACTTTGGGCATATTGGTAAACACATACAACCTTACTTTGGGCGTATTGGTAACCACATACAACCTTACTTTGGGCGTATTGGTAAACACATACAACCTTACTTTGGGCATATCGGTAAACACATACAAACTCGCTTTGGGCTTATTGGTTAAAACATACAACCTCACTTTGGGCGTATTGGTAATCACATACAGTCTCACTTTGGGTGTATTGGTAATCATATACAACCTCAAGTGAGGGTGTATTTATAAACACATGCAACATTACTTTGGGCGTATTGGTAATCACATACAACCTCACTTTGGTCGTATTGGTAAACACATACAACCTCACTTTGGGCATATTGGTAAACACATACAACCTTACTTTGGGCGTATTGGTAACCACATACAACCTCACTTTGGGCATATTGGTAAACACATACAACCTTACTTTGGGCATATTGGTAAACACATACAACCTCACTTTGGGCGTATTGGTAAACACATACAACTTCACTTTGAGTATATTGGTAATCACATACAGCCTCACTTTGGGCGTATTGGTAAACACATACAACCTTACTTTGGGCGTATTGGTAAACACATACAACCTCACTTTGGACGTATTGGTAAACACATACAACCTCACTTTGGGCATATTGGTAAACACATACAATATTACTTTGGGCGTATTGGTAACCACATACAACCTCACTTTGGGCATATTGGTAAACACATACAACCTTACTTTGGGCATATTGGTAAACACATACAACCTCACTTTGGGCGTATTGGTAAACACATACAACTTCACTTTGAGTATATTGGTAATCACATACAGCCTCACTTTGGCCGTATTGGTAAACACATACAACCTTACTTTGGTCGTATTGGTAAACACATACAACCTCGGTTTGGGCGTATTGGTAGACACATACAACCTCGCTTTGGGCGTATTGGTAATCACATACAACCTTACTTTGGGCGTATTGGTAAACACATACAACCTCACTTTGGGCATATTGGTTAACACATACAGCCTCACTTTGGGTGTATTGGTAAACACATACAACCTCGCCTTGGTTATATTGGTAAACACATACACAGGTACATTTGAAGATATTTAACACTTTTCTGGTATTTGAGAATAGTAACTTTAGATACGGCTTTTATCACAACCTAATTGGTAAACCGTAATATGTAAGAGCAAGGGCATTACAACAAATATTATACCTCATTTGCATACGCCGTTCTATATTTAATATGACGTCATGGCTGGTCAGACCTCGGAAGGTATATGGCCCTCAGGTGCGCTTCAGGCCATATTCCTTTCTCGGTCTTACCAACCAGTCCGTAAACTTGCATATTGCCCTCAAGGCCATGTATTATTTGTTAAATATTATGTCCTCTAATATTTAACGTGAGGCCTTATTGTTTAATCATGTTCTTTGATGGAGCATGGTAGTGCTCTGATATTTACCTCCCCCCTTTCTCTATAAAACAAAATGATGATACCAGTTGGGCGAGAATTTAAGAAAAAAGAGTAATTGTTTGTGGTTAAATGGAAAATATTTTAATAAATTAAATACTCTATCTTTCTTCTTTTATAATATGGTTCAATATGTAATCGACGCAATTCGGAATGCCGCGAATTATAAACAGTGAATCTGCTGTAAAATTAACTCTATAATGACGGATCTTTGTAGTCATTATTCAACAGGAGAAAAGTATGAAAAATATTGAAGTACTCAAGTGTTTGCTCAGTGCGGAATGTAGACAGCGTTTTTACATAGGCACTGTGCAGACAATGTGTCGGGTTCCATTTATATTCATTCTTTATAAGAAACACTCAATTTTAATATTTAGTATATAGCATTCTTTCCCCATTCACATTTAGCAAAAAAATGTCCCAACAAAAAGAAGTACTAATCACGTTTTTTTTTTCACCGGCATTCTGTTGCTATCTTGTATTCGGCATGATGACAGATCTGTTATACCACGAGATGATGGAGGCGGGATTTGAAAAACACACACCGAAAACACAGTTTAAAGGTATCTGATCGGTTGCTGTCGCTGGTGTTGCTAGCTGTCTAAGACGGTTGTAGATTAAGTAGATGACCGACTTTGGTGGATGTAGTTAGTCGGCAGTTATTAACTTTTAAACTAGTAATAATACATGGCCTTAATAAAACACCAGACATCTGATATAATATATTAATATTTATACATACTACGTATGATAAGATATATAATGATAAGATACCATCTTAATCTGTAAATTATTTATGTAAATTATTGTCTTTATGGTTTATAGGATACCACATATTTAAATGGTATTTAGTTCCGCCCTTTTCTTATACGATTGTCTGGTGTCTTATTCCAAATTGATATCAATATGAGCGCGTATAAATACAAATAGACTAAAATAACAAGTAATTTTACTTACTATTCGTATTACAAATACGCCCAATAGTGAGATTGTACATACTGCACTTCATAACTCTTATAGGCTGACAAAAGATATAGAAAAACAGCCCCAAACGGTTGACTGTTCTTAACATATAAAGACGAAATGTTCTTGAAATGTTCTTTTAAAGTATTGATGTTGAAGGCATAAGAGAAACGTATAAATAAACAATAGCTATTCTCTTTGGACAAAACTGTTACAATATCTATTTAATGAAACTCGAGTTATGATAAACTAACTATTGTCCGCTATAAGACTACCACTTTGCAACTTATTTTATGATATTTTAATAAACACACCCACTTACAAAGGCATCTGTTATCTTCCCCTCCCTTCCTATCTCTTTCTCTCTGTGTCTCTCTGTCTCCCCCCCCCCCTCTCTCTCTCTCTCTCTCTCTATTTAAAGTCATTTTCACCCTGCTCGTTCTTTGCCTCAATAAATATGCACATTGTCTCTAATCTATGTCAAGAAGAAAACAAAATGGGACACAAGAAAAATACCATTAACACAGTTTAGGCAGGGTGTTTGATTAATTATAAGTTATACTCACATTTTATCATTGCCAATGAACCTATTTTCTCGGCTGAAGTGTACGGTCCTTTAAATAAATGCTTCCTTGTTCTGGTTACAAACATTTACAAACACACATTAGACACAGGTACGCTTGTATTTGTAACAGCGTATGACGCGGTCATTTATTTTTATTTCCTGGTCAAAGTATGGGATAACAGATAGTTTGAAGAAGAATCTGTCGTACATGTGGTAAAATCTTTGTGTGGTGTGTTTTAAATAAAAACGAGATAGTTATGTTTGTGAATTCTGCTCGGATAGTATTGATTTAAATTCCGAACACAATAGGTAAGCATATTAGTATACTAATAATTTACATGCATTATGCAACAACAACAATTACCACTAGTACTAAATAGACGAATACTACTACTAATGCTACATTTCTACTACTAGTACAATTATTTCTACCACTACCACCATCACCACCACCAACACCACTACTGCTACTACAACAACAACTGCTACACTAAAACTACCACTACTACTACTACTACTACTACTACTACTACTACTACTACCCTTACTGCTACTACACATTTATTACTACTACTAAAACTGCTACTACTTCTACTACTTCTACTACTTCTACTACTACTACTACTACTACTATTTCTACTTCTACTGCTGATACTATTACTTCTACTACTACTTCCATAATTACTACTACTACTTCTAAAACTTCTACTACTACTACTATTTCTTTTACATTTACTACTATTGTACTCTTTGGACAACGACAGCAACAACATCAGTTCCTACTACTACTACTACTACTTCTACCACTACTACCACTACTACTTTAACTACTTCTACTACAATTACTACTACTACTTTTATCTTTTTACTGATACTACTACTTCTACTTCTACCACTACTGCTTCTTCTTCTGCTGCTTCTTCCACTACTACAAATTACTACTACTAACACTACTACTGCCATTTCCACTTCATCCACAATTATTACTACTATTACTTCTTCTACTACCCTACCACTTCTAATACTACAACTACTACTACTGTTGTTGCCTCTGCTACTATTACATTTACTACTTATATTGTCTACTGTTACTATTTATACTACATGTACCATTAAAACAACAAACATTACCGGACCTGGTAGCGCAATCGGTAGAGCGTCGGCTCCAGGTACGGGAGGCCCCGGGTTCGATCCCGGGCCGCGACATACCAAAGTCGTTAAAAATGGTAGTGGTATAGCTCCCTTGCTAACGCTCAAGCAAATATAAGGGTAGTTCCACGACTGGTTGGCCCGGTGTCAGGATAATGTGACTGGGTGTGGTATCATGCCAGGTGTTCACGGCATGCTATACACAGTGAAGGCAGCACTATATCTGCTTCAAGTGGACACCGTCTCCAGATAACTGAAATACTGTTGGTGGGACGATAAACCCAATAAACAAACAAACAAACAACAAACATTACTATTACTTCTTCTACTAAAACTTCACCTACGCCTAGTACTATGTCTACTACTACTAACACTACTACTAGGAGTAGTAAAAGTTGTAGTATAAGTACAGCAACAACAACCACTACTACTACAGCCACTACTTCTACAATAAGTACTACATTTGCTTTAAATAGTGTTCTGCTTCTGACGCTGCTACTACTACTACTACTACTACTACTACTACTAATGATGTTCTTCCCTATACTACTCATACTTCTACTACTTACACTAGCACGTCAACATCTAAAACTACTGCTTTTTCTAATAATAATTCTACTACTACTATTTTTACTTCTTCTACTACTGCTTCTACCATTAGTTGTAGTACAATAACAACAACTACAACTGCTGCAACTACTTCCTTTGCTATTACAGGTACTACGTATACTACAACAACGACGACATTTACAACATCTACTACTAATACTAGTAGTACAACAAAACAAAAATAACTACTACTACCACTTCTACTACTACGACTACGTGTACTGTTACTAATACTTTTACTTCTTCCACTATATCAACAATTACTACTACTACTACCTCTTCTACTACTACTTCTACTACTACTACTACAACAACAACTACTACTACTACAACTACTACTACTGTTACTAATACTTATACTGCTACTAGAACTACGCCTATAAATACTAATTCCTCTTCTATTAATTCTACTACCACTTCTCGTAGTAGCCTACTGCTGCTACTACTACAACTAATTTTTACTTACACTTCTTGTACTAGTACAACAACAACTACTATTTATTCTACTAATACTTCTACTAATACAACTAGCAGTAGCAGTACAACAAAAACAACAACTACTTCCACTTATACTACTACAACTACCTCTACGGTTACTACTTTCACTACGTCCACAATTACTTTTACTATCATCTACTACTCCTCCTCCTCCTCCTCCTCCTCCTACTACTACTACTATTACTGTTGTTCCTGCCGCTGCTACAACTTGTAGTAGTAATAATATGTTTTCCTCTATTACTACTACTGATAATACTAGAACTTGTACAACAACAACAACGGCTTCTTCTACTTTTTCTAATACTACCTCTACTACTACTACTTCTTCTACTGCTACTACTATTACTACTACTACTACTACTACTACTACTACTACTACTACTACTACTACTACTACTACTACTACTAATTGTACTACTACTACAATTCCTACTACTAGTAGTAGTAGTGGTAGTAGTTGTAGTAGTTGTAGCAGTAGTGGTGTAGTAGAAGAAGAAGAAATAAGCAGATAAATACAGACAGACCCAAGCAGGCTAGGCAGACATGCAGGTAGACAGACAGGCAAGCAAGAAAAAAAAAACATATATGCAGGCTGAGAGATAAACATGCAAGACAGACATTCATGCAAGTAGATATAGAGAAACAGTCATGCAGGCAGACATACATTCATTCAGACAGGCAGATATACATACATGCAGACAGACAGAGAAAGCTATACGAAAGCAGAGACAGATATGCAGTCAGACAGACATACCTACAGGCAGGCATACAGAGGCAGGCATACATAAATGCAGTCAGAAACAGACAGACGGACAGAGACAGTTAGAAAGGCAGACAACGTGCAGACGGGCATACCTTATTGCATACAAACAGATTTACATGCATTCAGACAGACTGACAGACGGGCAGATGACGACATAACGACAGACAATAAGACAGGTAGACATACAGACAAACTGATTTTTAGACAGCCATGCAGGCAGGCATGGGGTCAAAAAAAGAGGTACACCGGCAAAAATGCGCTAAGACAGACGGTCAGGCAGAAAGTAGTATGTATGACAAACTTACAGATAAAACAAAGACAGATAAAATAAAGATACGCAAACTTACAGACATACATGTTTGCAAATATCCATGCATAAAGACGTAGACCGGTACTCAGGCAGACATGCATACAGACAAACAGAGAGGTATGATGTCATGCAAGCAGGTAGACAAGCAGGCTGGACGACACACATAATGATGACACGCAGGCAAACGGATAGACTGATAGAAATATGTAATCAGACAAGCACGCAGATATAGGTAGTCAGACCGACAGGCAGAACGAAACAGACATACATGCAGGTAGGCATATAAACAGAGAGACATACATAAAGTAATGACAGACAGCTTGAAAGACAGACATGCAGACAACAGCAAACATGCATGAATATATATGCAGACAGGCAGACAAGCAGACAGACGGAAAAATCTACAGACTGGCAGACATACATGTCGTAAGACATACGGATAGACAGTCAAGCAGATATTTATACATACTGTAACATGTAAAAGAGATAATGTAGGAGCCATGTTTTATAAAACAAGGCAAATCACTCTGATCACTCAGTATAATTGATCATGGTCATGCAAGAGTTATTCTTCTTAGAGTACATGACTAGAAATATGACACATTGGGGCGTACCAGTGCTCCATAATAAAACTCAACATCATCCCATGATTACGATTTAATTAGTGAAAGTTACATTTTATAATGTAACAACAGTGAGTCGTGAATACCTCTGCCTAACGCGTTTAAATCCACTCTCCTCTCCCTAGGTAATTTCAATTTCTCTTTTCTGGCGCTCTTAATATATATAGTCTAACTACATTTCTCATCCATACTGAGCTCGCAAATATTTTTGACAATCGTGTCATTCCTACATTGTTTTGCACTTAGTTTAATTAAACGGCACGATGTCTTTAACTAACCAATTATAACCAATTATTATTTAACTGGAAACTACTAACACATTTATTATTTAATTGAAAACTAATTAATATGATAATATTACATTACACATACATACTTTCAGACAGGCATGTAGGCAGGCACGCAAACTGGAAGAAAGGCAGGCAGACAAAAAGACAAACATTTGCGGTCAGACAAAAAGACAGAGAGCTGGACAGTTAGACATGCAGGCATATGTTTTGATGGCATAGGTTTAAATAGATATTGGCAATGTCTGTCTTTGGCAATGTCTTTCTAAAAATTCTCTTGCGTAAGAGAAAAAAAAACACAAGTGAACAAAATAATTGAAGAACTCTTGATACCTCTTGATACGACCATTGTATAATAAAACGTAGTATTACAGCATGTTATCAATCTATTGCACCAACGATCCATGATTTTATATACATTTCTTTTTCACTGAACTTAAGCATCAAGGGAAAGCCTAAAACTTGTAGACCTTGTTAGGAAAGCGTATGAATTTATTTATGATGATCACAACAATGTGTGCAAGAACTGTACAAAGTGATCTGAGGAGTCCGTCATTATCCGGCCGGTAAAAGCTCATTTTAACGAATATGTGAAACTTGTATAATTGTTACTAAACATTTTAATTTAACTTCAGATTGACGTTTTAAATTTGATCGCGAATTACTTTGACAGTGTCTAAATAACTAAGTACGTGCAAATTGGTTTCTAGGTTCACATTTATGCTATGGATAAAAAACTACACATAAGCCGTTTTGTTTGACTATTGTCAAATTTGTAATCGAAAGAAATCGTAATTAAACGAACTCCCGTTTTGTTTAACCATATCTTTGAAGTATAGGTTTTCTACAAGCTGTAGATAAAGTATGATATCACAGTCAAATCATTGATAAATCTCAGGCTGGCTTCAGGATTGATAACTCCATTATTGACATACTGAAAATAGTTACCTTAGCTCACGACGAGGCCGTTTTTATGCGTTTGGCATAGACATCAGAAAGGTCTTCGATGAAAGTGTGCATTTGAAATTGTAAGCATCACTCTAGCAATAACTTATAGGGTCTATTTCTAGACATTTTAAGTGTAGGTATAGTCAGCTTAAAAGGAGTGTCCAAGTTATTGGAGGCCACAGTAAGGATCAATGTAGACATACTGTGGTAAACGGGGGTCACTAACGAAACTTCTTGTACAAGACTTAACATTTTATAGTGACATTCTTACATTTGTACTTACAATATTTTTGTTAAAATGCAATTTTGTGTTTACTTTTTAATTGTGAAATCAGCAGCAAGGTAAAATAGCATTTAATCTTTAATTGCACCTCGCCATAATATTAATTTATCATTGCCTTGGTTACTGGACCATTATATGTAGGCCTTACACCTTCTTTACAACTTAAAGGTGCCTGCGTGTTGCTAAGTAATGATTTAGTTGTAAATAAGGTTGTGGTTTATTGTCATTTATTCCGAGAAACTGTTCGTCAACCTTATTAAAACTTTTTAGACATGTAACATTAACATTCTTAGGACAAGTTGTGGGACAGGGTAATAAAATAACCCGTCAAGTGATACTGATATGTAAAAGCAAGTAGTAACTTGTGAAATGTTTAAATAGGTCTTGCAACTGGTACATTCTCGAATATTATTGTGTCGCCGAGAACGGCGACTCTTAAATTTATAATTGGGTTTGGAAATATCGATTGGGTGACGTCACAACTCTAAGAAGCGATCGTTTTTTAACGGTTACGTTTATGCTAATTCAGCAATAAAATGAGCGCATCGTGATATATCTGATATCGTTTTAAGCTAAAAAAAAATAACGTAAGAAATGTGACAAAAACCACAACTAAATGCCTACTTATATGAATTGTAATAGATAGATGTGTAAACTTTCTTCATCATTCTTGTTTTTTTAGGATTTAAACTGTTTTGTTATACTTTTTACGGATATTATGTATTTAGTGCCTGCTCACTTAATACAGAAAGGGTTTGACAATTAGCGATTGGTAGACAAGCTAATTTCCACGCATATTGTACGTAGTTGTGCTTCTCCCATCGGTTTTGAATTTCCAGACACTCATTTGACCTCAGTCAAATGGTGCGTATGTAAAATGTGCCAATTGTGAATTTACAGATAGATACCTAGTTAAATTTGTTTACGACTGAAATTGATGTACTATGGATAATAGAGATATACATTTTATATGGTTTTATATATGTCTACATATAATGACCAGTAATAACGACTTAAATGCGCCCGAAAGTACATACTTGGATCAATACATACAAAGTAAATGTGCATATATGCGAAACAACATCTGTACGAATTAACAGGGTAATTACCGAAAATGACTAACAAAGACAGGCATAGACCATCAGTTCTGAAAAGTAATAAAGGGTGAAATTATTGTGTATTAAATATTTTACAGATAGTTGATTTGGGTGATTATTTATTTATTACTACAGGACCTGTACTAAATGAGTTGTTATGTTAATTAATAATGTAAATGTTAGTCAGAGGTATAAGCTTGTCAAAGCTCTTATATGCAACTGCATGGCGAAAGAAAAAAATTCTTTTGTTAAATGCGCTGTTTACAACATTCAATTTTTTACATTATTTTCTGGCGACTTTGATGCTCTGCATCAACATTTCTTGTTAGCTATTATTAATTGGGTTGTTGTAACATGACGTGAGACCTAAGCAGATGTTCAACATCTAAAAGATCATAAATAAATAATTACAAAAGTGTTCCATACTAGAGTATGAGAATATACTTTTGTATTGCTGATATTTTGTATTGCTGCTGACATTATCACTATCTTCGGACAGTATTTTGGATTTTAAATTATATTAGGACTTGGATCCGCTTTCATTTTATGAAACATACATATGTGATATTATCAATATAAATAGATATGCCCCTCAAGTGTACTCGACGTCCAAACACCCGCCAGTTTATACCGCGGAACCTGCGTTCAATGTCATTTGGTGCATTATGTTTTGCGGACTTATCACTGGTTTGCATTAATACCATGTATATCCGTTCAACTTCATCAACTTGACTTTGTACTATACGGATGCGTTTGTTAAATATCAGACGTATGCTATCTGTGTGATTTCTGTCTGGTAGCTTTTTCCTTTATCACAATTAAATCTCACGGATACTATGTTTATACCTATTAACTTTTGACCTCGCTGGGCGAATTAATGATGACAATGTCGATATTGACGATAACAATAACAGAACATTAACTACTAAAATAACATGCATGCATCAAATTTTCAACAACATTGAAGATGATAAAAATAATTAATTCTAAATAATTAAAAAAATATATATTATTTTGATAAATTTTCTCTCTGCAGTTTGAAGTGATGTGTTGTGTATGTTCTATGCAGAAGCAAAACCACATGGCACCTATAAAGGAAACACTAGCAAGAAACCTGTTCATGTGTGTTTAGCTTAAGTAAAACGGTAACCTTGCAACGTCTACCTGACAATTTAGTTATGTTATCTTTTGGAAACTGTCACATAGCAAAAGATTGTTTAAACAAAATAGCATGAAGTAAAATTATTCACCTTTTATTGCACACTGTTCACTTCCAGTATTTTGAATTTCTCTTTTCCACAGGCTTTGATTAATATGCAGTTGACGGCGGTAGTTTTCGGAATATCGAGCTTCTCATGGGCTCTTGTGGGTAAGTACAAAATGTACATAAATTAACTTACGATACGCTAATTGAAACTCAATATGAAGATGAATGATTTGTGTAATGACTTTTGTAAACATACAGAATATAGTTTCCGCTATTTATACAAAAAAAAGATATTAACAGAGTAGTTCTTATAGTTATTACAGACACGGCCACTCTGAGCTTACCGATATCGGCCAACTGTGGAGACCAGGCTGAGATGATTTGTACATCTAATAGCTGTAACAGAGGCTATAGTTTTACGAGAGGTAGTTTAACCATTTATAACTTTGGTGGACCACAGACCGGTTCTGACCCAGTCAGGTACTCTGCTTCTGTACTATCCGACACACAGGTACAACTTACCATCACCAACATACAGCTCTCGGATGTTGGAACTTATGCTTGTAGTTGTGGATTTGATACAAGCTCAGCTGGCCAGACACTTCAGTATAAATGTAGGTTTTTACTTAAATATTTTGATGATAATGTTATCTATCTTTGTTAAGACAAGATCAGTTAAGATAACATTTACTTCGAGTCGGCAAGGTTTCAACAGATAACATACGCTCGGATGAGCTTTTACACGCGTTTAAGCTCAGTGTCTATTATCTTTGTCTTTTTAATTTAACCGAACCTTTTTCAATAAATGCTCTTTATTTTGTCACGTAAGTACCACAATTATAAAAAGGAAGAAAAATATGTTCCCGCGTATTTTATGCTCAACCACCAGTAAAACACACCATGCAATTTTTATTTTGGCACCTAATCATTCTTTTATTTTAGTTAATTGCTTTGCAATTCAGTCATAGTTATACACAGTTTTGTCAATGTTGTCATTCTAATTGCCATTCGATGTAGTTATTTTACGAACGGGTGAATTTTAACTTTGGCTGATCACCATTTAATAAAATAAATATGTGTTTAAGTCACAAAGTAACGTTGTTTCTAAGCTAGACCTGCCAAATTAAATAGGTAAATAACAGTTCGTATGGACATAGTGTATATATTTAAAACTGGAACCTGCACAATAAAGTCATAAACAGGTTAATGTAAAACACTGGGACACAATATTACAGAAACAAAAATCAATAACTGCCACCACCCCGTGCACTACCGGGACGAGAACGGTCTGTAGGCTTAAGGACCGACCAGGGTGATTTAGAATCCGTTTACAGAGCTCTTAGTCGCACTTGTTGAAAACAAAGATTGCAATAACGCATAACCAATCAACGAGAGACAACTTATAGTAAACAACTTAGTCGGTATGGATTAACTGAACAGATACAAATATTATATAACAATGTAATAAATAATGACAATACGTATAATATTGACACGTCATGAATGATTCGGCGGCCTACGATTTCCTAAAGAGTGAATAAACAGATCATTCTTTTATAATCGGAGAACGTGAACGTATAGTAATGACATTTTATGATAAACAGGTTGTGACGTTATTTGAAACAAAGATGATCAATCGTCCAACACGACAGAAATAATTCAATTTTAGTAGACACAAGGGGATAAAGTCTTTGTTTAACAATTTCCATATTGTATAAGTTCTGTCCTCCATGACGCCATATGTGAGATCCCAACTGGAACACATGGAAAGTGTATAAACTTCAGACGTCTCATTGGAAAGAAGTCGTAAACAATTATTTGATATATGTTTGGTATATGTTGCAATGCTCATAGGACTTTGTCATATATTTTATTCATGATTACAACAATATTACTTGTGCAGTGTGGCTGTCGTAAAAAAATCTCCCCGTGCATCATCGTCGGATACCCCCGGTTGATTCTATTATGTTACTCTCCATTCATCACCCGTGGGCAAATTGCTACTCATTTCGTCGTTTTGTTTACTATGAAATGCCGCAATCCGATTGGTTCGCTAAGAAAATCCAGCGGATCTGCCAACCAATCAAATTTACGCTTACATACCACTTCGATGACCGATAATCGTGTAGCTAGGTCGTCCTGTAGTTTGCAACACCGGTTAAGTTTATTTACGCACAAATTACACGCAACGTCACTGTCTTCATGGGCAAGGATACCGATTTCGTTTAAGACCGACGTGTATTTTGCAATACTTGCTGGAGTGCCCAAAGATCTGTAAGAACATCTGTCGCGGATCGCTGACAGACATACTTTACACTTGCGATGCGCTGTACCGGTCGCCATGTTTACGTTCTCAGGTCACCGTATTGATCTTCCGATTGAAGAGTATTTAATTTTGTAACCTATCATCTGATTGGATAATGTCTGTTCTGTTCTATTCAAACAAAACGACGAAATGAGTAGCAATTTGCCCACGGGTGATGAATGGAGAGTAACGTAATAGAATCAACCGGGGGTATCCGACGATGCCCGTGCATGTAATCTATGTTGTCATTTAATTCATCCTATAAGGATTGTTACGTGTATTTCCTTTGATGGACATTGGACTTTGGTTCATCAATTCAATCTTCACATGAACAGGTTGCTACAACCATTTATTCGTTCCGGTCATGTTTGTTCATGATTCAGAAAGCTAATTTTATTTATAGTCAACAATTTTTGTGTAGTTTTTCAAAGCGAAATAATATCATACTCTTTTCTAAGCACTTGGTGGATATTATTTTTCAATGACTTCACTACTTTCGTCATAACTTATAGAAAATATCAGCGCTTGGACATTTTGTACTAAAAAATCGTTTTTTCTTTTCATTGCTTGCATTTGAGAAACTCGTCAGGAAGTGCGAGGTTAGAGCTTTGTAAAACCGGTTTAAGCACCCCAGTTGGTCAATATTGCCGACTGACCGTTCCAAGGCGGTAACTGTCGGGTTTGCTCTTTTCGTAATGACTCATCACAAATTTGTTCTTACTTTTCGCTTGTGAAATACCTTAGTTCTTTGTCTTTCGGAGTTTGGTAAATGTTGCAATGCTCATAGAACATTGTCATATATTCTTATTAATGAAAGTTGCACATGGGCTTAGAGCTCCGCCATTGGTCAGCAAACACTCTGATCACCACCCCATTTCCTGAAACATGTGTCTCTTAGTAAACGCAAATGTCTTTTGATGTAAGAATAAAATTGGATGCTCCATGATGTCATTAACATTGGGATTGCTTTAACTACACGGTTGGACGTATAAATAACAAATAACAAAATTGTATTATTATCGACGAAGGCATAATTTTGGCGATATAAGAAACATTGTCACTTTAGCAAGCACTCAATTATAGCCTCATCGATATGTATCATGTTACACACACACACACACACACACACATATGTATATATATATATATATTGTCAAATAGTTAAAAACATCCCCTACTTTCGTTTACAGGCAGTGCTTCCACAAGCAGTGTAGAGATATCGTCAGCTAAAAAGCTTAGTATAACGGTAGACAAGCTTTATCCACAGCCATCTGGTATCGTTACAGCTCTGGTACGTTGGTTACAGCGTGTTTTAATGTTGCTAGACAAATATTCAGTTAGAAAAGCATATTACTTATATTCATCCATCTGGAATCTTTTGTTAACTCTTTCCTCTACACAAATAATTAACCCTTCTGTATAAGACATCTTTATTGTGTGTTGTTTTTTGTTTAGCCATCCACAATATATGGCCAACCATCATCTAATTGCATCAGAAGTTTATGTGTGTGTGTGTGTGTGTGTGTGTGTGTGTGTGTGTGTATTTATTAGAGGTTATCATGATTAAATGACAACATGTTATCTTTTTTTCTTTTTGACGGTGACAATAATACATTAAACGAGTTATATTTCAAGTTATAGCCTGAATGCACTTCACAACATAAAAAAACCAACTTGTGTCGTATATTTTCTTGAGTCAAAGGGGTTTTAATTATGACTGTTAAAAACAAAGAATTCATGAAAATCTTTATAGAAATCAGATTAACTTTACATGATCGCCATAACCGACGTAATTCAGTTAAACGTTATAATAGTTATAATAGTATAATAGTTTTTAAACATTGCAGCGACCACTTATGATAATTTACGCGACGTTCAGCTATTTGATGCAGTAAGACCGCAGACAAATGTCTGGATAGAACCACATGCGCACCGGAGGACAGCTGGAACACATTCCCACTTTAAGTCCATTGCCACGAATGGGACATGAACCCACGCGATAAGAGGCTAAACAGTTAGAGTAGTTACAGTCGGCGACTAAGCCACTACGCCACGGGCCCCACTATTCAGAGGAGTCATACAGAAGTTAATTAGAACTTACAAATAAGGAATGTACTTACAGTCAATAAATTAGCAAAACAAATGATCCGCTCTTTCTGGTTACTGTAAAACGCAAAAAAAACCTACAAACTAAATTGAATTATTTTATTTAAAGAGATGTACTGCAATGACGTTTGTAATGACAGTCTGGACACAACGTCCTGTAGTTTGCCTGAACCTTGTTGTGATGTGTATTGAACATATCTTGAACTTTGCTTTCTGATAGTTTAGACCTTTCTGATGAGGAATCCGTCAGTTGGCCTTATGCCACCCTTTGGCAACATAATGACTTTCAACACTTTTAGGTATAAAAACTTAACACTGCTTAAACCGGCGCTAAGGGCGTAAGTGATGTAGTACATTTCACAACTACTTCTAAACAAACTCAATAAAACCGAGTCTGCCAATTTTTTTATTTGATTTTACTATCTAGCTTTTAAGGAAGGGATACTCTCTTTCCATATTTATCTTATTATTAGATTATTTCTCTTTAATTTGGGAATATCTTGTAGATTCTTTTCACGCTCGACTCAGGTATTTTGAGTCGGCAAGATAACATAAGATAAATAACATAAGCTCAAAGGACTCTAATGAGCTTTTACAAACGACTTTTAGGTAATACAAATATAATTTACCCTAATAACTTTTTATCATATTCAACAAATCTAGAAGCCTTACTTTGCAGACAAATGAAACAAATACAATGTTTATCATCCCAAAAGGAAATCTGAGTTTTAAAATCTGTGCCCTGTCTAGCAGCTTCTAGGAGTGAATTCCCCAGGGCTGGTGCAGCAAACTTGAAATACCTTTGTCCAACGGTTGTCGTATTTACGATTGAAACATGCAGAATATTGGAATATCTACATTTGTATTTAGATTCTTCATTTATAACTATACCTTGTAACAAAGGAGGTGCCAAGTTGTTTAGAAATTTGAAAGTTTCTATAGCCATTGATCGTTGTCTGCGAATATGAATATGAATATGAAAAGCTAAAAGTTTTTGGCTTTTGTCAACAGTTGTTCATACGACATTTTGAAATCATCGTACAAAAATCTTAAAGCTCTTTTTTGTATCTTTTCTATTTTTCCTGTATTTGATACTAAGGATAAGGAACAAGTTTATTCAAACGATGCAATTTTTTACCAATTCTTTTTAGGATAATCAGATGCATGACTGCTTTTTATATGATTGTCAAACGACAATTTGATGTCAATATAAACACCAAGCAATTTTACTGCATCATCGCAATCTATCGAGGTGTCGTCAATGAAGTAAGCTGGGGATATTCTACGGGTTTTTCCCTACAGTTATAGCTTGTAATTTATTGGGTCTTGTCTGCATACCATTGAAATTTAACCAGTCAATTAGTGCTTTGCTTTCAGATTGTAAAGTAGGCACTAAAATTTGGAATGTAATGAACGATAAGGCGTTGTCAAATGCATAGTTAGTACATTTGCTAATGAAATAGAAGATGCCATTTATGAAAATATTAGACTTTTATGGCCCAAAAAGGAAATCCCGTGGGACACCTTTTTGAGCCGAGCTACTGACCGTTTCACCAATTTTTATTTTTTGCATTCTTTAACATATATAACTTGATAAAAGATTCACCGAGCTTTCGGACAGCCAATATACATACAGTTTATATAACAGAATTTCATAGTGCAAACAGTCAAAAGCTTTCGATATGGCTAAATAAGGTTTATGACATTCATGGTTTTTGCGAAACGCACAAAGAAACCTTTAAAAATATATTTTTTTTTAATTTTCTGACTTGTGAGAAGAGATTACTTAAGATTTTCGAAGGTATTGGTAGGAATAGTGGTTTGTTACTTGATTTGGCTGGTGTGTGGAATAAATTGTGCTTCTTTGAGCCTGTCAGGGAAAACGCCAGAATCAATTGTGGTATTTACTAGAACTGTGAAAAGTGTCCTGTCAGTAAGTTTCAATAGTTTTGCCGATATTTTATCAGCTCCGGTCGATGTTTTTACTTTAAAATCTATTACTATATCACAGATAGAGACATCGTTTACTTTTGACAAATTAAATGCGTTTTGGTAATATGTCTGTCCCTGAATTTTGATAAGCTTGGGTATGTCGCATAATGAAAAGAACATTCTTTCCAGTATCTTTTGCCACATTTACAAAATAGGAACTAAAACTGTTTGCTACCTCTTCAGTAGTCGAAATTGTCTTGTTGTTATCAGTAAGAATGATTTTCTGTTGATTTTCAGATAATTTCTTCGATAAATAGTGGTCTAATTGTAAGCCAAAAATTGTACTCCCACCGATCAGTAAAATAGTTTCTCAAAGATTTTTTCTATTTATTTACATGGTTTCTTTGTTGTCTATAATTCTCCCAAGTATTGGAATTACTGCATTTTTGAAACTTATGAAATAGCATTTTCTTCTCAACTGTGGCCTTACGGAGGGCTCAGTTCATGTTTGGTAACTGGCTTTGCTTTATATAACCCTGTCTGAGAGGTGTATGTTTGTCGATTATTGACACAATATCTTTTTCGAATTGGTCGTATATTTGGTTCATATGCAGTTCATGGCATTCTCTACTGGTACCAGCAATTAGTTTCATATTTTGCAAGTCCTAGCTTCTCTAAGAAAATGTCTGTTTTTTATTAGGGGTTGTGGTATTTATGGCAGTAGTGACCATGTTATGGCAGTTGTTAGAAATACATCTAGAAAAGAGGGTGAACAGTTTTTCATAAAAATGTCGATTCTCTTATATTGATAGAGTTGAATAGTTCGCAGAAGATTAAGAGGGATTTGTTTTCACTTTCTGACAACAAATCAGTCTTAATCAAACAACAACATTGCGGTCAAACAGCGTCACGCATTTATCAAAGCATTCATCCATTATTCTAAAACATGCACATGGCGGTCGAAACACATGAAGGAAACACTACTTACTTTTCTTTTAATGTCACTTGAATGACTATGCTTTTCAACTAAGAAAGGTATAGGTTAGTTCTTAGAATCTTCTAGGTATGTCGGCAGAGGAGAGGCAAGTCTCGGAGTGCAGCCGATTGATTTTCCTGCTTTTAGGTTCCACACTTTCTGACGTATATAGGTCACATTTTCGTCCTGCACTGAATCATAATAGCAGGCTGCTACAAACTATGTTGATGACCGCACAGCAACTTCAAAGTCAGAGGACTGGTCTCCAACGCATTCGAGGGAAATAGTTTACCTTTGCAGAACTAAAAACACAGAGTTTTTCCTATTCCAAAACAACAGCTCCAGATAATGCATGGGCAGCCAGTAAATCTCGCGGTGAGAGTCAGGCAAAGCCTCAATTGGCCTAAGGTAGTTGGGACCATGTCCTGCGTAATTAACATGGCCTGCCGCGACGACGTATGGAAGCATGACTTTCATGGCCGCAAGATGAAGGCACCAGTCATTTTCTTTCTCAGCCCTTTCTCTCGTTATCACTAATGACCTGGTGGTGCAGTCTGTCCACAGTTTGCTTGTTCTGCAGGATGAAGAAATATTGCCTAAAATTTCTTACATATTTTTGTCCATGTTATCTGATGGACACCAAATATATGATGCAATAGTTCCAGGATTAGAAATCGGAGTGCTCTTACATTTTGTGGAAAACAAACAGCGTTTGCATACCGACAAACGTAGCACAACTTTGCTCTTCTGGATTAGCCCAAATAATATTTAATGCTATCCCGTTAATCACCCGTATTCTTGACCATACTCATTGCTTAGTCTCAAAGCCTGTTTTATGGCCATTTTGATAGTATCTAGGTCAGTTGGATTCTTATCAATAAGTGGTATGTACATAGCCTTTGTTTTCTTCCGCTTTGAGTAGGTATGTTGTCTGCAAAATCTAGTGTTGTATCCATTGTATTCTGGACATCTGTCTGCTGATAACACCTCATGCAGAAGGGAAACATAATTTTCATTCGCCCTTGTTAATGAAACTACATTGTTTGCTAGAACGTTTAGTGTGTGTGTGGGGGGGGGGCACTCTTTTGGGCAGCATTCTGTGGCACAGTTGCCTTTTGGGCTCATTTTGTTGTTTCATCTTTCAAATCTACACAAATAAGCCTTGCGCCACACAAAGACTGTTTTATATCCCGTGTAATGTCACACTTGTCACCGCAAAATATGTATTGTTTACGGAAATCAAAGTGTGGTGTGCTTGATCGGCGCCTCATTTTGCAGTTGATACCTCACTCTCTATGCATAACTTGACGCACAAGACCTATGGGTCTAAATGGAAAACGTAGAATCATTGTTAAGGTTCTCTAATTCTTCAAATAGGTCGTCATTGTAGAACTTGATGCTTTCAATTATCGTATGGATTTGTACAGGACCATTCGCTTGCAGTGAAGATTCCCATTCACTTCGGCATTGGCTCATCTTAGCAAAATAACACGGGTTCATCTTGAAGCAGTTATTTGTTATTTAAAAATCCCAATGAAATCGAATTATGAAAAGATCAGTACAGATCTAAATCAGGTGTGTTAGAAACACTGCTTTTGAGTATCCAGTTACATAACACTAATTTCTACAAAGAGCACGTACAAAGTAATGATGACGTATACGAGATGGATAAATAATGAAACTATGAATTGTGATATATTTCAGAATTAGTACACCTGTATAAAGACAACGTTACTATTGTTCATACACAATGGAAAATGAGATTTTTCTTGTCAACACCGCCGTATATCACTGTACTAACGTCGCCAGCAGATCGCTGGAAAATGACGTCGTCGTTGTTGGCACATTGTACAACCTACATAACAATTTATGTCCTGACAATGACTTTAACCTTTAAAAGCATTATGACCAGATCCGTTAAATGTATTATTTTAGTTGTTTTTGTTGAGGATTGTGTATATTACGACAGTAAATAAATAGATAACATGCATAAGCATGTGTAATTTGACTACATTTTATTCTAATTTATAAATATATTTTGGCAACCATGCTGGGCACAATGTTGATTTTGGGTGGTGTGGGTAACTACATCCAACATACTTCAAGAACAATTGCTGAATATTTCAATGTACTATACGTTGCAACTTTAAGTATTGCACATTTGTCATTTACGTTTAACTCGTATTTAAAATCGCCCATTTGGGCGCCACTTAGAAAGGCCGATAACTCAAATTGTGCATGTGTGGAAAATGGACGGATTATTCAGCAGGAAGGTCTAGACTACCGCAAACTTCAAAACAACATGTTCTATTCGCCGCCACAAAAGGCTCAAAGGTCCGGTGTCGAGACAACGATAGTATAGAGTAGTAGTGACATGATGATAATGTGAGTTACCGTTTTTTTAAGGCCCTAATTCCCAGAAGAAAATTAACACTTATTATACCTGTATACGTTCTTTGTTAATGGAAAACATAAAAATTGCGAAAATTAGTTCTTACTTCTTTTTTCTTGACTAGTCTAGTCAAAACAGACTCACATAGAGATGGGCGGATCGATATATAATTATATAAACATGTTTTAAAAGGGGCATTTGATAGACATTAACCTAAGTTTTTCTACGTATATCATTTATATTATAACAATATGTTTTACTATACAAAGACCACAGTTTACAAGCTGATTGTTACAATGTTGTTGTTTTTCCAGACCAGCTCGATCAGCCAGTTGCCAGGCACGTACACGTGTGGGTCCAGTCCCAAATTTGCCTCCCACTACAACTGTACATGGATGTCGGCAGCATCTCTACCTGACGGTACCCATAAATACGCCATTACTGTAACCACGAGAACTCAGGCGGCTGTGGTGACTGGATCATTCAGGATTGGTATCATATGTTTTGCTTTTACTTCGTAGCACTCGATATTGAACTCATGAGTTAATGTAGCATTTCAGATTCTTGACGCTCTTGTTCGTTTGCTCCATTTTTAGCCTTTTGAAACATACACTTTTATCCTTCACTTCAAAGTGCCAGCTGTGTTTATAGAAAATGCCTGCATGCGAAAATATGTGAAATTTAGGTTAATTTAAATGCAATATGTCTGTATACCTTTAAATATTATAAGACAGGTTTGTAACAACAGTAAAAAGCATATCGGTATGACATGTCAATAAAGCAATACAAAAGAAAAATCAATCTAACCAAGAATACTTTGCTACGTATTCACTATATGTTTGAGCACTTTTTATGATCTTACTTACTTTTTGTGGTTCTGTATATGAAAAATTGATATCGATAAGTATCATATTGACACTTAACTTTATAAGTGGATTTTCACTTTAAAGGAAATCATTTACCATATAACCTGAAAAATAATTAACCTAAAAAAAATAATTAAATTGTTATTATCGTAATGTGCATGGTCCATATTCATATTAATTTCTTTTCCCAAAAGTGGACGGAAATATTAAAACGTTTTGGTTTAGTAAAAAGACATTCCGAATGATAGATTTACTGTCTTGGCGATATATTCCGAGGCGTGTGTTAAGCCTATGTTGAAGTGCCAGTTAGTCTAGTGTAATTAAACACAGGATGTGTTTTATTTATTTGATATAAATCTCAATTAAACATTATATTAAATCTTAATTTTATAAAAGCATGTTCGCTTAATCCCGCACTAAAGCACAACATTTAATTTAAGGCTTAATACAAGAGGAGGCATTTTAATCAAGAAAACAACATACCGTTATATTTAATAAAATCTCATAGTGCTTACCCCTGCTTACGTTTGTTTCCAGCAATACACTTGACATAACTGACCTAGCTCTTTAAATTACCGTTTCAATCAATGGTACAGTCACTGCCACGTCTCCAACCATCTCTAATGTGGTGCTCATCTCTAACAACCGCCTAGTCGTCCTTGGTGTACAAGACACACCGCTGACCCTCCAGTGTGTGTCCAGTGGATGGATATCAGCCCCTTCGCTAGCTTGGTACAGGAACAACACGAGTACATCTCCACTGGCACAGTCTAATACATCGAATTCCATACATCAGTCAGATGGTACATACACGGTGACGTTAATCCATAGGTTTTCACCGGGTAGAAGAGACGACATGACGCCATTTCTGTGTCGGGTGTTTTACCCTAGTGCAACGACTGGTGCTTCACCTGATCCCAGTTCTGCATCGGCTCTCTTGTATCTCGACTGTAAGTTACAAGCTCATTTCGTTGTAGCACCAAAAACAATAAAACAGAATTTCTACCAACATATCCGCCCTTAACAGATTATATAAATGGCATATAAAAATATAGCATATTGAAGGCACAGATAGGGAATCAGATCTAACTTTTCTCAATATGTTAAATTAAGGAAGTTTAAAAAATAAACTTTTTTCTTTCGATATGTTTTCCTGAATGTATTATTGCTTGTGTTATGTGTTATGCTTTTTGCATTCCATTTCTTTTCCTATTAAAGTCCTATCTAAACTTTTATGGTCATGTTTGTACACAGTAAAACCAGAGGTTACGAATGTGTCACAGACTGGCGATGCAATATTTGGAGGAAGTATTAACCTTCGATGTACATCAATCAATGGCAGACCTGCTCCTAGCATCACGTGGTCATACCGGGCACAATTATATACACCTACCACTACCTTGAGTTTTGACACGACTACAGAGACATATACCGTGGTATCCGTGTTACAGATGCCAGTCAGTGCTGTGGATAACGGACAGACAGCCACGTGTAGAGTGTCACATACAACACTGTCTGTGCCCCTCAATGCGACCATCAATGTGGATGTCAAATGTAAGAAGATGATTTCCTCTGTTCTTTGATAACATTGTTATTACAATCACCTCACCGAACGTTTTCTTTTCCAGTTTGTATGTAAATACACATTTGCTCTAGCATAATCCTGTTTTCTACGCAGTCTGATCCATGTGTAGTGCCACAAAGGCAAGAATCTTTAATATGACTCTGAAATGTGAAACTTTATTTTTTTGCAATATAATCTGTTTCTGGTTAAAATGCATATTGGGAATGACGGCTCTATAACGGATTGGCAACGCCTAACTAAACACGCTCTGTCTTCATCCCAAACAATCCATGTCTGTGACAAATTATTATTCCAAACAAAAAACAAACACAAGGAAAAAAGTGTGTCTTTTTACATTTACTTTCGTACGAAGTATGCTTTATCTTTAAGTACGTTTTATTGATGATTTATTATCTTTTTACTATCATTTCCTCTACAAATAATGAAGCAATTTGATTTTTTAAAAAAAACATTTGATTATGTATAAAAAGTATACTGAGGAAAAACTACTCATACTGATACCAAAGAGGGAGATATACAAAGTAACTAGTGGAAGGAGTGAATGTGGAGAGAAAGAGAGACTGAGAAAGGGGGATAGAAAGACGGAGAGCGAACAGGGAGAGACATAGGGAGAAGAGGTAATGAGAAAGACAGAAGAGGGAAGTATGCGAGCGAGGGAGGTTGAGAGAGAATAAGGGTGGGTGAGCAAAGAAGAGAGAGCGAGGGATCGGGCGAGAAAGAAGAGACAGGAACAGAAAGGAAGAATGACGAGAGATATATTGAGGAAGAGAGAGAGCAAGAAAAAGAAAGTAGAGAGAAAGAAAGCAAGAGAACGACGGATGGAGAAAATATACTTATTACTAGTCAGTCTCATAGCCTCTTCAGGTATTTTTTTTAATTATATTTATATAAAACATTTGTAAGATCCTATCGACATCACCTCAAAATAATTTAATTTTTTTAAAACTATCACTGTACAAAATGATATGCAAAATTATTTCAACTTATATGATAGGATATTGAGGGACATTTCTGGTAAAATGGCGTTAAAATGACGTCCAATTTACGGCACAGAAAATGACGTCGTATTTTAAAAACAACAAAAATAAACCACTTATTAAGGTAATTGTGTGTGCGTTCTATATATATATATATATATATATATATATATATTCTTGTTGCATACATGATTCTTTAGAGGAAATAAATCTTTTTGTGCTGCATGAATGATTTCTGTTTTTTATAACAAAAATGATGCCATGTCACATATTAATCTGGAATCAAGCATTTTCATTAAAGTGTTATAAAAACGTTTGATAATTTCTCTATGTAATTTTTTTTTCATTTAACAATATGGTTAATGAACCTCTTGCAAATTGTTAAACTAATACGCCCTAGAAATTGTGCTCTATATTTGTGACTTCATATTATAATGGTAACGTTTAATGCAGACGTTTTCATGTCTTTTGAGCAACTTATATTAATTAAAAAATAATATTTTAAATAGCTCTCTATATTATTTATTGTTCGTTTAGACAGTTGAACAAAAACTGCACTAGTCATTATTACTGTACTAGGTTTTACATACTTTTAACGCAAGCTCGTAGACGTCCTTTAATCTTGCGGCATAGTCTGAGCTTTCTTTATTCGGTGTCTGTTCGATTAAATACAACTTCAATTAACAGAATCTAGAACTATTTCAGTTCCGGCTCTTCTGACTTAATCAATGGCATTTATCTGTTTAATGCCATATATTATCTGGTCATTTGTGACAAATTTGCTGTGACAAAGCATGACTTCATTCAGCAAACTTCTTGTTTTTGTGTGATATTGATTTTCCCTACACTCTTCTTCTTTAACTATTTAGTTTCTTTATGCGCTATAACACTCTATGGCTGTTCTCTTAATTCTTTCCTGTTTACGGTGGAAAATGCATAAACACATCATTCAACATGGCATACGGTTAAGCAACATATATATCAATAATCAGTGATATCAATGACGTAAGGTTCACGCCCACTTAATACACATGTATTGTGCTGTACATTAAACTTATACATCATTAAAACTATAGTGCAGTAAACATTAAAACCAGATATTCTTGCTGAAATAAATATATTTAGTTCTGTCTGCACAAATTTCTCTGACAAGTTATCTTTATAAGCAAAAGCACCATTTTGTTATAAAGTCTATTCATAGGTGTTCATGCTTCATAAATCTGTTTTTTTTAGGTGAGTTAATTAATTTATCAAAGTTTATATCAACACAAAATATAAGCATAAGCTCAGACGGGTTTAACATTACTCGTTACAATAATTGTTTAATGCCGATATATAAAACTACGCTTGAAAACACTACTTTCAAAAGTAATAATGCTGTAGATTGCCTTGATATTTTATGTTTTTGCAATATCTGCACTATTGCATTTTAGTTCTAGGTTGATAGTCATACCGACTTATTTGCTTTTCTTTTTAACATACATCATCTTTGTGCAGTGTCATGTTATGCACTATTGTTTCTTTTTAACTCCAGGTTTAGAACCATAACTACTGAATCCATCGTAGAAACCGTCATATTATTATTACTCTTCTTTTTGTTTAACTATCACATGTGCGTATATATCTTATTGTTTCTTTTATTATTTTATGTTTTTGTCTGTTTTTGTTTTGTAAAATGTTATTGAATATGCTAAAACTGCGCTTTGAAATAGGCGTCTAGTCAAGTTTGAAACAGTTTTATGTTAACAGAATTAAAACTAAAGATTACACTTTTAAAAATGAATATCAATGAAATTTCTTTTGGGAAAATGTGTAATATAAATGCAAATATCTGATAGATGACAGAGCTAGTATTTATCTAATCTTACTTTCAGTCGAAACATAAAACGAGTATATAAATTAACTAATGTCTTATTAAAGCGAAAAGTATTACATGAACCCTAATAGCAGCAAGAGGACAATAGCTGCAAATACCTTAAGAGTTAACTGTGTGTTGAGTTAAAGGTAGCACACAAACCACCTACTTTAATCCAAATATACAGATATACAGAGTAACAATGCTCGTCTTGAAGTTTAAAACATTAGCAGAATGAAATATTTTTAGAAGGGATTCAAAAACGGCAAAGTCTTATTACAAGTAAAAGTGACTAACCAGTGAACCGAGCTGTGGACTGTATTTTTTCAGTACTTTCTTAGTACTTACTTCAGTAGGTTTTATACGGCATAATCTTACCTGGTTTACCTAGTCACCATTTTAGACAGGTTAGTTTACAATGGCAAAATTCTCGAGTTTTACTTATCAAGTTTTATAAGAGACATTTTCTCAAATGTTTTTTAGTCTCGCATTATGTCATACTGAGGAACTTGTCTTTTTAATTATTTTTTGTTGCGCTTTAGGCAGTTTTGTTAAAAATCTGAGAAGTGTCTACAAGAAAAAATGAATTTTTTATTAAATGATTGTAATGTTGATGCCGTATGACCGCAGATAGTCGTCCAACCATGGTAAAATAGTACAATTAAATCGCATGAAACCTTATTTGCACTTTCAAAGACGACAAATCACATAAGATAATGTACACTGAATAGGGTCATCCATCAAACTTTATGTTGCCATTTACACTATACTAAAACAAACATCACATCAAACACTAACATAAACTTGAATTCCTGACGTAAATTTTCTATTAAGAGTTTTGAATAAACAACATAATGAGTAATAAATAAATAAACAAGTCCTTAAAGTATCTGAATTACTTCTAATGCTAAAATCAGTGGTACCTAATTTACCGTTATTTCAAATGGCTAGAAACATAGGTGACAGTCGAATATTAGTGGTATCCACGTAAGTCCGAAACATGTGCCTCAATAGTAGTTTATTATGTGTACAATATTATGAACAATTTCTTAAGTTCGTACTACTAAGAGTTTGAACTTTTCATTAGTAAACTATAGTTGTTTACCAGTGTGATGTAATTTCTAGTTCTGCTGACGGCAAATGGCATATTTTATTTTCTTATTTTACGGAGTTCCTCTGAGAGTTACTTACTAAAATTACTAAATCCAGCCTTTTTGTTAAAATGGAAGTTTTCTAAGTTGTGTATGCAATTCTGTTTGTTTCGAGTAAAAGATCATGTGCATGCTTAAATCATCAAATTGGAAAACAAAGCAGTTATAACTTTAATATCGCCTTCAGTCGGCCCCGCGCCAGACACCACGACCATAGCAGGTAACAAGACAATACCAGCTACAGGAACTGATCAGATAGGGCTAAACTGTACTTCCGGTTCCTCAAACCCCGCCTCCAATATCACGTGGTATAACGGATCTGATGTTATTCCGAATAACGAGGGTTACACAAGATGGCCTGGGAACAACAATGGAGTGATATCATCTAACATCTTGACCATCACACCGACCAGGTATATGGACGGAGATAGGGTCACATGTAGGTCTGACAACGGTTATGGTTCGGACAGCGCATACGTCGACCTCGATGTTCTCTGTAAGTACGAGTAATTTAAAATATTGTCTTCTGTGCATGTTCTGCTATGTCTAAGTTTATGTCTTAAGTTTATGTCGCTTGTTACATGGGTAATATTTTACCAGTGTTTGTATCCCAGAATTGACATGCAATATCCAAAGACATTGTAAGTTGTTCAGCAGAAAAACATACTAACATACTGAAAAAATAAAAGGTCTACAACAATTAAATTCGTACGACTTCATATTACACGTATGCTTCAAGATTCAGTGGCGCAGGTATACGAGCATTGTTGTGCCGTAAAAGAGACCACGGGTTGACTTTTACTAAAAGTTTTATTACAGTTTATATTATCTGTTAATCTATTAATCATATTGGTAATCTATTTTCCTAGCTGAGGTATTTAAAGTGTCTTAAGTTATCGATAAATAAGTTGTTATATTGATTAAATGTATTTCTAGATTTTCGAACCTGAAATCGATTTATGACATTTTCACAAACTTTGGTAGCAAACATTTTGGTAAAAATAGAAGTAAAGAAATGTATGAATAATAAAGAAGTTTCGTTTGAAATAAATTAGGTCAGACTTCAGCTAAAACAGCATGTAGCTATGAGTGCGATGAATGTGATGACTGACTTGTGCATAATTAATATACTGATTGATAATGTTGCCAAGTTATTAAATATATTCGTAAGGACACGTAACCTATTTTGAAGTGTGGTGTATAAAATCCCGTTCAATCTTCAGATTCTTGTCGGATACAAACGTTGCTAAACGTCACTGCAATCGAAGGTGAACCAAAAGTCACACTGACATGTTCAGCGTCAAGCAATCCACCTGCTACTTTCAGATGGTATAAAGGAAACATAGTTCTAGCCAGTGGTATGGGGACATATACAGACAACAGCTTAAGTTATAAAATACTTCGTGCTGACAGGACTGGAATCTACAGATGTCAAGCTGTTAACAACGTTGGGAATCCGGACTCGAAGGATGTGTACCTTATCGTGGAATGTTAGTTACTGTGAAGAAACATATAACATAATAATAATAAAAATAAGTGTTAAACCATTATAATAAAACATATGATATTTATGAATAGATCCAGAAAACAACAAGTCTTAAAAAATCATCCTGATACTACCCTGATGACATCCACATCTGAAAAAGTGTTTTGACTGTAACTGAGTGTAATACGGACTGGCCGAGCTGTTAGTCTCAGACTCTTCGACTGCGTGGGTTCAATACAACGTCAAATAATTGCTGTCATAAGTTGTTCTGCGATTGGTCGGTGGTTCTACCCGGACATTTGTATGATTCCTTCAGAATATTAAGGACGTCCCTCTATATAACGACGATAATGTTTCTACAGTGAAATACTGCTGATTAGTTGATCAAATATCTACCATAACATATTAATTCATAATGTTAAGGAGTCCTTTTTAAAAAACGTGCCATCTCTATGTGTAACAACTACTTTATCTGGCGTAAATACACAAACTTTTACTGGATACCTTTATTAAAATTAAATAATTAACGATGAATTTTAAAATATTTTCATTCTTTGATTGCATGACCAGATCCCCCAACTGTGACTGTGTCAACTGTAACATCTCCGCCTTTCACAGTCACATGTACAGCAGAAGGCTACCCGAACAGCTACACGTATCAGGACTGGGTCCAGATATGGCCAAAATATGGTCCCGTTGCTACCATACCGTTTATTGGGCCCTTGACCTTGACTGGTGCCACTTACGAGTTGTCCGGCGTGTATGTTTGTGGAGCCAGTAATGGCGTTGCCGTATACGACACGGACGTGATGTTCGTAAAAGGAAACGCAACAGTTCGTATCAAAGGTAAATTGCCCATATTTTCATTTTAATTGAATTGTGATGCACAAAAGCACAGTAACGTTCACTTAAAAAGTACACTCACAGATAATTGTCATATTTTAAAAACTGAAGATTCCAAAACATGAATTTTAGTGCATTTACATTCAACTGACGTAATTGCGAGCTAGAAATATTGTAAGTAAATATAACTTAGTAGTAAGAGTTTCATAAAAGGTGTATTAATAACAGTCCATGTCAGAAATACAAATTGATTTGACTGATGAAACGCAAGACTTACATAGCTTCATAGCTTAACAATTTATATTAATTGTGATGCTGCAATACAGCCTCACCTGTATTGACGGACCCATCTCCAGACGGAAAGATAGTTCTTGTTGCGGGGCGTCTTGGCCACGACGCTACCATTGAGATCAAGTATTGGTCCAACGTTGATGGCAGTGTTGTAGGATGCTACAAACATGTAGGAAGCTCACGTTCGTCTTCAACTAGTTGTTCTGTTACGGAGACGGACACCACGGTTATTCTACCTGTGCACAATCATATGGTCCGAGAGCTTGGGACATTAGCAATAATAAAGATACACATTTCAAGTGAGGAAGACATGACAGCCTACGATGTTGTTGTCTCGAACAGCGTACAGGGGGAATCGATACTGGGCATCGTTCTTGTTCAACAAGGTAAACTGCGTGGAAAACACATATATTACAAATGAAGACTCATAGACCAACGCTAATATATCGGCTTTTAATGTGTTTTAATGTAGAATATCAGGTAAATTGAACATAAATTCAAGTGTTGAACGATTAAGCCTACTTGGTGCGTCTCCAGTGGGTACAATGACCGACAAGGTTTACCCAAAATTTATGTAATGAAAGGTTTTATATTTATAGCAATATTTTAACAATATAAGCTGCACGTTCTATTTCTTTTCAAATACGTCTGTAGACTAATAATTAAATGACTTGTATTATCATGATTTCAGTAAGCTTTTTTATCTATTTATGTGACTCATGTATTCACTACATACTTTTATTTACTGTTTTAGTTCGCAGCCAGCATTGTTATCAACTGTTTAAACATATTAAAAGGATCCTTTTGAACATACCCTCATAATAATCAGATATGTTAATTTTTTCTTAATGTACATATAAGATTTTCGTTAGATACGATGTGCCAAAATAAATAGCATTTATCGTACCGCGGCCTCTGCTTACCAATGTCTTGTAAGTGGACTAATGCATAGTTTGATATATTAAAAACTTCATTTATCAATCTCTTTTATTTCTCACAATATTATTTTCTATATATCAAAATAACGTACTTGTTGTTCAATTGTCTGTAAAAAGGCATAATTCGATTTTCAAAGGACCTCCCGAAGCACCAACACTCATTGGCAATTTCAGTATCACAACGGGTCACGTGATACTGACGGTTCTACCCGGATTCCATGGAGGCTACAACCAGACCCTGGTGGTCCAGATCAGTACTGACCTCATAACGTGGATTAACAAGACGTCTGTCTACATCGGTCTGGATACTCGACCTATAGATGCCGTTCTGGTCAGTTTAAAGGAAAACACCTTACACCACGTCCGTATGTTTGCTTACAACACAGAGGGAGTAAGCAACAATTTTTCAACAATCATGAACTTTACTACAGCTAAAGGTATTTTTGCTAAACACTATCTATATCTCTTGTTTGAACAGAAACGCAGATCAGCACCAATATCACAGCGTGGATGAATAAGATGTCAGTCTAAATCAATCCGGACAATCTACATCAATTTAGACAATCAATCTAGACATGTTTATTTGCTCAAACTACAAGGAAGCTCTTTGCACGTCGTATGCCTGTTTGCTTTTAATTTAGAGCGAATGAGTATCGACCTTTCGACAGCCAGGGGATTTTGCAACCGCTAATGGTACATCGTAATGCTGCAAGTTACGTATACCTTACCATTGTGTTGATTTTATAAGAGTATTTAATTTTGTGTTTTAGTAATTGTACAAATACAATGCTGGCTGATTCATAATTAAAATAAACTTGATAGACACACAATGACATAGGTTACATTTAACACTCAGTTATGTCAATATATAGTGTTCTTTTATTATTTTAATACCAACTTTAATATTCAAAGCGTAAAAACGAAATACGACGACAAACAAGCTCTCTTGTTACAGATTTTGCCGTATTAGCAACCAGTACTGCCACTGTGGCTGGATCAGTTGTCGGTGGGATTGTTGTTATGGCTGTGATTGGACTTGTGATATTCTTATGCAGAAGACCTGAGGGCTTAATTAAGTTGAAGCAGAACAAACCTAAACTGAGTAAGCAAACGTGGATTGTGTCGACATGTACCATTGATTCACTAAGAATTTAACAACACAAATCATCAAAAGTGTAGAAAATTATTGTTATCATACATTGAATTAAAACTCCTGAAAGATAAAGCCGATGCCTTACCTTATATAATTCTATTGTATGGAGTCAGTTTTTGTTAAAAACTAAATGTAAAAATCATTTGTCTAAAATAAGGAATTGAATTTTAGGTAGAAAGTCGTATCATCTTGCCGTCAATCGTATAATAAATATCTTTATCTCTATGTCTCTGTCTACCTCATTCTCTATCTTTGTCTCTGTCTGCCAGTCTCTCTCACAACAGTGAAGTGTACCGAAAAGAACGTGTATTTTAAGATAACCGCTTTACGTACAATTGTTTTAATGTCTGCCCTTACTGATCACAGTACCCCGCAACCGAACCAGCCAATCGGACAGTGTTTGATATCTAATTATATCAGCCTCCATTAAAACTGTACCAATCACTCGTACCAAAAGGTACCAGAATCTAACATTATTTATACGCTTGTTTAAATAACCATGTTACAAATACATGTATACATTTTTTTAATTGTTAAGTGGTACAGTTGATATGATTTACGTTGAGCAATATTTCGATTGCATTTTTAATTATCTTAACATAGTTTTCAATTTTTCAGGTGATAATGTACCAATGACAGACAGGTAATGTATACATTATATGTACGCTTTTTTTGTTTTTTTACTAAAGTGAACTAACACTCTTAACCTGCTTGTCAGATTCATATTGTAAACTGTTGAACTTCTATAGTAATACGTTTGATTACTAAACCGTTTTTGACGTCTTAAATATGGCCAGACCTCAGTATCCAACAATTATATTCTATTCTGCTGTCTTAATAGGAAAGTACACTTTACTGTGGTTTTATCAAAATACTGCTTATGATCAGTGGTTTACTTTTCAGTCGGAACATCTACGAGTCGGCAGTGGCAGACAGGGACTCAGCTCATGTATACTCACAGCTTCAACAACCAGGTTGTCCACACATATTTCTGAACATTGTATATCCTTACACTGTATACACTGACATTAAATTATTATAGTGATGTTTATCAAATCCATATAACAAAAAAATAAGCAGAATTTATAAATAAAAATAGTTTTAGTTATGTATCGAGTACGTGTCCTGTTTACTGTTGTAGGCGAGAGAACTAAACATTTTCTTCATATTTCACATAACTATTGCTAATTGTAATCTTAATGTATAATAAAAATGGTTAAATGTTGTTCACTTTTATATTCCAGAGGTTATATCTGGTGACCAGCATAGGTATGGATATATAATATACAAGATTGTTCTGCATCATAGTGCGTATTATGTGTTACATGTTTCAACATATTGAACAAGTTTACATATATAAACTTTATCATTTTAAGAACATTGGTTTGCGCGCCATTTGCCTAAGGGTGAAAGGCGATGGTAAACAAAACCATTCTACAAAGATTACTGTTTTGACAACCATCTAGAAGTTTATGTTGCTGAGTAATCATAAGTTTTGTTAATTACATTTATAATGACGCTGTTTAGTAACTTTTCCATTATTACATGTATTTGTGGTTGCACTTGCTGAGTTGAAGGGATCGTTTTGATATTTTCGATATACATGTATTAACTCTAATTTAAACAACAGTGGCCTGTATGAAAGTCCCAATTCATTGACGTCATCGGAACACGTCTACAGTGTCCTGTCGGCGCCTGCAAATGGTAAGTTCTTGTTTTTGTAACAAATGGTATAATCAAAGCGATCGGACCTGGTAGCGCAATCGTTAGAGCGTCGGCTCCAGGTACGGGAGGTCCCGGGTTCGATCCTGGGTCGCGACATACCAACGTCGTTAAAATAGTAGTGATATAGCTCCCATGCTAAGGCACTAGCCAATATAAGGGTAGTACCACGACTGATTGGTCTGGTGTCAGGATAATGTGACTGTGTGTGGTGCCATGCCAGGTGTTCACGGAATACTATACACGGTGAAGGCAGCACTATATCTGCTTCAAGTGGACACCGTCTCCAGATAACTAAAATACTGTAGCTCTACTGATATCAACCAAAGCCGTTATACCGTACAATAATATTAAAACTTATAACCCAGCGGCTGACAAATTACTACTACAACGGCGAATATCTATTTTTTATCATTCCAGAAAACATGTACGCAAACCTGAGAGTGTAATGAAAGATGAGTGGCAACTGTTGGCGCAAATTATCAAGAAGTACCAAAGAGTGAATAAAGCCTTCTTACGATTAGATTTTCGAGGAAGAAGAATGTATTTTGTTAAATATAAAATGTATTATTTCTTAATTGAGTCAATTGATAAATTTAATTGATAAGTTGTAAACAGTTTGATTTGCCCTGCCTTGTAATGCAAGAGATCAAGTATATTAAGAAAAAATACTAGCATGTATGTTAAATATCCCAATATTTTTCACGAGTTTTACCGTTGTAAGCTATTGAAATTAAATATGCATTTTGTGATTAATATTGAACGATTTTAGTAACAACAACAATCCATTTTTATTTATTCACGCTCTATTATTATTACAAATACAATTTTGTGTAAGCTTAACAAATTTAGTTAGCAGTCACAAATTAAACATTAACATAGCTGGAAATATTTTATAATTTGTATAACATCTCTCAGCATCCTCTATGTAAACTAAAAATATCCAATCAACTTATCTATTAATTTAGTGAATAGTGCTAGTTTTAAATCAAATATGAAGGGGACTCACTATATCTCTGTGTGTGTGTATGTGTGCGCGCGCGTGTGTGTGTGCGTCTACTCCAGGTACGTAAGGCCATGGGTTATATCCAGTGCTGTCTCATACCAAATTCATTAAAATGGTAGTGGATAGCTTTCTTGCTAACGCTCAAGCAAATATAAGGGTAGTTCCACGACTGGTTGGCCCGGTGTCAGGATAACGTAACTGGGTGCGGTATCATGCCAGGTGTTCACGGCATGCTATAAACAGTATCCATATCTGCGTCAAATGGACACGTCTCCAGATAACTGAAATACTGTTAGTGGGACGATAAACCCAAACAAACAGATAGTTATTTTAATGCAGGACGTATACGTATAAACTATTTGTTGCATTTCACTTTGCCTTTTGAACGAAAATTGATCATTTGTATAATAGATTGTGCACTACAAGTAATAATTTGAAACATCAGTAATAAACTTGTAGTGTTTTAAGTCCCCGGAGCTGTTCCATAATTAAAGAGTATCTCGACTGGATATCTCGATGTTGATCAAAGTTTGTATAACAGAGGTATGTTAGTCCCACGACGCCGACCCACACTGTCAGTTGTTTGCCATACTTCCGACGGACAATTGTTTAGACGCAGTTTTTCCTGTCACATATCACATAACTGAGATCTATTAGTTTTGGTGAATAAGTTGCAGATAGTAGAACGTGGTTCTGAGATTTTATTTTATTATCATTTATCACTTCTGTAAGACAAAGGCTAAGCAATACAATACAATACAAACCATGGGTAAACATACATCAAATCTTTACAATGAACATTCTCATAGAACAATAGCATTTTTTTACGAGATTCGCTATATTTTGTTATTTGTAGCGAAGAGTTGCTTAGCATCACAGACTACACCATACTTATACATTGCAATAAAAACGTCTGGTAGCCAATAAAGGATTTTCAGTCAAAGCTGGTATTTTCTTCTTAACCTTTCATGTATTGTAGGACAAAAATATTTGTGCCGGTCTGTAACCTAGGTTCAGTTAAAGTGTATACTTTTTCGATGCTAAATAATAACAAAGTCAGCAACAGAATACCTATTTTTAAAATATTAACTTACAGAAACTTGTATATCAGCTAAATATGTCTTATGACTAAGAGAGGTAGTAATTGAAATACTAATGTTCTGAGAAAAGCGGTCAGACAATATGACAAGAAGGCAAGAAGCCCACATTTATCGACCGAACGGTTTTATTTACCCTCACCCATCATCTTAACATTAAACCAGAAACAATAAAACGTATATGCTGGTGTATTTGTTAAACAGTATGGCAGTTTAATGTCATTCCAAAAATGTTAATGTCTTGGGCAACTTGTAAAATTAGACACACGAATAATTGACTTATATTTCATGGTTGTGTTTACGGTTTGGGTGGAAGAATAAGTATTATTTCTATAAGTAATAGAACTACAAACAATACCTGACTGAAACTTACCAGAGAAAAAAGACATTGTTCACGTGTACGTGGAATTGAAGTACAAAAGTCCAATAAAGGTCAAAGGAAAATACCAACGACAAACATTATAGGAAGAATTAATTGACAACATGGATTACATTGCAAAGTTTTTTTATGACCGCCACACCTTAACATAATTGTAATCATGAATAAGACCTGAAGTTCCTATAAGCAGTGCAACAAATATTTAAGACGGAATCACTTGCTGAAAAATTGTTGCAAGTTAATTAAAACGAAAGCGGCTTTACAAATTTAGTATTTACTGGTCAAAATTAAAACAATTATATTTATGAAGGTCAGCATCGCTTATTCAGGCGGTATCGCCAAAGAGAGATATTCTAACTGGTTTGGTTTCGAAACAGAGTTCAACGGCGGATTTGCTAATCACAATTTTAAATGTTTCTTACATCGTTATCAGTTCCAACACATGTTAGCCATAGGCTGTCTCGCTTAGAAGGAAGTAGATTTTGTTATGTGTAAAACAATTGTTCAGACAAAGAGATAGCCATTCGATAAGACTCTCTCAGCAAAATGCTGGTTTTATATGTTAACCTTGTTTAAGAATGTACATCACACGTCTTTACCGACGAACCGACACGAGGTAAAATAATTAACTCACGTAGAAAATCCCAATAACAGGCATCTGTTAAAGCAGTATTTTAAATAATGCAGGAACAGTTTTGTTATTGAAATGTTTAAATATGGTGCACTGTGTTAACTGGAGCAAATTTATTTAATGACATCTGTGACAGCACAATGTCTAGCAAAATACGTTAACTAAGCGAACATTAATTAGGAAGTGTTTAAGCAACAGTATAATCTGTTACATTTTACCACATGCCAGATATTTTACATTACACTCAGGTTAACACCTAACTAACTGATGCACGAATTAAAAACGTGAGCTTAACTGAATCTCCAAGAATGTCGGCCATTTGACCAAAGAAATTTAGTGTTAGTTAATTTACTTCATAAAAAAGCTTTAACCATATCTTACGGCAAAGCTTTAATTCTACTTATCGCACACGGTCCGATACTTAGCCCTTTTATAGTTTGAATACACATTCTGTTAGCATGTCTAATTGAGGTCATACCCCCATATTAATATGCGTAGCATCTTAGAACCATACATGGGTCACAATATTGACGTAAATCCGCTAACCTGATATACTCGAGTATACTTTCAGCATTTAATATGCTGCAGAATGTATGGATGAGGTAAATGTAAAACTGTTTACAAATTTATTTGATTGAGTGTGTGTTGTTATTCACCCGTCTTCCTATCCCAGTTGAAATGCATGTTGTTGTTTTTTATTAGGAAATCATGACAAAGTCCTATGAGAATTGCAACATATACTTAAATTTGGAAAGGCACGGGAAAATTTGTATTCACATGTAAGACAAATGTAAAATTAGGAACAAATCTGTGATAAGTCATTAAACAGAAAGAGTAAACGACGGTCGCAGATATGATTGCATATGTATTGAACGATTTAAAGCGCCTACAATAGATGTGTCACAGGAGAAATCGAAATTGTGTCGAAAAATTGGTCACAGTAACCCACACATTGATTATCCATCTATTAACTCTGTTCACTCTTTGTCTAGGAGACAATTGACAGACATTTTGATATCTTCTGTAATACTCATCAGACTTGGTAATATTTCCTCATTCATGAAGTCCAAAGTTAGACCGCTGTAAACCGGTAAAACCACCCCAGTTGGTCCTTTTACCCACGTTCCGTTAAGGTGCATTTACTGTTGCACATGCTCTATTTTTTCTAATTCATAGCGTCAGTGTTTTTGCTAAGTTACATGTGAATACCTATGCACTGTGTTTTTCCAAATTTTAATATGTGTTGTTATACTCGTGATCTTGTTATAATAGAATGTTAACAGTTTCTTCTGTGAATGCAAGTTTACGAATACTTTGAGACAAAAAACATTCAGGTCTATTAATACGCACAATGTAATAGGCACAGTGTATATGCATACTATACTCTATATAGATAGAGGAACACAGTAAAGCACTCTGCTTCTTAAAACTGTAAAGAAAACATATATGGCTATAAGATTAGAAGACAGTCTTGCAAAACATTTATAATTGTTTTCCCGTGTGACCTTTCTGCTAACATATCTGCCATTTCGAATATTAAATACAAATATAAATTGGCATACAGTCACCAGTGACTTATTACAGAATGAAACACTATATCAAAAGCATAAAATCAACTTTTTACAAATCTTAGAGAAACATAGTTACACATGTTAACACAAACCATGCAAAATATCTACATAGTGTTTCAAAGTATAGTACCTCAGCCAACGTTTGAGACAATTCTCAAGCTGTCGACCAGGCCTGATTACGCAAAAAATATCCGATCACAGTTAAGCACACGTTTATAGAGCTTTCATCTTTTATTCCTCCAAATATGAAGAGCATTTTATACGTGCAAAATAGTAAGCAACATATTACAACGAAAAGCTATAAAAATTTAAGTAAAGACCTAATTACAAAAGTAATTAAAGCCCCAGTCCGTTTTGTTGCTGTTTGCCGTAAACATCATCAGCAACTACAAGACAATCGTATTTATAATTCTTACCGAAACGAAACGTAAGAATTAAGTATGAAGGCTCAATCACATAACGAATACATACAGACACAACCGAACGTAAACATTGTTGAAAATATCGTAGTAAATGAACCAAAATACAATAACAACCATAATAATAATAATAATAATAGATTCAGTACTAAGTGCAGTAGTACTTGTTGTAATAACAAGTATACTTACAACGATAATCATAAATGGTAACAGAAGTATGAGATAAAACTAATAAACATTTACATATCTTAGCAACACATCATTGTAATGGACATTGTAAAAACGCAGATGTTTACCGTTATAATACACACATGTATATTGTAATGCAAGCACATGGTTGGATATGGAAAGAAAAAATGAGAGAGTCAAAAAAATACAGCAAAATGTAATTACAAAAACACAAAAACGATTACTTTTACCGAAATAATCATAAATGTTGTTATGATAACAAAAATAAAAAGGGCACTCTGACATCTTTTCTGAACAACATTAAAAAGAGATCAAAATAAAATAAACTCGCAGGAAAAAAGTTAAGAATGCATGTCAAAGTCACAGACAATTATGTTTGTCAGGTATACTCAACATGTCTAACTATACAGTTGCAAACAAACCTTAATTAAATAAGATGATACAAAATTAAATTAACCACGCGATACCGTTTCAAAGAGTTTTACCTCACTGAGTACAATGATTGGAGAAATGTTAGATACAATGTATCATAATAGGTCATATTAAATGTTATGAGATCATAAGATAGCAATGACCATACAGATGACAACAAAGGTGACGACAAAGATGACAATGTTGATAATGATCACAAATGATTGAAAAAAACGATATTGATGACGACAACGATGAAAGTGATTGTGATAGTACGATAAGGCAAAAAATAAATACATAAAAAAACATAAAAAACAACAATCAAACAAAACTTCCTCACATAAAATAACACGTGCCTTCTCTTAAGTATGGTGCATCTCAACTCTGACTTGAGATGTGAAAGGAACTTTCAATCTATCAATATGGGTAGAATCGCTTATGAATAGCGAAATCTTCCATCAATTACTTCCTTAAATTTTCATACGTAGGTCGTAGTTCCACTGCAAAAATATAATATTACATCATTTGAAATGCCCCGCAGGATTTCCTTCTGATAGTCAGTCTTGCTTCGGACAAAGGACAAAACCGTATAACTAACATTAAATAATATTAATAAAAAAACGTTAACCGTTTCATATTATTCTCTGTCATAGTGATATTCATAAAAACATTATCTATCCATGTAAATATATGTAAACATACTTATTGATTGGTTAAACATGATACGATACACATTGGATAATTACAAATGTATGAATTTTAAAGTATATGGTACCGTTAAATCCACTGTTTTGATATGTCTGGTGAAAATCTAATGTTAAACTAAATGCTTATTCTAAGAGCGGACACCACGTTTTTGTTGAACTTAGAATGTGGACTGGCACAAAGAATGTGGTGCTGCTATGAGCTTGTTTTACGTAGAACAGTATCGACTTTTTAAGGTATACAGGTGTTCATGACTCGGATGTTAAGTTCAACTCAACTTAGTAAAATAAGCAAATCTATTAGCAAGTTAGACATTGGTATGTATCATGTACTATCAAATGCTGGTTTGTCTTCTTTAAATTAAAATGACTAACAATAGTGCGTAAAAAGTGTTAACGGTTTTAATCGAACTGACTAAGTTTAGCCAACATTAAACATTACTAAATAGGAACACGTACCTGGTGCTTCGAGACTGGTATACAGTGGCTGACTTCTGGTCTGAGTCAATGATTCGTATGTCACCGACGGACTTCTGATAAAAATGTAAATATACTGATTTCAATAATGCACATTTATATCTCCGTATGACCCGTTTAAGGTAATATTGTGTCTTTTCAAAACAATTTATAACCATAACAATAAAAGTAAAATTGAAAATTTGTTGATATTGAAACATAAAATTTGTTTTTAATATAAACAATACTGGACAAACAAAACAACGATTTTTCATGTAATATCTAGACCATACAAAGCATAATTTTTAAAACTTTTGAAATTATTATAAAACCTTACACGCTCTCTGCTCTCTCCTCTCCAGATATTTCTGAAAAAAAGGTAAAGTCATAGTCCATACATGCAAGAGTTATAAAAGTGTATACAATGAAAACCGAAAAGAATCATCACGTACATACAACTATAAACTTAACTAGACCGACCTCACCGATGCATTCTAGAACGGCCACAGTCTATGTAAAATATTGATTAATACAAAAATACTATTTATGTAACAGCTTATATGTCTATGTAAAAGCTAAGGATATGGGGTTTTCTGGGACTATTCCGGGACTATTCACATGCTCAACATCAGAAAGTTCTTACTTAACACATTTTAACATCTCCACACAGCTTGTATTTTACTTTAGGGGTCTTGTATCTACTTCGATCGATCGAACGTTGGCCAATTAACAGAAATATCAGTTGGTAAATCCTATTTGTAACGTACCCGCTGCTACAAGTGTTGAGTAGATTACTTGTTTTGATGATCCTTTTAACGTTTCGTATGATGAACCTTTATCCCTTAAATGAATGAAAAAGTGAACGTTAGACATTTTACAAAGTCCAATATCATTGAACGTTCTACCAACACGGCTCAACTATATTCAATATTTCAGCGTGCTTTATTATCCACGGTAAATGTTTAGTAACCATTCAAACATAATCATAACTACGAGAAGTCATCAATAAATTCGCGGAAAAGCATTCCCATTTCTTTGTAATAGGTGATTATTCACTGAGATGTTTATATTCTTAAATTCGATTTAATACAAATCGTTACTATAGTAACGTCACTAAGTAAGTCCTGGCCCAACATATTTCTATATTGACGCCAATGTCGTCGCTCTCGACTCATAGACGCCTCCGGCATTCAGTCAGTTATTTTGAAATACACCTTCGCATGTTGAGTTTATCATGGATGATATTAAAGACTGTTCCATTACTACAGTCGCTCTAGTACACGATTTCGCGGATAGCAGTGCTCTGATCCTTATCCATACGCTCTTTGATGGCAGCGACGTGAGATGGCGGCTACCGCGCTCATCCTCGCCTATTTTCTCGCGGCCCTTCTCAAACCTAGTGAACCACTTGTGCGCAGCTGTTTATTTGCCGAAAAATAAACATAACCGTTCCGGATTATGTCAATGGATTTACTCTGGAAAACTCATTCCGTAAATTAAATGTGGTTGCTGATCTGTGTTCGTCACCTATTCTGACACTTGTCCTATGAAAATGCAACTTTTCTTTACCTTTCCAATGTCATAAAATGACGTCATGTACGTTATGCTTAATATTGGCGGAATATTCACCATTCATTTGATTAACATGCGTTAAATGTACGATAAAATAGACGCTGAGTTTTGTAAACAAGCGGATTGGGAAAACGGTAAAATTGGTCCGAACTGACGTAGATGAGGTTGCCAGGGAAACTAGCTCTCATTCTATTTAGAAGGGTTCAGGTCTGAACGTTTTTACATTAACAGAAAATAGTATGATTAAGTATATGTGCTAGTAGAAAGCATAAAAATGAGAGTACTTTTCCGTGAATTTATTGACCACTCCTTGTAAATATAACTTATGTTATGATGTATTTTACAGAACATATAAGTAAAATTACCTCCATATAGTATGCACTAAGATCTTATGAGTTTACGAATTATGTACCTTGTACTTTCGCAAACACTGATTTTTTATTATTCTATGATTCCAATTAATTCAGTGGATTTTCTAATTGTTCTAATGGTCTACTAATTGAAGACTGACTAAAAAGTTTGTGAATGTTAAGAGCAAACGTGTATGCAATTAGATTATACATGCTTTTAAATAAACCTGATTCGTTATTGTTTAAGCTAGTTTGCTAAAGGTCTACTTACTTCTGCACAATTGTCGGAATACCTTCTGAAAAGAATTAATACATATGTACCATTTCAAAGTTAAAAATGAATGCCATAACAAATAAAATTTGTAGTCTAATAGGGTAAATATAATGACATAATTATATCAAGTCATGGTAAATTGCTAATTTCTAACTGTAGTATCAGTCGACATACGCAAACATACCACTGGGACAGGTATGGTGAATAATCCGTAGTGTTAAGTGTGGACAGCGTCTTGAGAAAACAACAATGCTGAAGATAACGACAACAACGGTGATAAATACAGACGTAGAAACAGATACTGCAGCTGTGGGCCCGATGCTTGAACAGCTTTGTGCGCTCTCTGAAAAAGAACAAAAAGCATAAATGTAACTTTTAAAGTCGTTCTAAAATAAAAGTTATAAACAGAATGTTTATAGCTTTTTCCAAGTTCATAAAGTGTTTGTGTCAGAAAGCCTTTATAAGGTTCAAGACTTGAGAGTGAACATATCGAACATTTCTTACAAATAACACTTGTACGAATAGTAACTGTCACATGTCCATGCTTCTAATAATTCTCACCTTGTTTAAAAGCCAAGATCTGAACGACAGAACTATTCTGACTGGGTCCTTCTTTGTTGAATGAAAAGGCGCGAATATAGTGCATTATGTTAGGCTTAAAATTTAATATGACAAGCGTTGTAGGACCAAGGTCTTTGCCGACGTTGGTACTGGAGCTATTGTGCCACGTTGTAAGATCGGAGCTGGTCTGTACAACAACTGTTTGATTCAGTTCGCCATGATATCCTCGAACAAGTGTCAGTGTCACCTCTCCAGCAGCAAAGCTCACGTTTGTTACTGTCGGTGGTGAAGGCGGTTCTGGAAGTAAAAAGATTCATGCTAGAAAAATAAAAGAAGTATAAAACTATAGACGGTTCTAGAAGTAAAGCAAAACGACTCATGCCAGAAATTATTAAAACTTAAACAAGCATAAACATATAGATTGATTTACACTATTTTTAAAGATACAAGTGTGTAGCTAAACAGAACGCATTTCAACAGAGCCAGTTATGACAATAGTGATTGATTACACTTGACATTGTTTTCATATTTGTCATTTCATTACGCCATTATATCGCATATCCTACAACTTACAGATAACTTTAACTAATTTGATCCCTATGTTCGTATATTAAGTCGTTCTTACCAAATACTTCACGTAGTTGACGAAATGGGTATCATGTGTTGATATTTAAAACTTTTACATTCCCTTGAGTTGTTATACATTACAATCAACACATTCGCAACCTCTGTCCGATGATTATGTGTCAAGCAGGCCTGTATATGCCAAAATATGTTAAGTAATCAGTACGATTTCGTATAGTTTAGATGCAAAACCTTGCCGTTGTTAGAATCAGTTATCAAAACAAGAGTCAGCATCAAGTGATGACACAGCGTTATATGAATGACGTTTGATTTGAATAAATCCTCAAGTTATAGCAGTTCAAGCAGAGAGACAGAGAGACAGAGAGACAAAGAAAGATAGAGAGGTGAGAGAGAACAGATCGTGTTAATTCTTCTAACGGTATATACTATAACACAGTTTCAACACCCATTGCCATTTCATTTGGAGTCATAGAGAAATATTAAATGGAGTAAATTGGAAAATAATCGTTAAAACAATAAGTAAAAATAACATAGTCATTATGCCATAGTGGACTTTTAGTATAGTATAGTATAGTCCCCCCATTCACAATTTTGCCGGATAATTTTGCATAAATGTTTTACTAGTTAAGATTTTATCGATATATCTAATTGCGGCCAAATATGTAAGTGTACGACATCCACCGGTTGTTTGTATTTACCAAATAATATGTACTAATAATTGTCGTTTATTTTGTTGTGTCATACCTTGAAGGATGACGGTAATCCCAAGAACCGCTTCGCTTTGTACTCTGTTTATGACAACAATGTCGTAGTCTGCTATGTCTTCTTTAATTGTAATAGGTATCATTATGGTTGCCAATGTCCCCTTTTCTGGGACCATATGACTGTAAACAGGTAGCAAAACTTCCGTGTCTGTCTCCGTTACTGAACAGATAGATGAAGACGAGCGGGAGCCTTTCACAAGTTTGTAACACTTTACATAACTGCCGTCAACGTTAGACCAATACTTGATCTCAATAATAGCGTCCTGTCCAAGTCTTCCTGCAACAGGAACTATTCTAGCCCCAGGAGTTGGGTATGTCAGGACTGGTGGACCTAGATCCATTTTAAGTAAAAGTATAAATAGGAATGTCTTATAAAGCACGTTTTGAATACAAAACTATTCGTGTTACTCATTGGATTGGTGATCCAAAAATTAGTAGGATTTTCTTAAACTTTAATAAAATGATAATTATCTAAAAATTATACAAACCAAATCCGTATGCTATTTGTATCCATCACAAAAACATAAAAATCACACTCTGTTTATCTGTTTACTCTGTTGTTTTTTTCTATATTGGTAAAATCAGTTTTGAGTAATATGAAGCATTTTATGCGAATGCTCAATTAAGTATTTAATATACTATTAACACAAACAAATAACATTAACCTGCAATGATTATTGATGCATTTCCCTCCTTGTACGTAAAACCCTTGCCGAGTACAGCAACGCCATTACTGACGCTGCACACGTACACGCCGGAACTCTCGTAGTTAACATTAGTCAATGTCAACGTCGTCCAGGTAAACGGTATCGTAGCAACAGGACCATATCCTGGCCAGATCTGGACCCAGTCCTGATATGTGTAACTATCTGGGCAACCTTCTGCAGTACAGGAGACGGTGTAGGGCAGAGAGGTAGTGGTCGACACAGTCACTGTTGGGGAGTCTGGCGTTTTAAACCGAGCGATACCAATATATACTAAGTTTTACAATACTTAGTTGATAAAGATAAATATGCCAAAACAATATGTTTAATACAATACTTTGACAAAGAAAATGCGTTATTTACTTCATATTGAATGATAAACCAATTAAAATTAGATTAACTTTTCTGTAACATTGGATACGTCAAATAACTCAAATCAAAATAAATTACCCGATATGACTTTGCAAACAGAACTATGAACAAAACGACGTCTTGTCCTGAGTAAAAGCCATTTTATATTTCTATATCATGTAGAAACATATATTTTTAGAATCACATTTCTGGTTAAAAGTAATGTATGAAAATGTGTGTAACATGCTCACATTTTACAGTAAGGTATACATTCTTCGAATCTGGGATCCCGATGTTGTTGTCAGCCTGACATCTATAGCTACCAGAATCTGTCCTGTCCACACGAGATATCACATAACTAAAGCGGTTCACTGTAACTGTCCCCGTGCCCTGGCCAGAACCGTGGTACCTTTATACCATGTGAAGTTGGCCGGTGGTTTACTGGACGCCGAACAGGTCAATAAAAAGTCTGGGGAATCTGTTTGAATACACACGCTATAATATATTATGTTATTTTAAGCAGAAATCACACATCTAATTTATATTTGCCAAATTTGAAATTGTTTCTCGTATATTCATAAATGTCGTGTATAATTCAAGTTCATATATGTACACACTTGTATAATGTAACGTGGAACCAACATGTGACACTAGAACGTTCCTAACGCATTTAAAGGTATAATTCGACGGTTTGGACCAACTGCTTTCATTTATGTAACCTAACCTATTAGTGCTACATGAAAAGACACCTCAAAAAGATGTTTAAATCCATGTGAAAAGTAAAACATAATACACCGTTTGTCAAAACAAAGTATTTCCTATCCTAGCGGGCCTCTACAATTAGATATTTTAAACTAAGAAAACCGCGTGGATACTTACTTCTGAATCACGTTACATAATAATCCGGATAGTAACCTCTGAAGACGATATCTATTTTTAGCTGAAATGTCCATCTTGCTTTTTTAGAATTTATAGAATTAGACATCATGCACATTTAAAACGATATATTTCACGGTTTGTACTGTCAAACATTTGAAACTACATGTATGTTATAAACCGCCTTTACTTTAACGCGTAAGTTAATGTCGCAATTATGCATAAATTTCCCAGAACAGAGATGAAATATTGTGACACATGTAAGGTATGGTCAAACTGTTGGATACCACCTTGAAAACACATTTTAGGGAGAAGTTACTGCGCATGGGTTTTATTCAAATGTATTACAGAGTATTTCCATCGTAAAACCGTATTTCCGATAGTCTTATTTTATTCAGTAAAATGATTATTAAACCAAAAGAGTGCGATGTGCTAAACATTCCTTTGTGATTATGGTATTGCATCTATTAAACTTGTCGACAAATTCGCTATTTATTGATAGAGTATGCATATTTTAAGTACTTTTTAGTTAATGGAAATGACACGGGAATGAGGATCGTGGGTTGTGGTGCTGCTGTCAGATATATGACAATTAACAACGATATAAATGAGCCTTGAAGTCAGGTGAATTGTTATATAAACTAAGGAGACAGACACCGACAATATTTGGTTTAGACTGAGGGCGAAACTATAATAATGAAATGTAATTTTGGTTACATATTTGTAATCCTAGAACATTATTGTTGTTTCTGAAGGCAACACCAAACTTGCGCTGGTTAATTATAATACATTAAGAAATGTTTCCACTTCCGCGCAAATAAATGATAAGAGGAAAAATCGCAGTATAATCAGACAAACGTTTGTAAAATATGTAAAAGTTAAAACCATTCACACGAGCATATGCTCGGAAGCGATGATCGAGACAAAAATGGTGCTTGTGTTTCTTTCAGATGACAAATCGTCGAAAGAATAAACCATGTGTTAATAATGACAAGTCATTTATTTGATATAATAACAAAAATCATAGTCCTTAAAATGTGACAGCTCGGATTGTCGACCCTTTATGATATAATGTTTACTATGACTACAACCTAAGCCTAGATATACAATACACAATCTTGGGTGGAAGAAACATCGATCACCCTCCAATGTTCAACACTTCATATCTTAATGTATATAGTAAGTGCGAAACTCCAGTGACTTACAATGAATATCCAGATCCACGTAATTGCTGTCAGAAGCATAGCTGTTGTTACACCTACACGTGATCCTCTTTCCGTCCATATACCTGGTAGTTGTAATTATCAAGATGTTGGATGTTATTACCCCATTGTTGTCACCAGACCATCTTATATATCCTCCTGTATTCGGTATGACGTCAGACCCATTGAACCAAGTGATAGTACAGGCGGGATTAGTGGGACCGGACGTACAGTTGAGTCGGATCTGATTGGAAGCAAGAGTTGCCTGGTTACCGAAGATGGCTGTAGATCCTGTCGAGGGACCATCTGGAATATTTATTATATGTTAGTCCATACGTCATTAACACTATATTTCAAATTATCAAAATATAAACAAATCACTTGACTTACGACTTGCATTCGTAACCACACATAGCTTGAACAAATGCCCGGCACTGAGAGAGAGAGAGAGAGAGAGAGAGAGAGAGAGAGAGAGAGAGAGAGAGAGAGCGTGTTTAAAGCGACATGCCAATATCGTTACCACGGGGCTAAAGAATCAACTTCTTATTGCTGATTGCTACTTTTAAAATTTTGCATTATGAACAAATTTGTTCTGTTGTACGCGTCTTGTTATAGCGCCATCCGTTGTTGTAGCACGGACTCGGTGGGTCGTACAGTAAAAGCGTTCTGTAGCGTATCAGGGCTATATAGTAGAACGCAACATCATCTCATGATTACGATTTTATTTGTGAAAGTTACATTTTACAATCTAACACCGGTGAGGCGTGATTTACATCTCTCTAACGCGTCCAAATCTACTCTATTCTCCCTAGCTCATCTCAATTCCTTCTTTTTTCAATTCTGCACTCCTAATATATATAGTCTAAACTAATTGCTCATCCGAACTGAGCTCGCATATATTTTCTACAGTGCACAACTCACGTTTCCCGCCTATATTTTCACGTATGCATCAATAACGGTCCTGAATCATGCCTCTTTATTGCCATTTTACTAGTTTCCGGTGCGTCATAGTATATTTCCTTGTTTTGATTATTAATCATGTCATTCTTTGTCCTGCTTTAAGTTAACTTTTTGCACCTAGTTTAATTTAACGGCACGATGTCTTTAACTTACCAACTATAACCAATTTTTATTTAACTGAAAACTATTGACACATTTATTATTTACTTGAAAACTAATTAATATTGTAGTATTATATTGCAGTTCATTACAAACGGATACAATATTTTCTTATGTTACACCTTTAAAAATGTTCAATATTTTGCTTTAATCAGTAAACATTTACCCGCACAAAAAATCCTTACCAAAAACTCACACTTGATTTCAATACGGATTGAAAGTATAACATTCATATGTTAAAACAAAATTTTAATAAAATGATTTACGTGCAAGAGAAATTAAAAGTATGGTATCAATGTGTACCCTTAATCGTTAATAAGTAGCATATAAAGTAAATTTAAGGATAGCTCCACGACTGGTCGGCCCGTGTCAGGATAATGCGGCGTGGACAAACAGCGGTACTGGGTGTGGTGTCATGCCAGTTGTTCACGGCATGCTATACACAGTAAAGGCAACTTTATATTTGCTTCAATTGGACTCTGCCTCCAGATACTGAAACACTGTTGACGGGACGATAAACCCAAGATATATATAAATAATTATTATAAAATAAACGCTTACACTTAACATCCACAATGACGGTCCCGTTGCGAGGTGCAGACATTGTTGAATGTGACACCATACACGTGGCTGTCTGTCCGTTATCCACAGCGCTGACTGACCTCTGGAACACGGACACTACGGTATATGTCTCTGATGTCGTTTCATAGCTGGAGGTATTAGTAGGAGTAAACGTCTGACCCTGGTAGAACCACGTGATGCCTGGAGCAGGTCTACCATTGGCTGATGTACATCGAAGGGCCATGCTTCCTCCAGATACTGTCTCTCCGGTCTGTAATACTGTCGGGTTGTCGGGTTTCCCTATTTATACGAAAATTACACTTCTCTTTTAATGGTGTTACTTTTTATCAAACACCTTTCTTTTCATCTTACATTTGAGTAACCTCTCAGGAACTGTAAGGTTAGAGCTCTGTAAAACCGGTTTAAGCACCCCAGTCGGTCCCTTTCGGTAACTGCTGGTTTGCTCTTTTTGTTTAGTGACTCGTCACATAGTTGTTTTTGTTTTCTTTTACATTTGGCTTACATGCGAATAACGTTGTCGTATGCCCTTCAAATTTTAGTATAGATTGCAATGCTCATAGAACTCATAGGTCATTATTCCCTATGATGCCATAAAATAACGTGTGTTGACAATATATGTTCATCGTTTAATAAACAAGTCGGTTTTTAGAAACGGATTATTCGATAAATAAAACAGTTTAATAGTTTGCATAAAACATTGTATAATATCTTTCAAAAATTTCGCATGTTACAATAGACTTGTCGTCGTACGTGTTGTATTTGCTAAATGCGGTTTCCTTCTTGCTCCACACCTTTTTGTCTTTTTGAACAGCCAACAAACAATCAGAGACAGAAATAATATATGTTAAAATGTAGTGAAAGTACTGAACATTTTAGTTTTAATTAAAAATACATCTATCAAAACGACACAAGTAAGGTCATTATAGTGACGTCCAGTTCTAATGGAGGAGGAAGATTCTAGACAAATGTCTGGGTAAAACCAACATGTAAGCTGAACAATCTTCCCAAAGTTAGTCATTCAGCCCGACCGGAACTCGAACCCACGCGTCGGGGTCGAACAAGCAAAGGCGTTGCAGGTCCGTGACTATACCACTTCGCAACGGGTGCCCTTAAATAATAGTTTATACGAATACTGATATCATGTTTTCACTTACGGTCGATGAACAGGGGAGCCGAAGCAGGAGGCGGGTCCGGTGAAGCTTCTGTTGTAGCTTTGGGGTAAGACACCTGGCACAGAAATATCGACATGTCATCTGTTCTTCTTGGTATGAAACTGTAGGCCAAAGTCACCGTGTATGTACCATCTGACTCATGTATATAATCTGATGCGCTTGACTGTGACAGTGGAGATGTACTCGTGTTGTCTCTATACCAGGCTAGTATAGGGGCGGGTATCCCTCCACTGGACACACACTGGATGGTCAGCGGAGTGTCTTGTATACCACTGAGGACTTGACGTTGTTGGAGATGATTACCAGATTGGAGATCCTTGGAGAGGTGGGTGTTTCTGTGATGCAAATTAATACTTAAAGAATCATACCGTTTATGTTATAATAACTGCCGTATTCGTTATGCCTTTTTATGCCTTAAAGTTAAATTGTATTTTGCAAAAAAGCAAACAAAATCTCTCCAATTTCTACGTCGTTTATGATCATACAATTTACATATTCTGCGTCGCAGTTTATATTCTACAATTAACTTTACGACTCCTGCACATATATTGTCAGAAGTCAACGCGTATCGACGACCCTACTACTCGGCAGCATGTTTGTTGTTCAAAAAAAAGAAATCAAAACATAACCCATACTCACAACACAAAGTGAATTACTCTGAGACAGACAATCTTTTGGTATAAGAATGGCGGCTTTTTCTACATTATATTACGGGTATTTTTTTTCTTTTCCAAACGCCGAATCGACAGTTGCTTGTACCTAAGAAGTCTCACATATCCGCGTATATGGTAGGTTTAAGATTTCATATTTCTCGTTTACTTTTTCTAGTATGCGGTTTGCGACTGTGAGAGATATTCTTCAACAAATGATTTAAATTCTGCGAGTTGGAAGTTGTTTTTGTCCACGGTATCGACCCAAATAAATTAAACAAGGTTAACGTCGGCCTTTCAACCCGGATAGATTTACTGTCTGATTGATAGGATACCAAGGCTTACAATTTGTTGTTTTACAAAACTTAAACAACTAAGGTGTCATCATACCTTCATTTAAGCGAGAATTATGCCTTTTTAACCAAAATTGAACTTCTGCATTTTATGTCTTTATGTTTTCCTTGTGTAGTTCAGAACAGATGCTTGCTGTTCGTTGTTTCTCCATGATCGAATATTTACACTGTTTTTTGTAAATCTAGAAAGTGCGAGGTATGAGTGTCCTGTGACACAATTTAAGGACCGGTTGAAGGTGGTAATTGTTGACTTTTTGTCTTAAGATAGTTGAATGTCCTGACTATATGTCACGCCAGAAGAATCGCACTTTGGTATTCTTGCGTCGTCCGTCCATTCGTGTGTCCGTTTGTCTGTACGTTAACAGATTTAAAAAAAAATAGGTTTTCTTCTTTCATTGCTCATTAGAATTTCTCCATACATACCTGACTAATTGATATTGATGTGTAGTTGTGGAAGAAGGTGAGATCATTCAGATTGATTTGCTCATGTCGGATTGCTCTGACAATTATTGTGAAGACACATCTTTTATTAGTCATAAGAAGGTCATCATACTAGCATAGATTATTGATATTGGTGTGGAGAGGTGCATATAGGTGGAATAAAGGTGGCATACAAGTGGGATAAATTTAAAGGCGACTTGCAATTAAGAGTTTATTAAATAAGTGCTTGCTTAATTTGGGCCTCAAACTCACACTACGGACGAAATAGGCACACTATGCGTGCTTCCTATTGCGTTGTCCATTATTGTTATTTGTTTTTGTTTGGAACTTAACATTGTCGGTCATTTATCGCGCGTGAAGTATAATTGTACTATTGCAATCATTGTGGGAAGTGAGTAAATCCGTAAAACGCCTTTAATTTAAGAAATATCTTTCGGTTGTTCTCGTTTTCCAAATACGAAGATTGATGGGAATTCAAAGAAGCTTTCAAACACTTGACATGTTGCGATAACGGCGTAGACAGACAGCGGTATTCACATCATCCAAGCCCGTCTAGGTATAAGAAAATGTCGGGTTTTGGAACTGTCTACAACACATTATGCGTAAAATTTTACTTCTGGAACAGATAATAACGAACACTCATTTCAAAGGTTCTTTGGCAAGTTGAAGAGCAGTGCCTCCTATGGAATGCATGTATGGAAAAGATTGTGTAGCAGGCAATAACAGGACATTACAGCTGTTCTATAAGATTTTTTTCAGAGAAAATAACCGAGTATGCCACTCTTAACAGTGTAGCATGCAGCAACAAAAGTGTTGCTTGCATAAAAAGGGTAACACATATTTATAGAAACCGCATCTGTTTGTCGAGATCTTGTTTCACAAAAGTATCCTGATATTCACAATATAACTTGCCATTACAACAATTGTAGCAGACAACAAGGAGAAGGATAATTAGCCTTTATCTAGCATATTATAGCAGCAAAGAATGTTTGTATGTGGCATTATCCTGGTATCACCTAAACTCAACCATTTGAGACAATTTGTCCTAGGAAATTTTATTATTTGACAGGAGCCATATTAAAACACGTGAAATATTATAAATGTCTTCATAAAGTATAATAACATGCACCATGATCAGCGATATATATTTTATCCAAGTTTTTCTTACAGTTGTTTTAATTTTACGACCTGAAAATCAAACATATAGTGCAGAATTAATTTAAGTTCCATAACGTGGTATTCTGTTGTTTGTTATTCTGTTGTTTGTTTTGCTTTAGGTTTACTTGTATTCGTTTATCAATTGTGGTTAGAAGCAGGCTGGCCAAAAATTGGTCTGAAACTTGTTATAGAAAAGAGCAAAAGTTGACTTCCTCCGTGTATACGTACTTTATCCGATGAGTAGCCAAAATAATGCTTTGTATTCAGACTGGTGTTGATGCATGATTAATAATCAAGCCTTTAGTAGTGCAAAGAAACTAAAAGCAGTATATAGCATGAAAATGGTTTAACTATAGCTCGACGAAAACCTTTCTTGCACAATAAAGGGATCATACTGGTAACATCTTTTGGATAAAGATAAATTTAAAATAGTGTGCGGATTCCAACTAACATACACGAAACAAAATATCATATAATACGATACCAATCCTTATCGATCTAGACACCGGAGTCGCCTGTGTACCCGAGGTTACCGTTATGGTGTAACCATGGTTACCGTCCGGTAACGATGGTGTCGACACCCATGTACACCAGAAATGTAAGGCAAATGAAGGACTGGACCCACACGTGTACGTCCCTGCTAGCTGATTGCTTAAACTGGTCTGTTGGTTAAAGCGTCACTAATTTATTGATTCAACTAAGACAAAATATGATCCAGTAACTTTTACAAGAAAATGCAAGTGTTTCTAAAACAATAAACGATAAACTTAAGTTTTATTACATATTCTTAGTTGTAAACATCTACATACCTGAAGTCCGTCTATGTAATAAATGCACGAACGTGTATGCTTGATTGTTTACAATGGACAAAGAGAATCTATGTATTAGCGTACTGATATCTTTGTTTATAGATGACTGTTACTCACCAGAGCTGTAACAATACTCGACGGCTGAGGATATAGTCTGTCAACTGTAATACTGAGCTTCTTCCTTTCGGTAACAGATGGTGTCGATGTTCTGGCTATACCTGTAGGTAATTGAAAAATGTGCACTATTATATTTACAATAATTTTGCGTTAATTTAATTGCTGTATAGCTATATATATATATATATATATATATATATATATATATATACAGACAGACAGACAGACAGACAGACAGACAGACAGACAGACAGATAGATAGATAGATAGATAGATAGATAGATAGATAGATAGATAGATAGATAGATAGATAGATAGATAGATAGATAGATAGATAGATAGATAGATAGACGGACAGATAGACAAATAGATAGATAGATAGATAGATAGATAGATAGATAGATAGATAGATAGATAGATAGATAGATAGATAGATAGATAGATAGATAGATAGATAGATAGATAGATAGATAGATAGATAGGCAGCCCAACTCATTTTATAGACATATTAAAATAATATGTTATAAATAAATTTATGTTTACTTAGACACGTGTTTGCTTCATCTCATCACTATTGCATAGTGTTATTGTAATCATTAAAGATAGAAATTTTGATGTTATATACCGCATGATTACCCGAAAAAATGGAATAGAATTTTATGTCAACATAAAAAAAATCAAACAAAGGTGAGATAAGAAATATCTTTGCAAAAGATGCGTAGCGGATAATTCATAAAACGGGCTTAAATCTTAGCAGTTATTATAACGACCTTGCTGCCTACATTGGTGTTTATGTACTCACATTCATATTGGAGGGTACGTTCAGGTGATACCGGATCGAATCTACAAGAGCATGAATACCTCCCAGCATCTGACAGTTCGATGTTTCTGATGGTCAGCTGTGCCTGGCTGCTTGACCTTACATTACCGGAGTATTTATTTGCATAACTCCCATAAACTGAACCGCCCTGATTAAGTATAGTAGCACCATTCTTAATGAAGGTATAGCTTATGTTACATTCAGTGGATGTACATGTCAACACAGCCTGGTCTCCACAATTGGAAACATCCGGTAGAGTCAGAGTGGCTGTGCCTGAAATGAAAAGTATCTTATTTTAGATTTTAGTTTTGTGTAAGGCAATGACCATTTACAAGGTATAAACCATTTATCCATACCGATGTCAACGTAAGAACAAATAGTTCAGGACAGGATGCATGAAAATGAAGGAAAAAAATACTGAGCACAGGCACAAAAATATGTACTTGATAAACGTGTTTGCCCTTTTAATAAAAGAAAGTCGACTTTTTATTTCATTAGAAATAGTAAGTTTAGAGGTTGTATAGGTAGTTGTAATAGAAGTGGTAGTTGTAGGGTGGTGGTAGTAGAGGAATTGTAAGTAAAGGTAGTGGTGGAAGTGGTAGCAGTGGTAAGGGTAATTGTAGTAGTAATAACGATAGGAGTAGTAGTAATAGTAATAAAAGTAATCATAGTAGTAGTAGTAGTAGATGTAGTTATTGTAGTATTTGTAGTAGCAGTAGCAGTTGTCGAAAAGGACGAAGAAGAAGAAGAAAAAGAAGTAGAAGTAAAAATAGTAGTACTAGTAACTGTAATAGAAGTAGTTGTGTTAGAAGTAGTAGTAGTAGTAGTAGTAGTAGTAGTAGTAGTAGTAGTAGTATCGGTAGTAGTAGTAGTAGTAGTAGTATCGGTAGTAGTAGTAGTAGTAGTAGTAGTAGTAGTAGTAGTAGTAGTAGTAGTAGTAGTAGTAGTAGAATAGTCGTAGTAGCAGCAGTAGTAGTAAAGTAGTAGGAGAAGAAGTAGTAGTAGTACTAGTAGTAAGAATGGTAGTAGTAGCAGTAGTAGTAGTAGCAGCAATAGTAGTAGTAATAGTAATAGTGGTGGTAGTAGTAGTAGTAGTAGTAGTAGTAGTAGTAGTAGTAGTAGTAGTAGTAGTAGCAGTAGTATTAGTAGTATTTATATTAAAAGTAGTAGTAGTAGTAGTAGCAGAAGTATTGGTAGTAGTTGTACTACTACTAGTAATAGTAGTAGTAGTAGTAGTAGTAGAAGTAGTAGTAGAAGTAGCAGTAGTAGTCGTAGTAGTACTAGAAGTTATTTAAGTCGTAATACTTGAACTAGTAGTAGTATTTTAGCAGTTGCAGTAGCAGTAGTAATAGTAGTAGCAGAAGAATTAGTAGAAGTTTTAGGTGTTCTAGAAGTTGCATTGCGAGAAGTAGAAGGAGCAGTAGTACTTGTAGTAGTATGGGTAGAAGGAATAGTAGAAGGAGAAGTAGTAAAAGAAGTAGCAGTTTTAGTAGTAGAAGTTGTAGTAGACTAGTAGTAGTACAAGTAGTAGAATCTCTGGTAATTCTACAGTTTGAATTCGTATAAGTAGTAATAATCGCGGTTGTACTTGTAGAAGAAATAGAAAACTAGTAGCAGTAGAAATAATATTCATAATAGTAATAGTACTAGTAACAGTAATGTAAGTAGTAGTATAAGTAGTAGTATAAGTTGTAGTAGTAGCAGTAGTAGCATGCCCGAATGAGACAATCACGACGCCTGTGTTTAAACGAAAACCAGCCCCGCGGAGCCGAATATAATTCGTATACTAGATATAAACTAGATAGGGCTAATTTCAGAATAATACAACGACGCACCATTCAGGAAAACGATGTCAGTATGTTCGACGAACTAACAAGAACAGAAAAACAATTACAAATTGTGGAGTCTGGTTAAGAATAGGTAAATAAGAAAACGTCCAATCAAAAGTTCCACAGATATTTAAATCTAAACAACCTCTAGACAAAGGCAAACAGGGTAAAGGTAAATGTGACAAAAACACAGAAGCGAGACATAACACACAAAAAGAAAAAAAACAGCCGTTACCGCCTTGGAACGGTCAGTCGGCAAAAGAACCGACTGGGGTGCTTAAACATGGTGTTTGGAGCGATCCAACCTCCCACTTCCTGAAGGGTTTTCTATTAGTAAGACAACTAACAGTAAGCACCTGCATCGGGAGTTAAACAGATACAATGAACTAATATACAGACAAAATAGCTAGTAATAAAAGAAATAAAATAATCAACATATGTACAATATGTTCAGTAGATAAAGGCCTAGGCAAATTAAAATTCCAAATGAGAGAGTAGTTTAAAATAAAAACGCCAAAGCGCTGACGTATAATAGGAATTTAATGACGCCATACAATACCATGACGTCATATGCCAAAAGTATCAAAAGTGAAATGTAAAAAATACGAATCAAGAAATCATCGAATTTTAGCTAATAACCCAAACCAACAAAAATAAAATGCAGTGTTGTTAGAAGTTAGTAGGTAATACGTTTTATAATATCATATCATAAAAAGCCGAAGATTTATCTGCAGTTGGCATATTTTATAATAAAGGTACACAAATTCCCGATGTTATACCTACAGTGCAATCTCACGTAACGGTCATGGAGACTGCCCAAGTTGTCTCATATATATAGTGCACGACTAGAGTGACTGTCCAATTATGGCTTTAAGCCATTGTTTTCATATAGTCCCAACCACCTGTCGGGTCATGGTCTAATCTAAACGCAATGCAAGTTCTTGACTGTAGAAGGTTCAATTGCAAGCAATGTTGTACAACGAAGGATTCCCGGGTTGTAACCGTCAGTAATAAATTTTCTGACAAGTTTTGTAAAGTGGTCAGACAAGTTATTAAGACCCCTGGTTTTCTTTAACTTGTATACAACATTTCCATAAAATGCAGGATGGCTCATGCCTTGCTGCATAAGTGTTTTCATACTGCTATTATACTTAGAAGCAATAAAATCAATGCGGTGAAAGAAGCGCTCTGGAAAGGTGAACACTTCAGTTAATGAGAAACTGGTCAATAATGAACATTACTGCAACAGAGATATTGCTAATGGCTTCAAGAAATAATGTGGCGTAACGGGTTCCATGGTAGAACGCAATACCATCCCATGATTACAATTTTATTAATGAAAGTTATATTTTACGTGAATACCTCTCTATACTGCGTCCAAATCCACTCCCCTCTCTTATCTCACCTTAATTCGATCTCTCTCCCATTTTGCACTCCTAATATATATAGTCTAAACTAATTGCTCATCCGAACTGAGCTCGCATACGTTTTTGTCGATCTTGTCATTCCTACAGTGCACAACTCACGCTTCCCGCATTTATTTTGATGTATGCATCAATCGCGGTCCTGAATCGTGCCTCTATATTGCCATTTTACTAGTTGCCCGTGCGTCATAGTATATTTCCTTGTTTTGATTATTATTCATGTCATTCTTTGTCCTGCTTTAAGTTAACTTTTTGCGCTTAGTTTAATTAAACGGCACGATGTCTTTAACTAACCAATTATAACTAATTATTATTTAACAGCAAACTACTAACACAATTATTAGTTACCTGAATGGTAATATTACATTACAGAAAAGAAAGACTTTGAAGACGTATTCAGCGTTGAACACCGTTACATGTGATGATAGCAAGATCATAGAGGGTCTGGATCGGTTACTCAAGACAAATCCCCGGGACCCTGTCCTAGTAGGCACCAGTCAACGGTACGGAGGTTGACAAAGCACTTAAAAGTCTAAAAAAGGGCAAAGCACCAAGCATTGACAATGTTCTCAATAAGCATGTTTGTATGGAGGAGAAAGCATGACCCATTCATTGTCCAGTCTGTTTACTGCTATAATAACACAGGAACAAATACCTGAAACATGGAAACAAGTGTGTTAACGCTGATATATAAAGGTAATGGTAAGTCAAAAACTCAGCCAAATCACTATCCCTCAGTATCTTTACTACCATGCCTCTACAAATTATTTGAGATAATAATACTCCAAAGGACACAGATATATTTCACATCAACTCCTGTACATTTCCGAATACTCAGCAACAAGGGTTTCAAAAGGATTTTAGCTGCATCATCACATGTTTAAACTTTGAATATACAATCAACCACCAAATCGAAAATGGCAGCAACGCATACGTTACATGTCTTGACCAAAAAGGTGCATTCGACTATGGCACACATAGTTGCTGTATAAATTGGAGCAGCTCGGATTTACTGAAAAATATTGAGAACAGTTGTGTTCATGTATAAGGAACTTAAGTGCATAATCCGGATCAACGGTAGAAAATCAGACGAGATACGCGTTGTAAGATCAGTTCGTCAGGATGAAGTATTATCCATATTCTTCTACCTAGCTTTTATTAACCGGTCCATTATACTGACACCGAGAGTAGGGGCGTAATGCTGTCCCCTTAGACCCGAGCGTTAGAAAGGAAGCCACTGCTTCCAACTTTAACGTCTTTGGTTTGACCCGGCCGGGGTTTAAACCCACGACCTCCCGATCCACAAACCGACGCTCTACTACCTGAGCTATTGCGGCCGGTCCGGATGACATTTCCCTCATAGCTTATTCCTTACTTCGCTTACAGCGCCTTGTGGACATTGCGTACAAATATTGTAGAGCATCAAGCATGAAAAATAGGCATGAATGTAGAAAAATCGAATACAATCGCCTTCATAAAGCGACGACCCGCCCCGCTCATTGGTATTCTATTTGGGGACACACATATAAGTCAAGTCGATCACGTGATCCACCTTGGAATAAAGCATGACTTCAATTTGAAACTAAATGGTCGCATAGAATACAGTATAAAATGTCAGAAACTCGTTTAATGCTATGACCTCTCTAGGCGCTTCTCCCGATGGCATCAATCCCTTGATAGCAGCTGACTTATAAAATAGTGAATATTGATCTCACTGTACGGATGTGATTTGTGGTGTATTCTTTCAAACTCATGTATTTAAAAAGTCAGTCGGTTACAGCAATTTGTAGTGAAATAAATTCAAAGGTTTACAGCAAGCACAAGATCGGACAGTGTGAGGCAATGGTCGGTTTGCATAAGCTAATGTGCGATATTATAATAAAGAAATGTTTTTGCATAAAATATTAACTTTAAACATAAACAGTACATGCAGAAATATTTTTCTGTGAAGATATCTTACATTTATGTCAGGATCTAACACTGTTGTATATGGGTATATACCGGACATATATAGACTGATAGATACGACTAACAATCATTCATGAACAATGTGATGCTTGATCCGACAAAATATGAATGGAAACGCCTTATCAAAAGACTGATTTACACAGCAGACGAACAGGAGTGGAGCAACAGAGTTTCTTTTTGCGAGGATTTTGCTCTGTTCAGAATCTTACAGGCTGTGATACATGGCGTTTGTAACTACAACAGCACGACGGCTGAAAGGAGAACTGTGGCACAAGCTTGGTGCGAATTCGACCAGAATGAAGCGCCATTGTGTAATAAGTGCTTCCCTATACATCAGAATACACATGTCCATTTATTAAGTGAATGTGTTGCAACGGAACATATAAGAACAATGTTTTCACCAGAGGTAATGCTTGAATACGAAGACTATATTGCTAGTCAGTTGTTGTCCTTAAATAATGTAAACTTTTCTCTGCGGGTCCTAGGGATACAGACACCAAAATTTTACAAATCATTTCGCTTTTTTCATGCTTGGCTGTGTGTTTGAAGACACTAGTAGTATTTATACTAGTAGCAGTTGTTGTAATAGTAGTAGTGGAAGTAGTAGCAGTTGTAGTAGTCGTCGTTGTTGTTGTAATTGTAGTAGTGTGAGTAGTTGTCAAAGAAGAAAAAGTAAAAATGCTAGTAGTAGTACTAGCAGTTGTAGTAGTAGTAGAAGTAGTAGTAGACGTAGTAGTAGTAGTAGTAGTAGTAGTAGTAGTAGTAGTAGTAGTAGTAGTAGAAGTAGTAGTAGTACAATTAGTAGTAGTAAAAGTTGTAGTAGTAGGCCTAGTAGTATAATAAGTAGAAGAACTTTAAAAAAATGAAATTGAATTCGTACAGGTAGTAGGAGTATTTATACTAGAATTTGTAGTAGTAGTTCAAGTAGTAATAGTAGTACTAGTTGTGGTAGTAGAAGTAGTAGTCGTAGTAGAATTAGTACTTGTAGCAGTAGCATTAGTAGTAATGGTAGTAGTGGTAATAGTAGTAGTACTAGTATTAGCAGTTGTAGAGTACGTTGTAGAAGTAGTGGTTACAGTAGTAGTCGTAGTAGTGGTACTTGAATTAATAGTAGTAGTGACAATATTAGTGGTAGTAGTAGTAGTAGTAGTAATAGTAGTAGTAATAGTAGAAGTAGTAATAGTAGTAGTAGTAGTAGTAGTAATATCAGTAGTAGTAGTAGTAGTAGTAGTAGTAATAGTAGTTGTAGTAGTAGTAGTAGTAATATCAGTAGTAGTAGTAGTAGTAGTAGTAGTAGTAGTAGTAGTAGTAGTAGTAGTAGTAGTAGTAGCAGCAGCAGTCATCCAAGTTATAATAGCAATAGAAATAGTAAGCATAAGCATCTTAAACTTACAGTCGGCATTTGTAGTTAAAACTACTATTATCCATCCACTGATTAAAATAAAACACATGGCTAAATCTAACTTGACATTATTTTCATAGGATGACTAGTATACACAACGCATAGACTGTAACACTCCATGTACAAGTCGTTGACAAGGAAGTGTTTAAAAATGGATGTTTAAATCTGAATGTTGTCTACATTCTTATCTCCACTTGGTGTAATCGGGTGCGTAGCTTCATATGCGACGATACCGGTAACAGGGATGGATCCAGGGAGGGGTTGCGGAATGCACCGCCCCGCACCAACCAGATAAAAGAGTAGAGTTGTGAAAACACATACATGTAAGCTTTACAAATACTAAGCTTTAAAGTAAATTTTGCCTGCTTACTGTTTAGGCCGAAATAAGGGTCCCTTACCGTGCATATATATTTAGCATCTATCTTGACCGGTTAACAGATTCACCTGGCAGACATACCTTAGGGTGCTGTCAATATATTACACTAAGGTTGTAAAATGTGTCGCAGACATAATAAAATATTCAATGCCAAAAGAAAGACATAACTGAAGTGCAAGAGAGCTTATATTCTCTATCTCAGTTGCAGCGATATGCCAAATAATGCAAATTACTAAGGTAAAATACAACAATATAAGAGAGTTTTAGTTGCCTGATTTATCATCTTCTTCTTTACAGTTTATCTCACATCGTGTTTTTTGTGTTCTATTCGTACATTGTCTCACTCCAGCGTACTTTGCCTAGTTTACACTTGTTTTGTGTGCATCTCCCTTATTCGACTGCTGGTTGAAAGTTAATATATGTTGCAATTCTCATAAAACTTTTCTAAAGTTTCCTTTTTGCGTCGTGATACAAGTACACCATATTTTATGTTTACCATACATAGATTTGCACCCCACCACCCCCTAAACATTAATGGTTCTGACTAGGGCTTTGTGCTACGACATTTTAAAGTCTGTATGTTTAATTATTTATTTTATTTATTTTTATTTATTTATTTATTTATTTATTTATTTATTTATTTATTTATTTATTTATTTATTAACTTGCAATTTCTTTTCTTTGTATCTTTGAATGGAATAGCAATTCTTATTTTATATTTTATTGAACAGTTATGCAAGCTAGTATGAAATACTATGACACAGAAGTTTATAAATCGGCATTAGTTGGTTCGTCATGATTATTTAATCGTATTGTATTTGTAAATGACTGCCATAAATGTGCAAGCTTTTTTATGTGTTCTGACCACATTCTCTCCGTCCTACCATGCTAACTGAATAGTAAAGGCTACCCGACGGTTATTACTTGATATTATAATAACCTGGTACAAGTGGAGAGATTAAGTTTACTCAACGTGATTTCCAAATTCTAAAATTTGAAATTTAATTTAATTGTTAAATAAAGCTAAGCTAAGACAATTTATTTTTCAATAATAATGTTTGAGAGCACTACAATCAAAACCTAAACAATATTTGAAAACGGAAAATGAGTGCGCCATTTCGGTATTTTAGCAAAATTAGGTAATTGGCAAAATATGTAAATAAAGAATATGTGAATTTGAAGTTTTAAAGGATTTTTTGTTTGTTTTAGCATGCTGTTGCCATTGTACAACAGTCTTTTAAATGACTTTGATGTTGCCATTTATACACACTACTAATCATGTGGTGATTTCAGATGGGATGGTCCTATAAACGATATTGCCATACAATGAAATTTCAAGAAAGACAAAGATTGGTAAAAGTCAATGTTTTAAAATTTAGTATTTCACTAGGTTTGACTTCTAACGTTTATGATACAGTGCTGATAATACGCTAATGTGCACAAATAGAATATTATGTGGTATAGGAAAACTACACAGAATAAAAAGAAATGCTAGTGAGATGGGTATATATTTATTTATAGGAATTATATCTCTGACAAGCATGTTCTCTGTTAACAAAGTTGGTGGTGAACATGGTAGAAATTCAGATGTTGTCATGTTGTCATGATAACTTTGCGTAGATGTTAATTAAGACCAAATTTACATGTTCATTGAAGTATTGGGCAGTCCGATAACTCGGTTACTTCCCTTGAATTCAAAGGGAGGCTACTCCCCTGGGGACTAAGTGAAAAAAAAAGATGGCGGACAAGGACAAAGAAATCAACGAAGCTTGTGTAAACAACTAAGAATTGGACCATTTCAAGCTAACAGATTTGAAGAAGTACTTGGCGAATCGTCGTTTGACTAGATCCTGAAGGGAATATCAGCTAATCGAGCGAATTATCGGCGCTCACAAGCTAGATATTACTGACAATTATGAATTGAAATGGAGACACCAACTCGAGAAGAATTAGTAACACTCCACCCTCCCTTAACTGGTAACAGGTCGCCCTTGATCGGTAACAGTTCGCCCTTGATCGGTAACAGTTCGCCCTTGATCGGTAACATGTCGCCGTCGGATATTAGTGTATACGTCAATCAAAAATGTATGCTTGTTAACTTATCTATAATTATTTCGACACCTTTCACATCAAATTGTATTTGTTTCCATCGGCTTCATATGCATTATGAGTACTTCGGATATAAGTGTACCATTTCCACGCGTTAAATGAAGGGGGAAAATGACGTCAAGTAAAGTTTATACTTGATTTAATTTGTCATATAGTGTATCATATATAATATTTTATAAGATATGCATACAAATACAATTAGTTGGTTGCCGTCTTAGTCGACTTCTTCATACTGTATTGTGATAAAGCTAGCGTACGTTGCGAGATTGAATCACTGACTAGTCTATTAATTGCAAGCACTTATATACGTCTATGACGGCAAGCATCAGCTAAGATCATGGTGACTAATTATCAATCAAAATTAGTGCTGACGCTATCATCACAATAATGACTAGGCAAAAATCAATTAACAATCACACACTGACCAATTTATTAATTTTAAATTTTATATACGCCTATGTCGGTAAACATTAATCAAGATCACACTGACTAATTATCAATCAAGATTAGTGCGAATGGTAACATCACAATACTGTCTGTAGGCAAACACCAATTAACGTTCACGCTTTTATGTGCAATTATAAGATAACTGCATACTCAAGTCATCTTGAGTATGACAACCTTATTAAAGTATTTGCAACAAAATATGTATGCAACTAAGTAACATTAAAATCCTTGCAACAGCGGAATTTTATTTAAATATACAATTTGAAATAAATAAACCACGTACACAGTATAATTATTATTTTTTAGGTCGCAACATTGCATTTAAATCACGGAACAGTGACAGTTCGTATATTGTACTGGGAGGATCAGATTTTTTTTCTTTGGTTAAAACAATTTTAAAATATGAAAAATAAAAATATAATAATTTACGATGCTAATAATACGGTGTTTATAATAATAAAGAAGGAGACAAAAGAAGCATTAATTTAATGTGAATGGTGTCAAAATAATAAAAAATTAATAAGTTTACATTCTTTTTACTTAATTTCTTAAAGATTTTTAAGGGCGAAGGGTGGCGTATACACTTATATCAGAAGAGCTCATAATGTATATTAAGACGAAGAAAACAAATACAATGTGAATGGTTATAAATAAATTAACCAATTTACTTTTTTTCTCGATGTATACACTTATATCCGAAGGCGACATGTAGCAAGGGCGAACTGTTACCTATCTCGGGCGAGCTGTTACCAATCAAGGGCGAACTATTACCAGTTAAGGGAGGGCGAAGTGTTATAACACCATCAAAATGCGTCGCAGCCGCTTGTTTTGAGGAAATCGATGCAATGAAACAGTTCTGTTTTCGACCACCTTCCCGCTATAAACAACACCTTTACATATTCAGCAATATTTCGGCGATTTCAATTTTGGTTTTGTTTCTTTCTTTAATCAACTTTCCATATCACTTGATGTGTGTGTTATACACGCTGATAAAATTTCTACTTATACCCCGGAAGTTTTAATGCGCATGCGCATTCGGAGAGTACTCAAGGGAAGACAACTTAGTTATCGGACTGCCCAATACCGGCTCATTGACATTATTTTACATCCTCGTTGTGAAATGTGTAAAGATGCACCATGTGTGTGTGTGTGAGAGAGAAAGAGAATGACGGAAAGAGAGAGAAAGAGAGAGAGAGAGAGAAGGGGAAGATACAGAGACAGACACACATAGGGAACAGAGAGAGAAGAAGAGAGTGGTGGGGAGGGGAGAGAGAGTGAAAGAGAGAGAGAGAGAGGAATCCGAAATCTTACTCTCAACCAAGTATTACACACAGTACGGATAAAAGTCATGGTTTAAGCGCAAATAAAAATGTAACTATTTACACCAAAGTCTCTACATACACCAGTTACACGAACCAACCGGTTCACTTCAGCTAAAGCAATAAGCGTTTTGAGGCTTCAATCACTCTAGCTATTGACATACCCTCAACCTCAATCTGGGGAGAGTTATTAAGGCTCACCTTCAGCTACTAGAGAGGCTCACACGAAATAACTTTCTCTTGCCTTTACTTCTTCAAACTCATTTTATAGACGACGCACAGACACGCTCAATCGTAAGCACCCACAGACTCTTGCTATCTCAGACACACACACATGAACAAGATTGATCTATTGTTTACCCTTGTTGCATAAGAATGGTGCTGGCTTTTCTATCAGAGTGTTGGGACAGAACTCTGACCAAATTCTTAATAAGAATGTGTCGCTTACATTGCGCGAACTCTGTGACAGGATACGTCAATTGTACTTTCTATAAACGTCATATTCAGTTTCGTCTAATTGTAGAAGTAGCAATTTGGACAGGATAACACCAAATAAAGCGCTTGGTGTAAACTATGTCATCTTCTGTGTGGATGTTGCTTTTAATGACATTTGACAGTCAATTGACATTTATGAGATGTACAAATAGGGTTACATTTAAAGGCTGCATCGATACAAACTTTAGCGATCAAATATGGTTTATAAAATGTCTGGACAAGAATGTTACCTCTTTTAATAAGGGATTGCAAAATGTATTGACAAAAAGTGTTTCGTGACTTTATTAACTGTCGCTATGAGCGTTCAAAATTTCGTTGGAAATGCCAAACTGCTAATCAAAATTAAACATAACTGCCGGACACAGAATCGAACGTGTACGTAAAACATAAGTGAAGTATAGCCACTGTAAACGTTGTATGGTAAAAACACGATATTTAGTCTGAGCCCAAATATTACCAAAGTTAGAAATTCCATCTTCCATGTGTATTTTAAACAAATACTTGTTTGATACTGTAGTTTGACTTAAGAATTTATGTGATGTGATTGTGAAATATTTTAAGGGCAAATTAATTGCCGCCGTCTGACTGGTAAAACACAACGCTCACATCTCATTGTTGAACTGCTTTGATCGATAATTAAGATACATAATTAAATGCTGCAGATGTCTGAAGGTGAGGTTAAGTTGACTTGTATATAAGATGCAATGTATCATCCGCTTGTCAAATGTCGACTAAGAAACCCATTATCTCAAAAAGGCAATGTGATGTACAATTTTCGGTGAAAATCATTTACCTGTTAAATGTGTTTAATAAATAAATAAAAGGAAATATTGTTACAAAGAGATCAACAACATTGGAAAAGTTTTAACAAAATTGTATGTAGATCGACCATTTTACTACAGTAAGTTGACAGTCAGAATATTATGCGAAACGACTGGTCGAAACAAGCAATTTTACATTTTTTTCTATTATTTTTGCTGGACCTGTCAACTGTAAACAAGTGACCATGCGACGTTGGTTTGCGTTCTCTTTTTGGTCGGTTAGACTGATGGTAGACTAAAGGTAGGAGAAAAAGAAATAGCTTTCCTATTGTTATTTGTATCAAAGAGGGTTTCAACAGTGCGATTCAACAATTGACACAAAAAGTCAGTGTTACCTACTGGTTGTCATATAATAAATCTTGTAAGCAAATAAACTATGCCTGACTGATACGGATTGAATGTTGACAAACGTGATTGCCATTAGTAATATACAATTTGAGTATGAATTATTCTTCCTATGTCAATGATTTTTTGTCGAGTGTTTCATGTGTTAACCCTACTTTCTTTTCCTTATATAATTCGCCTAACAGGAAGTTAATTGATAACATATATTAAAGTCAAGGGGATTATGAAGGAAATTTCACCATAACAGTAACGAACAATGTGAAGTGTGGGAAGTTACAAAATCAAAAATGCTGAATGTGAGGACTTTAAGTGGGACTATTTTAATGTCATGTTAATATTGGTTTCATTAGAGATACACATGGTACTAACACAGTAGTGGTTGTAGCCACTTCATATACATGTTTGATTAAAACTTAAGGTTATATGCTAAGTCTTATTAAGTAAATTTGTTGTATTGGTCCTTGTTTACATATTGCTGCAAGAATTTAATAAATGGCCTATCGTTTATAATTCGTTTCGATATAGAACTAATGTATGTTCGTGTATTAAACAACGCTGTATTCTGTTTATTGTCTCTGAAATGTAATTTATACAAAGACGATCTTGTTGCATTGTATACTGCTTAGATTTAAAAGTGTACTCAACACAGTGACACACGTTTAACTTAATAGCCAAACTTATCAACAAACATGATAAACGTTGATGCAACATTTAAGATCGGTTTACAGAGTTTATTGGACGGCTCGACTGGTTAAGATGACAACTTTTGCTCCTAAAGTCTAAACTTACTTACAAGGTTTGGAGAACTTTTAATGCCGGATCAAAGGCTTCGTGGTTCGAACCACGTTTGGGTCGACGCGTGACTCAGTTTCCTTGAGCAAGAAATTTACCTTCAATTGTTCCACTCCACCCACGTGTATCAATGGGTACCTGCCATTTTTATGCGGGTCGTGCGCATGACCTTTCTGCGCCCTATATCTCGGCTTCTGATATTGGATTTACGAATATAGCCAATGTCCAGGGTGTAAAGATATGAAGTCGGTTCAATATGCATTAGCATAGTACTACAAACCAGACCTTTATATCTTTTTTTACTTTGTATCATCTATAAGAGAAGCAACAGATGTTTTGTGCAAACCTAATATGCCATCGACGGTCTATCCACGACGCTTTCAGGGTCATTGTGATGACATAGTTTTCTTCCTTAAAATGCCCTATCGATTATTCTGTTTTCCACATAGAAATAGTGTGTGTCTATTTTTTCATAATGATAAGATTTCACAATTTTTGACCATTATTTTCATTGTTTCGTGTGCAGACTTTGTGTTAGGTAAGTGTATTAAAGGGAATTATTCAGTTCTATTTTACTAAATGTCTTCAACCTGGAAATGGTGTGTACATATATTCATAGATATATATATAAATAATGAAACAACGAGGATTCGCGATTATTGCGCCATTACTTTTGAATACTGGAAATAAACTAATATGATTATGAACATTTTGGTTCTTCCGAGGAGTTATTTAGTATTAAGGGCAAATTCATCTAAACCCATGGACAACAATGTCGCAAGATTTAATGAGCCTAAGTGACGGTTAGTTAGTCAATTAAATGACCACATGATTCAACTATATTATTTAATTATGCCGAAGTTCGTATTAGACAACTCACGAACACAAACAGACAACCATTAGTGCATTTTCTAATTTCCAAACAGAAATGTAAGTATAATTGTAAAGAGAAACTAAAGTCACCTAAATAAATCAACATTCAGTCGCCAGGCACAATTAATTCCAGCATCACGCTTAAACAAAATGGTTTTTATAGGACTAGAAGAGCAACATTTTATCTTGTCAAACTTATCTTGATATAATGGATGCAAACAGTTACCTTGACAAATATATTTCCATTTGAAGATAAATGGGCTAAATCAAGTAACGGTTTGATAATGAAAAGTCAGGTATGTATAATAAAACATATGCCTCTATTAGTCAGCTGTGCATTGATTTTTAAAACACGGCTGTTTATTCAATTTAATGACTTATAATTTGTGATAATGAATTTATCATATTGAGTACATATAACAATGTAGGTACAGTACAAGCTTTGATTTTTATGTTTACAAGGGATAATTTGATTCTTGAAGATCATACAATTGCACAAGAATAAACATATTGTTTAATATTAAAATTGTATGATATATTGACTGCTTGAATTCATAAAAAACAAAACGCCCATATCACTGACGACGTTGCACAAAAAATGTAACACTTAAAGTTATAAAATTACAAACAAACGTATCGTATTTAACCCTACTACATGAAGCAAGCCACTCCTCATTTGTATATTTTTTCTGCTATCATGTCGAGCAGTCGCAGATAAAAGGAAACTTTATCTTAATGATTAACTAGAAAAAAAAATGTGTGCAAACTTTTAGGCACATTTTCTATCTGGGTGCTGATACACAAATACAAGAACTATGTTCTAGGCATATAATGGACAATTAAGCTGATTCATATCATAACGCAGTCTCTCTGGAATATAACGTGCCAACATTTTCTTTTTTAGCCAACTTTGTCCATGATTTTAATCCTACAATTCTACAAAGTCTTACCACTTCTTCATTCCATTCTTTGTAGCCGTAAACCATTAAAACGCAACACTATGTAGAGTATGTATCATTAAAGGAAAGCTTATGAAAGAAAAAAAACAAAAGAAACAAATGAAGCTGATAAGAATAAAATCAGTGAAATTGTTCTTAATGTGTTGAGCAATTGCTTTTCGCTGTTACTTTTCAGAACATGTGATATAGAGTTTTAAATGTTCTGACGATATTGACTTAAATTGTTCTTCAGGTGCGTTCCTGGTCCTGCCGACATCAGCCAACTGTGGGGACCAGACCGAGTTGACATGTTAACCCACTGGCTGTAAAGCTGGCTATAGATTCACTAGAAACGGTTCCGTTATATATAACAATGGTGGACCAATATCTGGAACTGTCCCAGGCAAGTTCTATGGTGCTATAATATCCAACAGCCAGGTACAGCTCACCATCATCAAAATACAACTCTCGGATTATACAACGTATGCGTGTACATGTGGCTTGGATACAATGTCAGCTGTTCAAACGCTACAGTATGAATGTAAGTACTCAACAAACTGAACATTATCCAATTTAAGTTATGTAAAAAAACATTCAGATATAAAGGTTTGCTCATTTTTAGGTTTATATAAACCTGTGTGTTTAAAAAAATGGTGCGACAAAAATAGTTAAATTGTAAACGCAATTCTTTCTAATAAGATACAATAATTGATAAGCTTATGAAAAAGGAAATGAGAGTATATCTTATCGCCGTTAAACTAACAAAGAGAAACAACAACACTCACAACACGTTCCAAGACGGTAACTGCTGGGCTTGCTCCTTTTGTTAAATTACTCGTCACAGATTTGTTCTCACCTTTACATTTTGCATTGCATGTGAATACCTTTTCCCGTGTCTTTTCAAATTTTGGCATATATTTGATTGCTTGTAGGCGTTTTCCTAAAAAACGTAATAATAGCAAACATGGGTTTGTGGGTGAATTGTTAGGATTTCTAAAGTCTACTCATACTTGTCCTTAAGCAATTATTTCTAAATAAAAATACCTAAACAGTTTACATGACTTATATAACATGTTATATATATATATATATATATATATATATATATATATATATATATATATATATATATATATATATATATAATCTTTTGATTTAGCAACATGTATAAATCCTATGATAATAACTAATTCTTAATTTATCTCAATAACAGACATGTACTCCATATAAAGAAATAAAAATTGCCGTTTTAATCTTAAAAATCTTAAAAAGTCAAGGAGTTAAAGTTTAAAGGATGACTCATGTTTGATCGAATCTAGTTACATTTTGAAGCTTTGAAAAACACTTAATTACTTTCTACCAATTTTAATGCGTTCCGAGTAGGCATTATAATTATGCGTCATATAAATAGTTTCTAAAGGTATAAAGCAAGCAAAAGATAAGGTCTGTAAATTGTCCAAAAGCAAGCATTATTAAATATCCAAGGAAAAATCAACAATGCCCTTGGATGTTTTCGATTAAAGAAACTTAAAATAATTCAAAAGTAACATGATTGTTACGATGGACAACTACTTTCGTTGCCTTTTATTGTTTGCCAATTATTGGACATGAAACACAACCATGTTGGATAATACACTTTTCCATTAATTATGAAAACAATATATGCTCAGCCATGTACGCATACATACACTGCAGGCCAAGTGTACACCATATTTGTCGCTGTGTTTTATTAAAACTGACTAATAAAAATGCAGACACAAGTGTGTAAACTAAACTGTAATTTAGCTGAATTTGTCAAAATATTTTTTATGAATTTATATTATGTCGAAGTATGTTAAATAAAGTTCTGTTATGATAAAATTCTAATCATCAACGAGGAAAAGGAGACGAAGACTAAACATCCATTTGAAGATATATTTTCAAAGCACAAGCATACACATGGATATGTCATTATATCTAAATAGAATTGATATGGTCACATTAGGTACATTGATGCTAGTCAAAAACTGAGTAAGCCGTTTTTACAGTTTCTATTAAAAATTTCCAGAAATGTTGATCATGTCATCTGTTCTAAATATAATATTCACAATAGGTAAGCCAATCAAGAAAACCACAACGATAACAAATGAAAAGAAGTTAATTATTACAGTGGACAGTCTCTACCCAAAACCGTCAAGTTTCGTTACAAATCGTGAGTGAAAAAACTTAAACATTAAAGTTATCGTTGTCATTCGTTTAATTCAATGCATATCAACTCTAATCAACAAATGTATAAACAAATTTATAGTATATATTGTATGGCTAGCAAGTAACCATGTGACAATGCATAAACATTGCTTTAAAATTAAACTATGACCGCTCAGATCGTTGAGACTACATGGCAACGGTGACTTAAAGCTCGAATATGGACAGTCTCTGTCTCTCTATGTAACTGAGGCAACTTGATCAGTATCCTTTGCCTTTGCCTGGGAGTTTGGATAGACGTTATAACATCAAGCTATTGTCAGCCTTTACCATTTGGAATGCCATTTGAAGGAAGACATCTTTGTAGTATTTTTTTTTGTTTTTCTATTTCGTTTTCTATAATAGCTTCATAATTGTTTCGTTGATTTGAATAGGGTCAGTTTTGCTATTTACTTGATATTCTACTTAAACTTGATAGATGTCTTTATGCTAGACGATTGAACTTTATTTTTTCCAAAACGACGTCGCTGCTTTTAATAATTCATAGAAATACATAAGTATCATAATAGGTGGATACTAATACTAACAGAAAACAACTGGGCGAGAAGAGGGATCAACTGTGGAATAGTTATGCGTGTATATTTTCAACGGAAATTTTCCAGTAAAGACATTGCTTACCAGCTCACTAAGCCTGTTTAACTATTTAAGCACCAGAACCAATGTATGTGGATGTATACAAAAACACTTCAATGAAATCAGATTAGAAAGTAAATTGTCAAGGACAAACTCGCAGGGCAATTTTAAAAATATCAAATTTCATGGCTCCAACTTCACAAATTATCTGCCATACATATGATAAGCTTAATAAGGCGGAGTCTGTCGAACATGAGATACATAGATATGGCAACTGGAAAAGCCTTTTTAATTGTATTTTATTTAAAAGTCGAATCATAGTATCATATCTACTAAGAAGACAACCTGTCGCCACCTGTAAGAATTTCAAGGCAACTGCGTCTATACAGCACGAATTGACTTTTAAGGGCATTGCTTAACTGTTAGTCGAATACATGTGAAATCTATATTTCATCGTTTAGTTTCCTTGAATGGTATTCAATAATATTTGAAAATATTTGTACGAGCTCAAATACTGCGAGAAAGGCAGTAAAATGTCAAGAAATGACACTATCAAAAGGACAAAAAGTGATCAAAATCAGACGCAGACGACTAAGGAACAAAGAGATTGTTCATCACCGCATTTGTCGGGCTTTGGTAACTTTACACTATCTAGATGACAGAAAAGAAGAAGATGGGAAAAGGAGCTCAGTTATACAGGAATATATCAGGGCACGTGACGAGAAGTGAATCGTCGTGCAAATGTAGTAGGAAAAAAGCTCAGAATGACTCATAAAAATAGAAATCGGCGTTACTACGCAAACGATCTCGGGTTGATTTACATCGGCTCGTAGCACATGACCACTCTCCTTGTCTTATACGTTCACAAAGTTCCGAAGAACGTAAAAGCTAGAACAGGGATTTGCTTGAGCACAAACAGCAAAAACAACAAAACAAGTTCTTCTCTTTTTAGTATTCCGGTGCATTTGAAAAGGGTTTTTTAAAACGAGGTAAATATGGCCGACTCATGCGTATACAAACGTTTTCGTAATTCCACGGAGATTTGAACACATTGCCATATTCCGAGGAGACTTTGAACACTTGTCGTTACAGCGGCTGGAAAGTCTTTTTTAAAACAAGGGGCTTTATATATGCTGTAAGCCAGACGTTTTTTTAACTTTGTTTTATTGCTTCTTGTGGGCAACATTTTCTGCAAAAAATAATTCGCCATACAGTTGAGAACTCCTGTTATCACCGGTTACATCATTGACGTCTTTTTATAATTGTAAGCTGATGTTATCTCCATATTCGGTTAAAAAAATCATGCGAGACAACTGCGGCTTTATCATATTGCCTTTTACATTGTTGACCATAGAGAGAGAGAGGGGCAATTAAACTTTTATACACATGCACAAGGTTACGCACGCGGTTTTTGATGTCCATTAAGCATAATCTCAGACCCCTTCCACGAGGGCATTGGATATATATCATACAACAAGAAAACGGCAAATCTATGAAAGAGCGAAACAGTTTTTTTATCTTAATAAGTCGTACAGTAATTAAGACGTCAAATCAACTGAAAAAAGACTTAACTTACAGGCAACGCCACATTGTTTGTAGTAGACTGGAATCTTATTTGCAAATGCGATGTTGCCTTAAATAAACGAAGCCGCTTTTCGTAAAACGCGTACTCTTTAAAAACAGGCGGCTGCGTTCATTTAAGGCGGTTTCGCCTATTCTAATATGATATAGGTTTAAATAAAGATGAAAAGAAGTAACGCCTATTTTTGGTGCCATCGCCAGTTCTAAAATGATACACGTTTAATTCAGATAAAAGCGGCATCAGTATTCATGACGGACTCATTTGTTCAGAAGGTTCAGTCATTTTGCCTACTGACCGTTCAAGTGAAGTTACTGTTGTGTTTGCTGTATTTTTTAAATGTATTGCCGCAGTGTTCTTTTCAAGTTTACATTCAAGTGGCATGTGAATACTTATGCATTTCTCTTTTCAAATTTAATATGTGTTACAAAACTGTCAGTGTAAATAATACTATGCAGTATATGAATAAAGTTACACATTTAACCTGTCTGCTTCTTCCACAGTTTAAATCGTTATAAGATTAAAAGACGTCCTTGCAAAATAAAGATGAAATTACTTGACCGTGTGAGCAAAATAACATTACTAATATTAAATATAAACAGTAAATTGCATTCCATTAGCAGTAAATTTCAACAAAGGAAACTCTATGTCAAACGCTTCAAATCAAATATGTACGAGTCTTAGAGAAACATAATTACACATATTTAACTCAACAATGCAAAAATATTATTTACATTGTATATTAAAGTATATTCTTAAGCTGTCGGTCAGGCCTGCTTACATAAAACATGAACCGGTAATCAAATCATAGTTGGTATAAAACTCATGGTTAAATGTCGATCTGATTTACATTAAAAAGAACATGCCTTATCCTTATTTGTATGTCCATGAGTGTAACCTCCGACTCTACGTGTGAAAAATAACCGCCAAGATAATAATACTGGAAGATATACCGACGCATTGTGAAGTCTGTCTTCAATTAACTCTTCAGGTTTTCATACGCAGGTCGTGGTTCCACTGCAAAAATATAATTTACACAAATTAAATGTCTTACAAGATTTTCTGCTGATAATTTTCTGTCTTGCTTCCAAAAATACCGGTTAACAAACATTATCCGGTCAGACTTACTTGTGGGAACATTGGAAATTTTGAATTGAAAAATATATCGAATTATGAGAAACTAAAGAACTAAGAAAAGTATCGCAGATACTTCCAAGGGATGATCGTCCCAAGGACGGAATTACCCGAGGAGTTTCGATTGTAACATGAGACTGCAGAGAGGTGCACCTTTACGGTTTTACATTCACCATATAGCTCAAGGTTTTGATATGTCTGGTTAAAAGCCAATGATAAACCAATGCTAATGCTTTGAGCGGACACCTATGTTGTTGGTGAACTTAGAATGTGGACTGGCACAAAGAATGCCGTGCTCCTATAAGCCTGTTTTACACAGAAAGGCATTGGCTTTTTAAGGTATACAGGTGTTCATGACTCGGATGTTATGTTCAACTCTTAAAATGAGCACATTTATTAGCAAGTTGGACATTGTTCTGTAGCATGTACTATTATATGCTGGTATATTTTCTCTAACTTAAAAATGACTGACAAGAGTGCGTTAACAACTTTTAACAGTTATTCGGGCACATTAAGTTTCTTCCGCATTGCAACATTACTAAACAGCGACACGTACCTGGTACTTCGAGACTGGTATACACTGGCTGGCTTCTGGTCTGAGTCAATGACTCATATGTCACCGACGGACTTCTGATAACAATGTAAATAAACTGATTTTTCAAAATAATATATAACCATAACAATAAAATCAAAATTTGTTGATATTGAAATACACATAAGATATTTTTATATAATATGATTAATATATTTATTTAATATACACTGGACAGACAAAAGAACGATTTTTCATAAAATTCTAGACCATACAGTGCATTATTTTAAAACTATTGAAATATAAAAGCTTACACGTTCTCTCCTCTCTCCTCTTCAGATATTTCTGGAAAAAAATATGGTAAAGTCCATAGTACACAAGAGTTATACAAGTGTATCCAATGAAAACTGAAAAGGCCCTACAAGAATCATCACGTTCATTAAACTATGAAATAAACTAATCGTGGTAAGACATTAACCAAAAAGGTACGGCTATAGAATGGCCAGAGTCAATGTAAAATATTGATAAATACAAACAATACGTAGTCGCTTAGATGACCCTTAAACCTATTCACATTCTCAAAAAAACGTCAGAAAGCCATTACTCTGCAAACTTCTTTGCCTGACTATTTCGATCGATCGAACGTTGGCCTTCTTTAATTCTAAAGAATTGTGAAAATAACGTACCCGCTGCCACAAGTGTTGAGTAAATTACTTGTCTTGTTGATCCTTTCAACGTTTGATGGGATGAATCTATATCGCTTAAATGAAAAACACATTGAGAGTAAAAAAAATGACAAAGTTCATTAGCCTTGAACATTCTACCAACAGAAAATAATATGATTTAGTTTATGGCCACATTTCATTAATGTGCTAGCAAAATTTATAGATCACTCCTTGTAAATATTACTTTTGGTATGATGTATTTCATATTAATATAGAGGATTTTCTAATGGTTCTTATGTTCTACAAATCGGAGACGATCTAATAAGTTTATTAATTTTTAGAGGAAAATGTACACACTTAGACTATACATGGTTTTAATTAAACTTGATTCGTTATAATTTAAGCTAGTTTGTTAGTTGGTCTACTTACTTCTGCAAAATTGTAGGCATACTTTCTGAAAAGAATTAATATATATGTACCGTTTCGTAGCTAAAAATGAATGCCATTGCAAAAACACAACAACATTCTAGTCTAATAGAGTAAAGATAACGACAACAATAATTTATTGAGAATTGTATCAATTCATAGTAAATTGCCAATTAATAATTTTATATCTGTTTACATACGCGAACCTACCCTTGGGACAGGTGTGATGAATAACCCGTAGTGCTAAGTGTGGACAGCGTCTTGAGATTACAACAATGCTAACGATAATGACAACAACAGTGATAAATACAGACGTAGAAACAGATATTGCAACTGTGGACCCGATGCTTGAGCGGCTTTGTGCGCCTTCTGAAAAAGAAAAGAATAAAAAAGCAAACATGTTACTTTAAAGTCGTTTAAAAAAAAAAGTAATAAAAAGTTCATAGTTTCCTCCAAGTTTATCAATTGTGTGAATCATAAAGGTTCAACCTTTGTAAGATTCAAGAGGGTGGTGCGCATATCGAAAATTAGTCTCACTGTATCCTTCCTTAATGAATGCAAAGGCATGAATATAGTGCATTGTCTTAGACTAAATATGTTTAATATGACAATCGTTGTAGAACCAAAGCCTTTGCTGACGTTGATACTGGAGCTATTGTGCCACGTTGTGGATCGGAGCTGGTCTGTTCAACAACTGTTTGATTCAGTTCTCCGTGATACCCTGAAACAACTGTTAATGCCATCTCTCCAGTAGCAAAACTTAGATTTTTTAATATCTATGGCAAAGGCGGTTCAAGAAGTGAAAAATACATCCATCCATTCATGCTAGAAATTAAGTAAGTTTAACTATGTATAAAATGAAGATTGTTTTTTCACGATTTGTAAAGAAGACAATTATGTAACTAATTGCAAATCATTTCAACAGAGTCAGTTATGAGAAAAGTGATTGATTACACTTGACATTGTCTTCATAGATGTTTCATTACGCCCATAAATCGCATATCCTACAATGTATACATTAAGTTACCAAACACTCCAAATAGTTGATGAAATGGGTATAATGTGTTGATATTTAAAACTTCCCTTGAATTGTTATGCATAACATATAATACATTCGCAGCCTCTGTCATGCGTTTCTTCTGTTACGTTGATATCCTATACAGCTGAAGGGTATTAGCCAAAATTGGTTAAGTAATTTGTAGGTTTTCGTTTAGTTTAGAGGCAAAGCCTTGCTGTTGTTAGAATCAATTATCAAAAAGCGTCAGCACGCAGTGATAACACAGCATCATACAAATGACGTTTGATTTGATTAATCATCAGGCTATAGCAGTTCATAGCAGACAGAGAAAGAGATAGGAGAGAACGAGATGAGAGAATGAACGGATCGTCTTTTTTTCTAGCATTATGTATTATAACACAGTATCAACGCAACTCTTACCCATCGTTTTTGCATTTTAAGTCATAGAAGAACAAAGAATTGAAGTACTTGGAACTTATTGGTTAAACACAATATCTAAAATTAACAAATACCATAGTGGTTATTTTCGTCATAGTCCTCTGATTCACTTTTTTCAGATCTAGAATCAAATTGTAGTATTTTAATTTAACACAAGTGTTTTGCTAGTTCAGATTTTTTCAAAATATCTAATTTTTACAGCCACCGGTTGTTTGTATTTACCAATTAATATTTATTATTAGTTGTTGTTGTTTCTTATTTTGTTGTGCCATTTATTGTACCTTGAAGGATGACGGTAATCCCAAGAACCGCTTCGCTTTGTACTCTGTTTATGACAACAATGTCGTAGTCTGCTATGTCTTCTTCAGTTGTAATAGGTATCATTATGGTTGCCAATATCCCCTTTTCTGGGACCATGTGATTGTACACAGGCAGCAAAACCTCCGTATCTGTCTCCGTTACAGAACAGATAGATGAAGACGAGCGTGAGCATCCGACATGTTTGTAGCAGTTTACAACACTGCCGTCAACGTTAGACCAATACTTGATCTCAATAATAGCGTCCTGTCCAAGTTTTCCTGCAACAGGAACTCTTCTAGCCCCAGGAGTTGGATCCGTCAGGACTGGTGGACCTAGATTCATTTAAAGTAATATTATAATTTAGCATACGTGTAAACGTCGTAAAATAAAAATAAATTAAACTTATTCGTGTTATTTATAGGACGGGTGATCGAAAATCAACCGGACTTAATTGATTTAAACTATAACAAAATAATAAATATCTAAATAGAATACCCATTTATTCTTTTACCTAAAAAGGCATTTGCATATGTTCAAATTTGTTCTTACTTGAAACAGTGGCCTGAATTTAGGCTTTTAAAACATCGACCCAGTCTAGTTGCAAAATCAAATGTCTTTAAGGCAGTTAGTTTTAGTTTTGTTTACATCTTTTGAATTATAGACCTTTTCAGCAACATTCAGGTTTGTAATAATGTAGGTGATTGTATCTCTTTGCAGGTTTTTCTTGATGAACAAAGGAGAGAAAGCCTGAAGTCAATACCAAAATGCAACTTAGTGCAAGCAGATTTATTTTATTTGCTAATATTAATAAAATAATTTATATTTAAAACATTTGGAACACGTTCAATGTAGACTCTCCGCAAGACTGCCCACCTAACTGAATGGTCACAAGATTTTGTGTTTGTTTGTCTGTTTGTTTTGTTCTTTTTTGGTCTTTTTCTTCTTTTTAGCAGTGTTAATAATAGCTAATGGTATTTGTATATAGGAATATACGAGTCATCACAAAATACATAGACAGCACACTCTGGTAATCTTTTTACTCTGTTATTTTTTCTATATTGGTTGCATCAGTTTTGAGAAATATGAAGCATTTTATGCGAACGGTCAATTAAATATTTAATAAACATCAACACAAACAAGGAGCATTAACCTTCAATGATAATTGATGCATTTCCCTCCCTGTACGTAATACCTTTGCCGAATACAGCAACACCATTACTGACGCCGCACACGTACACGCCGGAACTCTCGTAATTAACATTAGTCAATGTCAACGTCGTCCCAGTAAACGGTATCGTAGCAACAAGACCATATCCTTGCCAGATCTGGACCCAGTCTTGATATGTGTAATTGTTTGGGTAACCTTCTGCAGTACAGGAGACGGTGTATGGCAGAGAGGTAGTGATCGACACGGTCACTGTTGGGGGGTCTGGCGTTTAATACAGAGCGATACCAATATATATATCAAGATTTGCATTATCTTTGGTAAAAATAAATGTGTAAAAACAATGCGTCTAACGCAATACTTTAAAAAAATGAGTTATTTACTTCATATAAGTTGATAAACCACAATATAAATTAGATTAACTTTTCTGTAAAATTTAAAGTTGAGTACATTGAACAACTCAATCAAAATAATGTACCCAATTTAACTTTGCAAACAGAACAATGAACAAAAAGAAGTCTTGTTCTTAGTAAGAGCCATTTTATATTTTAATATGAACGTAGAAGCATTTATTTCTGGTTACAAGTCCTTTATGAACATATGTGTAACATGCTCACATTTTACAGTAAGAAATACATTCTCCGAATCCGGGATCCCGACGTTGTTGTCAGCCTGACATCTATAGCTACCAGTATCGGTCCTGTTCACACGAGGTATAACATAACTAAAGCTGTTCACTGTAGCTGTCTCCATGCCACTGGCCAGAACCGTGCTACCTTTATACCATGTGAACCTTGCAGGTGGTTTGCTGGACGCCAAACAGGTCAGTGAAAAGTCTGGTTCACCCTCAATGGCAATTCTGTTTGGTAACTGTTGTACAATTGGGGAATCTGTTTGAACATACATGATATAATATATTGATTTGTTATATCAAGCAGATATCTTTCATTTATTTTATAGATTCATAAATGGTGTGTATGTTTCACCTACATGTATGTATACAGACTATAATTTTACGTGGAATCAACATGTGACGTGTAACTTTCCTGTCTGGACCAATAGTTTTCTCTTATGCAACCTAGCACATTATTGCTGCTTGAAAAGAAACAAGACGCAAAAAGAGGTTTATTGATGTCCTACATCCATGTGAAAAGCATGGCATAACACGCCATTTGTCAATACAATAAATATTTACTTTCATGTCCAGGCCTTCACAATTAGCTATTTTAAACTAAGCAAACCACGTGACCACTTATTTTTGATATCACATTATACACTCATTCGTGTAGTCAGCTCTGACGTTGATATCTATTTTAGCTGAAATTTCCTTCCTATTTATAAAATTTATAAAATTAGAAAACATGGGCATTCAAAACGATGTATTTCATGGTTTGTACTATCACAATCAAACATTTGAATAGGTAAATAAGAAAAGGTCCTATCAAAATTTCCACAGACATTTGAATTGTATCTACCAGTAGACAAAGGCAAACAAGGTAAATATAAAAGTGACAAAAACACAGAGACGAGACATAACACACATAAAGAAAAAACATCAGTCACCGCCTTAGAACGGTCAATCGGCAAAAGGGCCGACTGGGGTGCTTAAACCTGGTTTGTAGAGCGCTCCAACCTCGCACTTCCTGAAGGTTTTTCTAGCAAACAAACAGTGTAAATAAAAATATCCCGTTAAAGTGATACAACTAAAAGTAAGCACCTGCATCGGGAGTTAAAACAGATACAATAAACTTATATACATACATAATAACTAGTAATAAAATAAACCGTAAACATATGTACAGTATGTACAGTAGATAAAAGCCTCGGCAACGTAAAAATAAAAAAAAATCCAAACGAGAGATTAGTTTGAAATAAAACAGCCCAAGCGTTGATATATTATAAGAACAAATAAAACAGCCCAAGTGCTGATATATAATAATTAAATATGGCATATAATGCCATGCCATCATGTACCAAAAGTGAAATTTAAAAAACACGAAAGAAAACAAATTTAGAAAACAAACTACCAACAACATAAAATGTAGTATTGTTAAGAGCTAATAAGTTTAAAAAAAAAACAGTTCATAAAAAGCCGAGGATTTATACGCAGTTGGCATATTATATATAAGAAAGGTACTAAAAATCACGATGTTATACCTAATGTGCAATCTCACGTAAAGGGTATGGAGACTGCTCAAGTTGTCTCACCTATATAGGGCACGACTGGAGAGATGAAGAGACAAGAATTCCAACAGTAACTGTCCAATTATGGCTTTAAGTCACTGTTTTCATATAGTCTCAATGACCTGTCCGGTCATCGTGTAATTTAAAAGCAATGCATGTTCTTGACTGTAAAAGGGTCAATTGCAAGCAATGCAGTACAACGAAGGATTCCCGGGTTGTAACCGTCTGCAATACATTTTCTGATAAGTTTTGTAAAGTGGTCAGAAAAGTTATTGAGACCCTTGATTTCCTTTAACTTGTAAAAAACATTTCCATAAAATGCAGTATGGCTTTTTCTTGTATAAAGTTATGTTATAAACCTCCTTTACTTAAACTAACGCATAAGTTAATGCCGTGATCATGCATACTTTTCCCATGACAGGGGTAAAATATTGTTACATATGTTAGGTATGGTCAAACTGTCTGATACCACCTTGGACACATGTTTTCGGGAGCAGTCACTCCACATAGGTATTATTTACATGTATCATCGAGTAACACAGTATTTTTGATAGACTTATTCTATTTAGTAATTTTTATGTTAAGCCAAAAGAGTGCATTGCGCTAAAGGTTCACCATGTGAGTATGGTAGTGCAAATAATAATCTTGTCGACAAACAAGCGAATAAACAAGCATGGCGACTTAAACTTTTTAAAATGTTGTTAAAGTTAAAATATCCGCCAGAGTATATATCTAAATATATGGTTTCCTTGTTTAGAAAATGTTGACAGTATACAAGTTATATAGGGCGGAAATATCTTTATCGCCGTATTCCTGAATGTTATGATAATCCCATTATGCAACCGGATAAGGACATAATATAATAAGACCTTACTGTGGTCCTAATAACTACACGTGGCAACATTAAATGGCATGTTCCTTTATTAAAAAATGAAGATATTTAATAAAGTTCAACACATGAAAGCAATGTCACAGAATATAAGTCATAATAAGAAAAACATTTAACCTGTTAGCAATATTGCAAAAAGATGCTTATTAACAATTCAGATAAATTGCATGCACAAAAGTATGTTTACCGCCGGCTCCATCGTTTGAAAGAACAAATAAAATAAAAAAAACTTCAGATAAATGGAAACCGCTCGTGACACGGGCATTAGAATTGTGGGTTGTGGGGCTGCTGTCAGATATATGACATTAAAAGGATATAAATGAGCTGAATGCAGTTGAATTGTTAAATATACTTAAGAGAGACAGAGACCGAAAAGATCTGGTTGTGACAGCTGGGCGAAAATATTTGAATTTAAAAATAGTGAAATGTAATTTTGAAAACTGTTGTGGTTCCTGAAGACAACATCACACTATGTGAAGCTTTCCTTGGTTTACTATAATGCATTTAGAAATGTTTTCAACTAAAATGGTTAGAGGAATAGTCACAGTTTAATCAGGCAAGCGTTTATAAAATATATAAGCATTAAAATCATTCACATGGTTAAAGCTAGGAATCAACTTGATCGAGACAAAAATGTTACTTGGGTTTCATTTCCAATGACAAATCGACAAAAGAATATACCATGTATTAATAATGGCATGTCATTTATTTGATATTATAACGAACATCACAGTCCTTAAAAATGTGACAGCTCGCATTGTTGACCCTTTATGATAATGTTCACTACGGCTTTATCCTAGGTATACAATACACAAACTTGGGTGGAAAATACTTCGATCACCATTCAATGTTCAACACTTCATATCATAATGTATAGAGTAAGTGCGAAACTCCATTTACTTACAAATAATGACCAGATCCACGTATTTGCTGTCAGAAGCATAGCTGTTGTTACACCAACATGTGATCCTGTTTCCGTCCATATACCTGGTAGTTGTAATTATTAAGATGTTGGATGTAATTACCCCATTGTTGTCACCAGACCATCTTATATTTTCTCCTGTATTCGGTATGACGTCAGACCCATTGAACCAAGTGATAGTACAGGCGGGATTAGTGGGGCCGGACGTACAGTGGAGTCGGATCTGATTTGAAGCAAGAGTTGCCTCGTTACCGGAGATAGCTGTAGATCCTGTCGAGGAACGATCTGAAATATTCTTAATGTGTAAGTCAGTACGTCATTGCCACTGTCTCTAAACGTATAAAAATAAAATAAAATCGGTTTTCTTAAGACTTGCATTCGTAACAACGCATAGTTTGAACAAATGCCCGGCACTGTGAGGGGTATTCAAGCCCAGGCCGATAGAGCGACATGCCAATACCATTACCACGGGGCTGAAGAATCGACTTCTTAACGCAATTATTATTGTTATGGTATATAGTTATATATACAGAAGCATGGAAAGATGTGCATATTGAGGGTTAAAAGATGTATGTAACAGGAAGTTGCATATAAGATATAGCAATGCTGATTGCTACTTTTAAAATTGTGAATTATGAACAATATTGTTGTATGCATATTGTTATAGCCCCACTTGTTGTTGTAGCACAGACCAAGAGGTCGTACAGTGAATGCGTTCATTACAAAAGGATACAACATTTTCTTATTTTACACCTTAATTGTTAAATATTTAGTTAGGAACAGTGAACATTTTCCCTTACAAGCAAAATCCTTACTAAACGTCACATTAAATATCGACACAGATTAAAATGACAACATTCATATGTTAAAACAGAACTTTGATAAAAAATCATTTGCAAGAGAGATTCAAAGTAAGGTAACCCTTACTCGTAAGTAAGTATCATATGAACAACTAACGCTTGTCTGAGTTTAGAAATGTTACCCAGTCATACATTTAAGTGTTAACAAAGAGTATAATGATTGACAATGTAATGTATCAAACAAGTCTCAAATAAACACTAAAAATTTGACATCCACATTGAGGGTTCCTATGAGGGGCACAGAGGGTATTGTATGTGACACTCTTCATGTGGCGGTCTGTCCGTTTTCCAAAGCACTGACTGGGATCTGTAACACGGATACCACGGTATATGTCTCTGATGTCGGGTCATAGCTCGGGGTATTAGTAGGAGTAACAGTCTGAACCTGGTAGGGCCACGTGATGCCGGGAGCGGGTCTATCATTGGCTAATGTACACCGGAGGGTCATACTTCCTCTAGATACTGTCTCTCTGGTCTGTATTACTGTCGGGCTTTCGGGTGTCAATATTTGCACGAAAATTACATTTATTTTTAATGGTGTTACTAATTATCAAACATGTTTTCTTTTCATTGCTTCCATTTGATAAACCTCTCAGGACGAGCAAGGTTAGAGCGCTGTAAACCCGATTTAAGCACAAGTCGGTGCCTTGTGCAGACTGCTTGTTTCGAAGCGGCAACTATTAGGTTTGCTCTTTTTTACATTTGTTTTGCACGTGAATACCTTTGTCATATACTTCTTAAAACTTAAGTATATGTTGCAATGCTCATAGGACTTATAGGTCATGTTTTCTTATGACGTTATATACTTGTTGTCGTACGTTTTATTTTTGCTAAATGTGGTTTCCTTCTTGCTCCACCCATTTTATCTTTTAAACAGCCAATGATGCAGCACTGAAGAAAGGTGCCTCTTATAGGACGCAATTAATGGGAATGATAGTTTGGCTTAAGATAAAAAAATCTTAGCTGTCCTGTGAGAATTTTTAAAGTGAAAAGAGCTGAGTATTCCATAGCAATGTACATTGTAGCTTGGAACAATAATGTGTAGCTTGCATTTATAAAAAGTAACTGGCATTTATAGGATTTATAGGAATTTTTAGCCATTATGCAAAGTATTGTTTAACATAAGGAATCAAGTATACTGGTGTTAAGAATGCAGCTTGTAAAATACAGATGTAGCAGAGAACAAACAAAATCACAAAGTAGTAAATACCGTACGTCCCGTCTGAGTTTTGGTTCGTTACTCTCAAATGTTTATGTAATTAATCAATTGTGTAAAAGAGTGTTTAGTTCCCAAGAGAGTCGTCTTCTTGTTTAAAGCGCATGCTCTTTAAGTCGCATTGGATGTCTCAAATAATAGCTTTTTCTTGTATGTATAAATATAGTGTAAGTACCGAACATTTTAATTCAGTTACGAGCAGTCAAAGAAGTTGCAATTCCGTGACTCTACCACTTCGCCACGGACACCCTTAAATATCAGTTTATACGTATTCTGATGTAATGTTTTCACTTACGGTCGATGAACAGGGGAGCCGAAGCAGGGGGCGGGTCAGGTGAAGCTTCAGTTGTAGCTTTAGGGTACGACACCTGACACAGAAATGTCGTCATGTTATCTGTTCTACTCGGTGTGAAACTGTAGGTCAAGGTCACCGTGTATGTACCATCTGACTCCTGTATAGAATCTGATGTAGTAGACTGCACCAGTGAAGATGAACTCGTGCTGCTCCTGTACCAGGCCAATGTTGGGGCGGGAATCCCTCCACTGGACACACAGTGGATGGTCAGCGGAGTGTCTTGTATACCACTGATGACTTGGCGGTTGTCGGAGAGGGTCACCAGATTGGTGATGCTTGGAGAGGTGGGGGTTACTGCAATTCAAATTGTAGAATCAAAACGTTTATGATATAATAAATAACGTTTTCGCTATGAATTTATGCCTTAAAGTAAAACTGTATTTTGCAATAAGCACACACAACTTCTACAATTTCAACTTCGTTTATGATTATACAATTTACATATTCTGCGTCACAGTTTACATCTTACAATTGAATAACGACTTGTGTAAATGTATTATCAGAAGTCAATGCCTATCGACGATCCTACTACTCGGCAACATTAGTTGTTGTTGTCGCTCAAATAAAAGAAATCGATGCATAATCCATACTGAAAACACCGTCAAAGTGAATAACATTGAGCCAGTCATTGTTTAGGATAAGTTATTTTTGAGTGTTATGTCTCGTCTCTGTGTTTTTGTCACATTTGCATTTAGTTTAGATTTAAATATCTGTGGTAATTTTGATAAGACCTCAGCTGATTTACCTATTAGAATTGCGGCTTTGGAACGTGTTGGATTTCCTTCTTCTTGCTACTTGTACTTATCGACACGTGCTTACATCAAAGTAACCTAATGAATGTGCAACCCATTTGTCGTACCTTTTGCATAATTAAAGACATTCAGTTGGAGCTTGTTACTTTGTTTTAACCGCGATTTGACAGTTACTTGTACCTAAGAGTTATCACATCTCCACGCAGATGTCGTATCTTTTACAGGTCGCAATTCTGAGTTCACATTTACAATTACAACTCCATGACAAACTAACGATGTTTCGATTTTTCAATATGATCACAACATGTTTTTTCAAATTTATGTATAAAGGCTGACGAATATTAGAATATAATTTGAGCTTTGTTACATTTGCAGCTTATGAAACACGTGTACATCATTACTAGCTTCGATAGAGACTAGGATGATCTACTCAATAACTACGCGATTTTAGGCAATAATGAAATTATTGTCAACAAACCAAATGAAAATGTAAAATTAAAAACACGAATAAAAAGTATTTATATATAATCTAACATTCAAACGTTAAAGTCGAGAAGTTAGCATGAATTAATATATTATTATACATTATCTGGCTTATATGTTTCGTATGTCCCTATATGTTGACATATCTTTGATTTAGGATTTAGACTTTTAATTTTAATATTGTTTATTGGGTGATTATGTCTTTATACTTAAGCATTTGTTTACAATCATGTTTAATTGTTCTAAACAACGTCCTAGGCTAAGAAAAAAATAGACAATACATCAGCAAGTTCCATATGTTCGTCAGTGGAGTCTGTTGTGTCGATTCCTTGACTGTCGATTAATTAAAAAAAACGATGTAACAGGTGTTAGTTTACAGTGTTGCCTGTTGTATTGTCTTATCGACCGCAATATCTGACTTCCGGTGGTATTCTTCAGCAAATTAGTTCAAGTCTGCAAATTTGAAGCTGTTTCGGTCCACGATATTGATACAGATAAATTAAATAACGTTAAAGTTGGACTTTGAACCCATATTGGTTTACCTTCTGATTGATAGGATACACAAACTCTAAAAACAAAGGTTTCAAAATATGTTCATTTAAGCAAGAATTATGCCTTTAAAACTAATATTGAACTTCTTCATATATCTCATGTTTTAATGTTTTCTTTGTGCAATTCTAAACTCTCGGTGCAGTTGCTTGTTGTTCCTTATGTCTCCTTGATTGAATATTTTATTTACTCTGTTTTTGTTAACCTAGAAAGTGCGTAGTAGGAGTGCTTCGTAACGTAAGGGTAAACACCTCAGTCGGTCTTTCGTCGACTGACCGTTCGAAGGCGGTAATAGTTGTCTTTTCTTTAAATAGTTGAATGTCCTGACTTTATGTCACGTCAGAAGAATCACACTATGGTATTCTTGCGTCGTCCGTCCATTAGTATGTTTGTTTGTTCTTCCGTCAACGGATTCTTGTGTTGAGGTTTTTTCATTCATTGCTCATCAGAATTTCTCCTTGTCTACCTGACTAATTGATATTGATGTGTGTTGTGGGAGTAGGCTAGATCATTCAGATTGCTTTGCCCACGTCGGTTCTATTGCTGTGACAATTTGCGAGAGAACAACTCCATTATTAGTTATAGCAATGTGTTCATACTGTCATAGATTATTGATATTGATGTAGAGATGCGCATATACGTGGGGTAGAAATAAAGGTGACTTTAAACATACATTTTATTAAATACGTGTTTGCATAATTTGGACCTCAAACTCACACAACGAAAGGAGTATATACAATATGAGTGCTCCGTATTGCCTTACCCATTAAAGTTTATTAAGGTATTGAACTAAAACTTTGTCGGCCAATGTATCGCTCGCAACCTTTAATTGTAGCATTGCAGCCAGTGTGGGCAGTAAGTAAATCCGTAAATACGCCTTTTCCAAATACATTGTTTTGAGAGGGATTCAAAGTACTCAAACATCGAGACGTGTTACAATAGCGGCGTAGATCGACGGCGGTATTCACGTCATCAAAACCCATCTAGGCTTCGGATAAAAGGTCCGGGTTTTGCATACAATAGAAACAGCGTCTGTATGTAGTAGTTCCTGGAAAGGTCCCAGGAATGTCGGTGTATTGTTCTTTTATAAATAAGTGTAGTGCGGCGATTTCATGCATTGAAATGAAGGTTATAATATTATCATTACTGTTTAGTCAATATCAGAATTAAATGTGTGTTTAGTTTAAACCGTAGTAACACCCGCACCAGTAATTTGAAATAAAACAATTTCCACATGAATATACTAGTATGCAATTTGCTTGTATTCGGATAACAACATTTCGGACTGTAAGGAATAAGACACTTGTTATCATTTTTTATGCTTGATTGTATCATTACAAATACGAGGGGCATTTATAAAGTATTAATCAGTGCGATTTTTAACGTTAATCCGAGCGTAATTGGTACATGTTATACATGAATGGAAAGATTAGACTCTCCTCTACAGTTTCGTGCACAAAGAAACCGGGACAAACCTACACAGTAAGCGCAATGTTCACTTGAATCGACTACGGTCAGGTACACTGCAGTTAAAAATGGCAGATGATAAAGAGAACATTTCTCAAAATGAGCAAGGTTTGCGCCAGGTGGATACCCCAACTTCTCACTGAGGACCAAAAACGGGAGCGCGTGCGAATGGCGTCACAGCTGCTCGATATATACAAGAATGCTGACCAAAACCACATGAATGAAATTGTGACTGGCGATAAAACATGGGTATATTTTTATGAGCTTGACAGTAAAGAAAAAAATAAGGTGTTGGTCGGTGAAAATGACGAACGGCCCCAAGTTGCCCGTAGAGCTCGCACCTCAAACGCATTATGTATGCATTATTTTTTTATTGCCAACGAATGGTGGCTTGAATTCCTATACCAGAAGGCAAAAGTGTTACTGGAATATTTTACCGAGATTCGGTTCTTTCTGCTGTTGTAAGCCACTATACTGCAGCCCGTCCCCGTACCGGCGTACGCGGAATAAAAGCTCCTTCATGAAAACGCACCTGCCCACAAGTCAGTGGTGGTAAAGTCGTATCTTAGCGACAACAGCATTGACACTTTACCACACCCTGCATATAGCCCTGATATTGCTCCGTGCGATTTTTGGTTGAATCCTTATATCAAAAACTACATGAGAGGTCGACGTTTTGAATCTCGGCACGCCGTCGGCAGCGCGCTTTTCCATTGTCTAAACACTATACCTAAAGAGAGCTACCGTAAAGCATTTTCCGATTGGATTCATCGCTTGGAAAAGTGCATCCAAGTCAAAGGGGAATACTTTGAAGGGTTGGTCTAACAATTTCTGCAGAAATATTACGTATACGACTAAAGCGCCACACTGATTAATATTTTATAAATGCCCCTCGTAGAGTTATTTGATAGCAAACCTCATAGTTTCATAATTAGGATTAACGCACCTTGTTGTTCTGTTCCCTTATAAAACCTGGAAACCATCTTCTCTTTTGTAAAAAGACTATTCATTCCTGTTAAGTGTTTGTTTGTTTGTATGTTTGTTTATTGGGTTTATCGCCCCACCAACAGTATTTTAGTTATCTGGAGACGGTGTCCACTTGAAGCAGATATAGTGCTGCCTTCACTGTGTATAGCATGCCGTGAACACCTGGCATAATACCACACCCAGTCACATTATCCTGACACCGGGCCAACCAGTCGTGGGACTACCCTTAAATTTGCTTGAGCGTTAGCAAGGGAGCTATACCACTACCATTTTTAACGACTTTGGTATGTCGCGGCCCGGGATCCAACCCGGGGCCTCGCGTACCTGGAGCCGACGCTCTACCGATTGTGCTACCAGGTCCGGTCCTGTTAAGTGTATTTTTATTAATAATTATTTGTTGTTAGTCTAGTTTAGTTACAACCTGATTCTCAAAATATGCAGTAAACATTTATTTTATTCACTTTTAATATATTTTTGCATTTTATGTATTGCATATGTATATATTTGTTATTGACATCGCTCTGGAGAGCGATGCCTCTTATGGAATGTATTTTATGGGAACGATAATGCAGCAGGCAATAACAGGAAATTTCAGTTGTTCTGTCAGACATTTTCAGAGAAAATAACCGCGTACGCCGCGTTTAACAGTATAGCTTGCAACAAAAAAAGTGTTGCTTTCAAGGAAAAGTAACAGCTATTTATAGGAAATCGCAGCTGTCGAGGCCTTGTTTCACAACAGAAACCATGTATCCGAATTTCTAAATGCAGTCTCCAATTACAAAAACTTGCAGACAACAAGAAGAACTTGAATTAGCAGATTGTACCCAGCCTTTATCGTAGCAAAGTACAGCCATAGAGAGAATGTTTGTATGTGGCGTTATCCTTGTATCACGTAAAATTGACCATTTGAGACACCATAATTTTAGAGAATTTTACTATATAACAAGAAACATATAAAAACTCGTGAAATATTATAAATGTATGCATAAAGGATGTTTACATGCAATATGATCAGCGATATGTGAAAATATTTATTCAATTTTTTATCACACTTAATTTAATTTTGAGACCTGAAAGTTGGGCATAGAGTGCGGAATCAATTTTAGTTTCTTTTCGTTGCATTCTGTTGTTCGTTATTTATTTATTTATTTAGTTTTAATTTTATTCCTTTATCAAATCGTCGTTAGAAGCAGGCTGGCCTAAAACTTCTTATAGAAAAAAGCAACAGTTTACTTCCCTATTTATATTTTATTTGATAAGTAACCAGATAAAGCATTCTATTCAGACAGATGTTGATGCTTTGATGAATGGACCAATTACAATCAAGTAATTAGTAGTGCAAACAAACAAAAAACGATTTAAAACATGAAACTGGTTTTACTGTGCATCACTCACGAAAGTCATGCGCAAAGTTTGACTAATTTAAATCTTGTTATCAACAACAACAAAAAGGGTTGGCTGTTGTTGGTGGATTGGTGCAAAATGTACCACTGTTGAACAGTAGCTCGATGGCAACCTTTGATGCTTCGCGTCAATGCTTCTTGTACAGTAAGGGTTTGCTGGAAACATCTTTTGGATAAGGAGAAATCAAAATACTGTGCGGATGTCAACAAAAATACATGAAGCATTATAACATGTAATACGTTACCAATCCTTATCGATCCAGACACCGGAGTCGCCTGTGTCCCCGAGGTTACCGTTATGGTGTAACCATGGTTACCGTCAGGTAGAGATGGTGTCGACACCCATGTACACCAGAAGTGTGAGGCGAATGTGGGACTGAATCCACACGTGTGCGTCCCTGCTAGCTGATTGCTTGAACTGGTCTGTTGGTTAAAAGGTAACTGATTTATTGATTCAACTAAGACAAAATATGGTCCAGTAAAATTTATAAAAAACTTAACTTAAATTGTATTACTTATTCTTAGTTGTAAACATTTACTTACCCAAAGTCCGTCTATGTAATGAATGCACAAACTTATATGCTTGATTGTTCACAATGGACAAAGGGAATCCATATATAAGCGTACTGTTATCGTTGTGTAAAGATGGCCGTTACTCACCAGAACTGTAACAATACTCGACGGCTGAGGATAGAGTCTGTCCAATGTAATACTGAGCTGCTTTCTTTCGGTAACAGATGGTGTCGATGTGTTGGCTATACCTGGTGGTAATTGAAAAACGTGTAATATTATGTTTACAATAATTTTGTAATACCTTAATTGTTGCGTCATAATTCGCCAGAGGTCAAAGTACAAGCTTAGTTAAATTTCCCTAATTTGAATTATTATTATATGCATGTAATAACACGAATAATGATTGCTCGACTTATTTGTGCACTAATTTATCTTATTGTATTTGGCCTTGTTCACTCAAATGGGTTAAAACCTCCATAAAATTAAAGAAACAAAATATATGAAAAAACAGTTACAATTTGAAAAATGTGGCTTTACTAGGTTATAAGGTGCAAATACATTGTTCTATCAATGAGTGCAAATTGTCGCATTTCGAATTTTAAAGACTTATATCTGCAAATATATTATATCGGAGATAAATTGAACTGCATTTAACATTTTAAACATGTTTATTATTTGTGTTGAAGCATCGATTAAAAAAATGAAGAATTGTTTTGCAAATTACAGCGGCAATCAGGACAAATATATAAGATATAAATATACTTTATGTTCTATTTCATCTATTAACTCCGTGAAAAAATGTAAATACAAATTTAGTTAATGGCGGAAGCGTTTGGTTTTGAATAATTTAATTACCGTTTTACATATCCTTTACGACTTCTAAACTCGTAGCGTCGCTGTATTTGTATAATTTTGGAGAGATAACTTAAAGCTATATATAGACATGTACTTGGCTTGTCGCATCAAGATACCCTTACTGCATAGCTTTATTAAAGTTAGTATAGAAACTTTGATCTTAAATATCACATAATTACCCAAATATTTTGTAACTTTTAAACCGACTTCAAAATTACTTAAATTCAGACAAAGGTGAGAGGAAAAAAAATGCGTAAAGGGTAATCTCTAAAATGGGTTTAAATCTTAACTGCTAATCTAACAACCTAGCTGCCTGCTTTTGGTATATATGTACTCACAATGATATTGTAGAGTTTGTCCAGGTGAGCTCGGATCGAACATACAGCTGCATGAATATGTCCCAGTATCTGACAGTTCGATGTTTCTGATGGTCAACTGTGCCTGGCTGTCGGATATCAAAGTACCTGAGTATTTATTTACATAACTGGGATTAGCTGGACCGAACAGGTTAAGTATAGTAGCACCATTCTTAGTGAACACATAGGCGACGTTACAGTCAGTGGATATACATGTCAACACAGCCTGGTCTCCACAGTTGGACACATCCGACAGGGTCAGAGAGGCTGTGCCTGAAATGGAAAGTATCCTAAGTTATTTAGTTTTGTCTGAGGCATTTACCATAATATTTACCTGGTTAATTAAAACATGCACATTTTTTAATTGTTACACATATTAGTATTTTAGATAAGTTTATATTGTTAAGAGGTATATACCATTTATTCATGCCGATGTCAACGTAAGAAAAGCACTGATCAGAGCAGTTTGCATAAAATACTAGTAATAATTACATGGCACAGGTACCAAAAATATGAACCTAAAAAACGGGTTAAGTTGCTTAATAAAAGAAATTGGACTTTTTATTTCATGATAAGTAGTTCTTTTGAGAAATGTATTTGCAGTAGCAGTAGTGGTAGTTGTTGTTGTGTAGACGTAGACGTAGCAGTAGTAGTGTACGTAGTAGTAGTAGTAGTAGTAGTAATAGTAGCAGCAGTGGTAGTTGTTGTAGTAGATAAAGTAGTAGTAGTTGTTGTTGTAGACGTACTAGTTGTAGCATTAGTAGCAAAAGTAATTGTAATTATTGTAGAGGTAGTAGCAGTAGTAGTTGTTGTTCTGGAAGAAGTAGTAGTAGTTGTTGATGTTGATGTTGTAGAAGTAGTAGTAGTAGTGGTAGCAGTAGTAGAAATTGTTGTCACAGAAATAGTAGTAGTAGTTTTTTATGTTGTAGAAGTAGTAGAAATAGTATGTGCTGTTGTTGTTGTTGTGCTAGTAGTAGTAGATTAGTATTAGTAGCATTCGTAATAGCAGTGGGAGTAGTAGTTGTAATAGTAATAGTAGTAGTAGTAGTAGCAGTTGTTGTCGTTCTTGTGTAAGTAGTTTTACTGGTAGTATTAAAAGTATTAGTAATAGTAATGGTAATCGTTGTAGTAGTAGTGGTAGTAAAATTAAATGTAGTAGAACTTACTAGTAGAAGTAATATTAGAAGAAGTAGAAGTAGTAGTAGTAAAAAAAGTAATAGTAGAAGTAACAGGAGTAATAATAATGGTAGTGTTGTAGTAGTAGTAACAGTAGTAGTAAGCATAATCGTCTAAAACTTACAGTTTGCATTTGTAGGTAAAACAAAGATTATCCACGCGCTTATTATAGTACACCTCATGGCGAAGACGAACTTAAAATTATTTTCTTTGTATATGCCGACTTGTATCCACAACGCCTAAACTGTAACATTCCGTGTACGTGTCATTAACAAGGAAGTTTATATAAACGAGTCACGCACATCCAAACGCTCTGTATCAAATCTGTACCTACTGATCTTAAATATTTCGTAATGTTGTAGTACATATCGGTTTATATCTTTTAACAGTTTGCTAGTTACACTTATTTGTCTTTTGAACAATAATAATAAAGTGCTTTACATACCATATAATCAGTGTGGAATGGTTCTTGGTAAGTTGAAAGAAATTTAACCAACATGTTGCTTCGAAAATGGTTTAAACCTCAAGATTGGAGTTTATGTTTACACACACGGTTTACTGTCGACCATATTTTTTCTCTCTTACTACGCCAATTGAATAGTGAACGGCTTCCAGATTTGGTATACCTGCACATTTGAATTGTTTATGTTTATTCAGCAATTTATTGTCACCTCACATATTTCTCTCTTTCTTTTACAACTGAAAGTAGCAAACCTACCTGTGCGTTTGTATGGGGTTAATATGATGAAAAATCCCAAAACATTTGTCGGTAAGCTAATGCTGTTGTTTTTTAAATTTCTGATGTAATAAATTAATGCTTTAATTGTTCGGAAAGAAAAGTGGAAAATCGCAAAGGATTTGTAATAAAAGAAGAGGTAGCTCATTCTGTCTTTTTTGTACAGAATTTCGTCTGAATCAAACATAAAAAATCGAAATCGGTGTCTATTTTAAACACTTTTATATTCATTATACTTTGTGTTTAATATATGTACCGATTTCGATGTTAAACTTTTTATGTTTGATTCAGAAATAAAGAGATACTACTGGATCTAACATCGGGGTAGTTTAAGTAAATATAGAGAAGTTGGTATATTAAATAACATCCTGCAAAGCAAATGGAAAATTATTTCTGGAAAAAATATTAATCAGGCAAAACAACACATAGCAACATACACATAGCAATATCAAGGTGCATCATATTATATTGACATAGTAAAACACAATATGGCTTTAACAAAAACAATACATATATTCTGACAACATGTGTTTTAACTAGAAAGCAACATTGAATAACTTGACTCATCTGTTGCATAATGCTGTAATATTGTAAAACTGTGTTTTGTATGTTTTATTATTAGCGTAAACCTCTTTAAATAAGATCAGCGTTGAACATAGACATCGTTGTTGAAACAATAACAGATAATTGTCAATTCATCTACAATCCATCACGTGTGCAATACGTAATATTATTGCACTATACAAGTAATAATAACAATAATATTCGCAAGATGTAAATAGACCGTTCCGCGGTTTGTACTAAACTTCTCTCTCTTTTGTTATGTTGACAGTTATACATCACGACTACCTGAATTGCTTACAAACAGTATCACAAACAAAACGTGCATGTTCTTTTGTATAAAGTAGGAAACCATTTACCACGTGGTTTATACTCACTCAGATTGAATAGGCCGGTGTATGTAACCAGCTGTCAACGACCCTTTTGGAAGGTCCATTATCTTAAAAACAATAACAACAGCTACCCTACTTCCATATTTTAAATGGCTTCAGTGCACCTTGGAAACGCAATATATAGCACACAGTAGCAAAAGAAAATACAATGGCAGACAATAACAGGAGCTCTAAGCAGTCTGACGAGGTCTTGGTCATTGTTTTATTGTTGATGTTATAGTTGTTGTAATTTGCTGGCCGGGGGTGTGGTGTTGATTTACCTAGGGAATGTCAATGTCTTTCTTTAAATATATACAAAGGACATTGGAGCTTTTGCTTCGTAAGTAGGCACGAAGTCTGGTGTTTTCGCACTCAGCGGAAGGATTTCAAACTACAAAAAATATTGTTCCAAATTTAAAGCCCTTATTTTGTCCAACATTAAGCAGTTTGTTTGTAAAGTACATAATGCTACTTCATGCTATTTGAAGGGATAAAAAAATAATAGGAAAAAGCAAATGTAAATAAAAACATGTACAATTACATCGGTAAACAGCATATATTTGTTAGTTATTGTAACATAACGCTACTTCCTACATTAAATTGAAAACAATTACAATTAATTCATTTTTATCTACTGTTCAACGACTAGGAAATATCAATAGCACCCTGTCATACATCTGCACAGCAAAAATAATTTAGAATTTAAATTTATATTTAAAATTGCTTTTTTAATGTACTTCCACTACTAAAACTAGGATTAATACTTGTTACGATTTGTTGATCTGACTTTACACATATAGACAAATACATTTTAAATAACCAAATTTATCCACACAGAGCATTAAGTCACCAAACTTTATTCTAATAATATATTTAGTTTTTGCTTACATAAAGATCATCTTTTAAAGAAACCAAGCTAGAACAAAACTGATTAAGTTTATGGAAGAAAATTCATGTGACGAATATACTTGGCCTATTGACCTGTATGTTTTCAACAAAACAGTTCTTTACTATTTGCACTGTTCTCCATTGCGTAATGCAAGAAGGTTAAAGTTTAATGCCATATAGCCAGCCAAGGTTAAACTGTATACATTATTTATTGCAACACCGTACGGGTAAAGTACAATGAACAGATACTAGTCTAATCACATACTGTAGTTCGAAAGAACTGGAATATTAAAGTTTAAACTAATGTTTTAGTATGTATTGTACATAATGACGTTTTTCAATGTTAGCTTATAATAATACAATTATGCGATTTCAAGAAAACAAGTATTGGTTTTTAACATTGTAAACACTACCTTACGAACCTCAATGGCTGTGTTAAATGACATCGATTTAATTTCATCATTCCATAAGCCGCATCGACATGTATGATTTATCTCTTTATTATGTAAAATTTCATCGTGACTTCTCTGTTACATTTGCATGATACACGGCAGAACTATATTAAACAGATAATTTGAAACAAAGGTTTATCTTTAGATACCTTGATGTAGTAATTTCAGAGTAAACCTCTGCAACCATCAAACATTCTATTGTGTGTGCGTAAGCATGGTGGAGTCAACATTTGTATAAAGTGGTCCAACATAAAATCTTCTATCGTATATTTAGATGTTCATTCTATCAAAATTATCAACATACAACACTTTGACAGAATATTTCATATTCATCTGACCCTGTGTTTAGAACAGTGAATTGATTGGGGCTTCGTTTCTGTTTCTTTTGTCAGTCAATAACAGTTATGAGGTGTAAACCGATACAACATCATTTTAGGCGTATTGGTAAACACATACAACCTCACTTTGGGCGTATTGGTAAACACATTCAACCTCACTTTAGGCGTATTGGAAACAAAAGGAGCAATGGACATTTAAAGTTTAAGGTAGTATCCTATTTTATGGTATGCCTATTTTTAATATACCACAGTTACATTTAACTATGTTAAACTGTATTCGTTTTTATTTGAGACGATTGAAGATCCAGTAGAGGGACCGGCTGTGGCGGACGTAGTTAATCAGCAATTGTTTACTTTTAAACTTGTAACAAACACTCGGAGTGCCCGTTTCAGTATACCAATCCTTATTAAATAAACTACAAGTCGCAAAAATGTAATTTATTAACATTTACACATACATCCATTACATGTCACTATTTTATACAAGTATGTAATTCTGCTATTAGACACACACACACGCGCGCGCGCGCGCGCACGCACGCACGCACGCATGTACACGCACAACATAAATCTGTCTATTGGAGTTAAGGGGAAAATAATGTGCATTTTGTTTAAGCAATTATTTAACTTGCAACACAAATATACCTTAACGTTTTACTTTAAAGTGGGTCTGACTATACCGACTGTCGCCAACTGTAGAGATCAGGCTGTTCTGCCCTGTACATCCACGAAAAAGATTTAACTTCTAAACATTTCTAAAGACTTCTAGCACTGTATATTATACTGACGGATTGATACATGGTATTGGCATAGAAAAAGAAGTTGGGGCGTATTACTGTTCATTTGGGTATGATTTAGCTGGATATACAGTTATGTATGAATGAGGGTTATATTATAACCTGTGACGTTTAGATGGCATTGCGTGTGTGAATGTGCGTGTGTGGGTGTGCGTGCCTGAGTGGTTAGCGCGCGCGTGTGTGTGTTATGTGGTATTTAATTTTTATATTATATTCAAATTTATTCTCTCGAATGAGTTGTATAAGCAAAATATAAATTAAGGCACTCAATTAACTTTAATCGATAGATGTAAAAGATGTAAAATATAATACTTAACAGGTCTTTTATCTAAATTGGCCTGTTACAAGGCATTAGTAGATATTAAGACGTGTGTGTTATAAATACACTTGAGGATGAATTAAGAAATTAAGTGTAATAAGTTGATTTAAATGGTGGCGATGGTGATAGAGATTACGACAAGAGAATAAAAAGGAGAAGGTGTGTCATTTTAGAACAGGGGCAATTTGAATCTTTTAGATTTTGCAAGATACGATAGCTCAAATTGTTTTACTTGTTTTATTGTCCGACGATTGTGTAGAGAAGAGAGCGACGCACATCAAAAGGCCCATGTTGTTGTTTTTTTTATTATTTTAGGCTGTAAGTTTATAAACTAAAACGGGTTTATATATAAAACGAATTCCCATTTGGTATTGACAATCTTTTTATTCGTCTTTTTAACAACATGTGCATACATTGTGCATGATTAGCTTAAACTAATTCCTGGACGAATTCCTTGCAATATTTATACTCGACTTCTATCTTAATTAGAACAAAAACATAGTTTATAGCAGCCACTACAATGTGTATCATATTATGACTACATACACAATAACGTAACACTAGTGTTTTGCTTCCCGGGTGAAGATCACAGTGACCTAATTGTTCTAATTCTAAAATGTCGTTAGCCAACAACTCCAGCATATGTTCTCCTCCCGACATATCTTCAAATATTATAAATTTATTTGTTTACGATGTACTTCTTTATAAGCGTTTATCGTCTGAGTGCTATCTTCTGCTGTCGTTTTTTTTTTGTGCGTGTGTGTGCATGTAAATGTCACTGTCATGAAAATCACAAATCTGTGGCTATCAGCACGAAAGGTTGAAGGTTACATGCCACCATATTGTTAAAAAATATTTCATGTTGTCAAAAAGTCTCGAACTGGTTTAAGGTTTGAACATTTCCAGCAAAAGTATCTTCAATCGACAAAAATACAAGATGGCCCCTATTTCAGCTAAAATCTATATGACTTTTTGGCCCTGCTCTAGCAGCCAATCAAATTGCCCAAAATGCGGGCTTTATATCTATACTACTTTTCGGCCCCGGGCCGGAAAGTGATATAGATATTGGCCCGCTTATTTGAAATGCCACTGCATTATTATGCCAGGCAGCAAATAATTTACATAGTTATTTTATAATCCAATTTATAATCCAACGTCGAATAATCCTGAAGAGCTTTCGGTAGAATGTCCTCGTACAGTTGAAATAATCCAAAGGTAGAAAAATACACGAATGTAATTAATATAATTCCAAATCCAACACTTTAATATTTATATCATCGTATAATGTCATAAGTCCAAGTAAGTTCCTACACAGAAAGGTTTAATATAGAAGCTGCAAGTATTCCCAAACTATATGTTCAAACTTAAACTTTAATCGGCTAACAAGCCCTTATATAGACCCAAACATTTTCCAGAATTATGAAGTCTCTAGAACATTCACGAAACCCAGTTAAAAATTAACAAATGAATTTTCTAGCATGATCCTTTTCTTTCTAGCTGTTACGCGAATGCTACGTCATGCGAAATACGTCATGAAAACTACAACGATAAAGAACCCTAAACCTGACTAGCGTAACCTTAAGCGCTGGTGTACTGCTGTACATAACATTATCACTCGAAACACTTAAACAAGTCCTTTCAGAATATCCACGATAAATTGATTGCTCTTATTGAAACGACATTGGCGCGAGCGCAACGATTATGCATTGCATGTCATAAAAGATATGCCCTTTTCCAACATTTTCTTAAACAGATTACTATGTGGACTTATACGGATGTTTGTGAAGCTCTGTGTTTCCTTTTAGACAAAATTTATTATTAATATTATTATTTAATTAAGTGAGGCGACACTTTATTAAGACCAAAAAATACATGATATTCCTATGGGAACCAAATGTGGACCATTTACTGCAGATTTGTTTTTATATTGCTTTGATTTCATGTTAATTCCATCCCCTTCTGGCCAAAACCACATTATAGAGGCTCTTAATTCAATCTTGACGATATTCTTACTATATATAGTCCTTTCTTTTCTCAAAAGATCCATTTAAATTTCCCGTCATCACTAGTCCTTAAAAAGAGCAAATCTAGACATTGAGATCGCTATTTCCAATGTCAACGTCTCTACTAAAATCTATGACAAGCGAGACGATTGCAAGTTCATTATTGTTAACTATCCATTTCTTGATGGTGATTCACCTCGTGCTACCTCCTATAACATTTAAATATCCCAACTTACAAAGTGTGTATGACTTTGTACTAAAGTAGATGATTGCAATGCTAGAAACCAGTTTATTATTTCTAAGTTGTTACAGCAAGGTTTTCGCTTTCACAAATTAAGGGAGGCGGATTTTTCAAAATGATTTCACCGCAATGATTTTATTGCTTCTTAATATAATAGCAGAATGACCACACTTGATCGGAGAGGTCTTTGAGATAATATGAAACGGTGTCTTGAAGCCATAATTAGACAGTCAATGTTGGATTTCTGTCTCTTTATCTTACCAGTCGTGACTTCTATTCGGTGAGATAGCATTCTCCTTGCACTGGCACTGACATTGCACAGTAGGTATAACTTTGGGAATTATTGTTTGTTCCTAAATTATAAAATCTGTCAATTGCGGATAAATTCTCGGTTTTAAACGTTATATTTAAATTTCATTAACTATTATCTCTTTACAATACTACATTTTGTTTTGATGGTTTGGGTTGTTTTATTTTATAGTTTATTATTATAATTGTTATTTTGTCTGTATATAAGTTATTTTTATCAGTTTAAACTCCCGATGCAGGCGCCTGCTATAAGTTGTCTCACTTTGATCAGATATTTTATTAACACTGTTTGTTTAATAGAAAATTCGAGTTTGGAGCGCCCCACAAGCCAGGTTTAAGCACCCAGACTGACCATTCCAATGCGGTGATTGCTGTTTTTTTTCTATTAATGTGTTATGCTTCGTCTCTGTGTTTTGGCACTTTTACATTTATCCTGTTTGCCTTTTTCTATGGGTAGGTCCGGTTTAATTATCTTTTTATGACCTTTTCTTATTTTCCTTTCAGTTATATATATCCAGTACAGAGTACTTTTACTGGTAAAGGTGATAGAACACAACACATTTAATTTATGACTTTTTTGCTCATATCTGAGTTAAATATAGATAGTTTGTAAACTTTCATGGTTAAACAATGGTTAAATATTGTTTCCTTTTATATTCCTGGCGTACAACATAGGAATGTATATAAAATCTATAAGATTATTGTTCACTATCGTGCATCTGATGTGATACGTGTACATATTTTCTGGTCGAACAGCTTTACTTATATTAAGTTTGTCACTTTAAGAATTTTGTTTTGATAACCAACCACTGGTTTATGTTGCTAGTAATCATAAATAAACATTTACAATGACGCTAGTTAATACCGTTTGCATTTTTCCATTTATTGTATGAGTGCTTGAACTTGCTGAACATGCCAAATTGGAGGGATCGTTTTGATATTGTCGATATAAAGTATTTATACTTGGTCAAACAACACCGCCCTGTACGAAAGTCCTTATCCATTGACTTCGCCAGAACACGTATACAGTGTCATGTCTGCTCCTGAATAAGTTAGGTTTTTTTAAGTTACCTGATAAAATTATACTCCAAGCACTGATAAATTGCAATTGATAGTCAATATTATCATTTTTAGCTTTCCAGAAAATCTGTACACAAACCTGAGAGCGCGTAGAAAGATGACATAAGCTATCAAGAAGTACTCAACAGTGAATTACGACTTCACCATCGAGGCAGATGATGGTTTCTTGCTGTTCATATTACAATGTTTTCTTAATAGAGTCGAATAATGAACTTGTTTCTTAAATTTTATAATTTATTTTTAAACCTTGGCATTATACTTAATATACTTATATGATACTAAGAAGTTGGATTAATATAATAATTTAATTATTGACAAAACGCATGTAGAATTAACCATAAACATAGGTTTAAAACCTTTCTTAAAGAACTGAACCTGATAGCGCATAACGAAATCGGTAGAGAGTCGGCTTCATGTACAGCAGATCCCGGGTTTAATTACGGGCCACAATATACCAAACACGTTAAAATAGTAGTGGTAGAGTTCCCTTGCTAACGCTGAACCTGAGAAAAATATATAAATAGTTCCACGACTGGTTGGTCCGGTGTCAGGTTAAATGTGACTGAGTTTGATGTCCGGGTGTGTACACGGCATGACAGTGAAGGCATTACTACATCTGCCCAACTGAACAAGTCTTCAGATAACTGAAATACTGTTGGTGAGATGATAAATCCAATTACATACAAACATTTCTTTAATAAGGGTTACTGCCCTACCTTTCTAAGCAGGAGATACTAATTAAACCTATTGAAAAGATGGCGAGTTGTGGTTTATAAAAAAATACTGACATGTGTATATCTAATGTATCATTTTCACGAGTGGTTCCCATGTTAAATTATGGAAATTAATTATGTGTTTACGTGATTATTGAATGTATTCAATAACAATGACAATGCATTTTATTTATTCATGCTATGTCTTTACAAATAAACTAGTGTATAAGGTTATCAAATTTGTAAGTAGTCACACATTTAATTGTTTTTCTATAATGTGAAAAAGAAGTATTATTTGTAGAATGATATGTTTGCCATCTGGAACATTCCTTATTAATATAACTAAGGATTATTTATCCTTCTGTAAGACGACCTTTAAGCAGTACGATACCATATACAACATCATCCCACGATTACAATTTTATATGAAAGTTATTTTTCAATCTAACAACAGTGTAGCATGTACACCTTCCTAATACGTCCATATCCGCTCTTCTACTCTCCCTAGATCGTCTAAATACACTCTTTTTACAATTTCTGGCTCGTCCAAATCAACTCTTTTTCTTTCGGTCGGCACCCCTAATATATATAGTCTAACTAAAATGCTCATCCGCACTGAGCTCTCATATATTTTCTGACGATCGTGTCATTCATACGGTGAACCGTCTCACGATTCACGCCTATATTTTGACATATGCATCTATCAAGGGCCGAATTGTGTAGCTTTATTGTCATTTTGCTAGTTTCCTGGTGTACAAAATGTATATTGTATCGTTTGGGTTATTATTTATGTCATTCTACAACCGAGGTTAATCTTTGTACGCAGTGTAAGTAAACGGCGCAATAGTTTTTTTTCTTTATACAATCTTAATATTAATTAAAGTATTCTAAGCATTGTTATTATTTTTCCTTTACTAAACAACTATCCATGTTATCATTATACAAAAGAAAACTAATGAATATAGTAATATTACATTACACTAAGAACAGTACAAAGCAGTCCACTTTTTTCCTTCGTACGGTTCCAAGATAACTATTTTCTATCTGAAAAATGTATCATAATAGGCCTTTTTCAATTTACATACTCGTTTGTGTGCGCGTACATATGTGTGTGTTACTCATACATGGTTATAAAACCGTGTTATGCTTTTATTACGTAGTTTCAAGCTGGACCAACCGTATGCAAGTTCAACAAAGGTGTTATCTAGACAATATAATTACATGTATACCACTTTTCATACACTAAACTAAAAGTTAAAAAATTGGCCCAGGTTAAGTATTATTATTGGCTTTTGATACACATATACGCTAACAACATGCACTGTTATAATAAGAATATTTTTACAATATAAACAAAACTCATACAACAAAACAAAGAGGCTTTATACAAAATTGTGCATTAAACACAATAGTTTTCAATAAAATCTCCAGTTTCACAGGGTTAGTAACACATGTAGCTAATGCATTCTCTCAGGTATAACTATTAACACCTGTTTACATACGTTAAATCTTTAGCATATTAAACATGATAAGACAGGTGATACTTTATGCAATTTTATAAACATAACTTTAATACCATAGATTTTAATCGTCATAGATTAAACAGTAATTTGTCATTTATTTGTTCAATATTTTAAATGACCGGTGTGACAAACAAAAGAAAGCCGTCCACATTTGCAACAAACATTATTTTTTCTTAACATTAGCTGAAGGTTTTTGTCATTAATATTCTAACAATTGAAAAGTAAAACAATGCTCATGAAACTAGTATGACGTTGTCTATAATAGGCCCCTCTCTCTTTCTCTCTCTCTCTCTCTCTCTCTCTCTCTCTCTCTCATATTTTTCCTGATTTGATCTAGTTTAGACTCAAATATCAGTCATTTCTGGTCGGGGGTTTCGGCAGTATGTTCATGTATTTACAGATGATTGACAACATCACCTCATCAGCCCCAGCGATGGACAGCAGACGGTAATCTCTGTAACATTGAGAAACGTGTAACAACAATAATTAAAAAAATTATCATGATATATTCATCTTTATATATTCATCTTTATGTTATAACTAATCTAAATTATTTGCATTTCATGCAAACGATTAACCAAGTTATTTTATTAAAATCGTATTATATAAAAGCTAATTATAAAAACTTAAAGCTAAAACAAAATTTCTCCCTTTCATGGTTAGCCAATCTTGAAAACTAAATGGGCAAATAAGACCTAAAATATGTACCTGTATAAACAACTTACTGTGTGTATTCTGATTGTTAAATTATTCATAAGCACACATGTCGGTCCATATTGCCGACTGACCATTCTAATGCAGTAACTGTCGGTGTGTTCTTTTTGTTAAATGACTCATTACCGATATGTCTGTACTTTTACGTTTGGCTTGCCTGTGTATATCTTTGTCTTGCGCCCTTTCAAACTTTGGAATATGTTGCAGTGCTCCTGGGGCTGTCATATATTCTTATTACAGTTAAATCTGAGCAGAAATATTACCAGTATGTATATTTAATCAGACTGAAAGTTGTGTGTGTGTATTTCCAGAGACGACTGAGTAATGTATTTAATTAATTATTGAGATCATTTATAAATTACGGACGTACCTGTAGTATCGACTGACAAGGACCTCGTTTGTAAAGCCCATCCCTCCCCAGTACTGCAGACACTGGTCTGTGACCTGCCTTGATAGACGCCCTGCCTTCCACTTACACATGGACGCAAACTTGGTCACATCATCGCCCTCTACATACAGCGCTATAAGGGATGACATAACAAAACTTGTCAGGATCACATATTGAAACATACAAGTTAGCACCAACAGACCGCTTCACTTTGAATCTAAAATGGTTAGCAATATTTTTAATGTATCGTTTGCAACATGTTTTAACTAACGATAATGCTGTATTAAAAATTTCCAAGAAGTAGCTATTGTTGATGGTTTCTGGTGATTTTGTTGTGTTTTGTTTTTTAAATACATTGTAGCGACCAATTATGATCATTATAGCAACGTCAAGCTTTTTGGTGGAAGAAGACCCCAGACAAATGTCTAGGTAGAACCACCGGCGCAGGGTATTTCAGCTGGAGGACCTTCCCACATTGAGTCCTTCGCCCCGAACGAAACTCGAACTCACGCAGTGAGAGGCTGAGCAGTCAGAGTTACAAATCGGCGACTCTACCACTACGCCACGGGCACCACTGGTTTCCGGTAATAAATTATCGAGTATAACAAAATGCCATACATGTTTATGATTTAAGTTTTTATATCATGAATCCATAAATCTATTAACAGCCCTCGTATAATACATACCCGTGGTCCTGTAGAGCAGTGATCTTAGCAGTTCCAGTTCAGTCTCTAGTTCAGCCAGGTTAAAGTGCACCACCTGGTTATCCAGAATAGGCTTTTCGAAAACCTTTCGCTCCCGTGTGTACTCAATGGTGGCTTTTATTAACTCATTCAGCGGGGACAGAGCTATACAAGGATTGGAAAAAAAATACATGTTTTCATTAAGATATTTGATACATGTGTTATAATGATATTACACGAGAAGAAGAGCGTAAGTAGTAGCACACCATGTACTTGGTAAGTACATGTATTGGTACTGATTGATGGTTGTGATAAATATAAAAGTGGTTTAAATTATTGTTGATGTAAATGTATAAGCATAACGTTTAACTGATGTGCACTGTAAAAAGGGGGTTTCTTGTAATTAATATGTGCAGTCCTGTGATCCAAATGTATCATTATAATTACAAACGATTTCAAAAGCTGTCGATCCTTACATACACTTATGAAATAAGCAGTTGTAAGAGAAAATACTAGTCTGTCGTTATTTTATATTTGATTTAGACTTATTTTGCTAGTTGAGATAATGTGCATTTATAAATTATCGACGTACATGTATCGTATTTATGACAAGGCTCAACTATTATTGTTGTAAAATATTGATACCATGCATTTGTTTTTAAAACCACTGGCAGATGAGAAGCGACATAGAGGCCTATATAGAGAGTAGAGAAAATTAATTAATGATTATTTACTTACTATAAATTATGTTCCTTACTTTACGATCAAGGACACCGAAAACCCTTCCAACTGAGCGGTCGGTATTTCTAGCCTTCGTCGAACATTCTAATTATACCTACTAAGATGCTAGGAGACAGTGGCGATAAGTTTCACAATATTTTATTTTTTTATTCAATTATGTCAGTTAACTTTAGTCAAAAGAAGTGCAGATTGAACCAAACTGAAGTAGATTTAAAACAAGGCAAGAACAGAGAGAAATAAGTTCACAGAATGAACTGCTATCAAAATTCGACGATTTAACATCCTATTGGTAACACTTGACCCGGATGTACAGTCTAACATTCTGTCAGTCAGAGCTTCTGCAGAATAATACCTATCGGTGATTTTGGTAGACTCTGAAAACTAAAAAGATTTATATTTGTAAATAGACAGGTATATATACAAAGGTTCTATAAGAATTACCACAAACATTAGAATTGTTATGATAACTGCCATACTAACCTACTGCGGTTATCCACAATCTCTCAGCCTGGAACTGTAGCATCTGGTACGTGAAGCCCTGTCCCTCTTCTCCTATAATGTATTCCTGTGGAATCCGGACATCCTCAAAAGACACATGTGCCGTGTCCGAGGACCGCATACCTAGTTTGTCCAGACGCTCGGAGAGAAAGATCCCTGGAATCATTTTTTTTTTATCACATCTATACCGATATATGTTGTTTGTGCAATCCTTTAAATATAAACGTATGTTTATGTATAGTTTGATCAAATTATATAAATTATTTATTTCTTAAGTCAGTAAAAATATCTAAAATGCCTTCAAGTTTCTTGATTTAGTTGAATACTCTGCAAACAGAGTCAAAAAGAAAAAGTCGAGAAAATATACTGATGGATTCAAAACATTTTTTCCTTATTAAGTTGTTAACTACTCCTTCAGTATACCTTTAGTGTCCATAGGCAGACAGATGAGTGACTTGTTCCTGTGAGGTGGTCCGTCGCTAGTGTTGGCCAGGAGACACATCCAGTCTGCCTGGAACGCTGAGGTCATCCACATCTTGCCTCCATTAACCACATAATCCCCACCTTTCTTCTCAGCCTTCGTCTTTATGCCTATCGTATGCGGTATGATTGTTTTTATTTTACAGCTGTATAAAAGTCTCCGTTTTAGATTTGAATAGTTTTATATGTTGTTTAAAGTTTCATATTTAAATTTTAATTCTATTTTCATAGAATTTAATATCAGGAAATGATATAATAAAATAAAGTGTGTGTATCTGTTGTTTGAAACTGTTACCTAACATTTAAGTGTCTAGGTAATAGGAATATACTAGCGCATTTTTGTAGATTCGATAGTCATTGCTCTGCATGGACTTACAATGTTAGTTTAAGATGTATCTGTTTCTCCTTTTTGTTGTATTTTGTTGTTGTTTTTTCTGTAATTAACATAATTTCTTTAATCACAAAAGTCAAGCATTAGCCATATGCTTCCTTTATTGAAAATATGTTATCATACCTTATTTAGAACAAGCCATTTGTCTTAGTCTTGGGGTGTTATTTGCTTGTCTAAATTGTATTGGCTGTAATGGTCACGAAAGCGTAACTATTGTCTAATAAGTCTGACCTGTTTGGGGGATCTTTGGCAAACGTTTGGCCTATGATGAGAACTTTGATGTGTTTACCACAGTAATTTGATTTCAAAGGGATTACTCTGTTGATCAGTTATGTTAAGTACGACCTATTTTATTAACCTTTTCTAGTGAATCGTTTTGTCAAGCTTACTGGCGACATCAGGCCCCAAACTGAACTCACTGACCAAGGACAGTTATGGGTATGATTTGTGTAAGAAGTGTTCCTTTCTGAACTGATGGTCGGTGTTAGAAACTGTCGCTTCACCTTGCCACTGCCAAAACTAGGGAATAAGGAATTGTGCGTATGTTAAGTGGCCTACTTACTGACGACACCAGATACTCCACCGAACCTAACACATAGACAGTGATGAGGTATGATGTGTGGACTGTTCTACTGCCTGGCAACATCAGCCCCGCTGATTTCTCTGACACCTGGACAATGATAAGGTATGATTGTGGGGAGTAGTCTAAATACTGGCGACCCCCGACCTAACTGACACCTAGACTGTGATGAAGCGCATTATGTATGTTTAGATTGACCTACTTACTGGCGACATCAGACCCTCCACCAACCTCACTGACACCTAGACAAGCTACCATGTCTCCACTAATGGACGGGGTAAGAAACTGTCGCTTCACCTTGTCACTGCCAAAGCTAGGAAAATCAGAGAAAACAAAGATGTTAAAATTCAAATATATGTATTATTATAAGTTTTATATGTACTACCCCGAAAAATAATGGACGTTTTCAAACTTTGGTACAAAACGCTATCTTTGGTGGAGGAAGACTAATATTTAAGGAAAACCATGGACACAACAATTAAAAACTTGGTCTGGTAGAAAACTCCCGCCTTACACGTTGCGCAACAAATAATCAAGGACTCAAATCTTTAAGCGAATAAGAATTTGTTATAATTGATAATTCTTATCACTAATGTGAGTAACTGACATGTTGCCTTATTTCAGGAAGAATTTATATAGTCTTTACACTTAATTAAAGACGTGGCGCTGAGGTATAGGTTAAACACTACTTTATGGCAGATAACGAGATACGGCGCCGCAATTTATCTGTGTCTACTAAACGAATAGGTGAAGTGCTAAACACTGGGCATTTTAGTCTAGTTTGAGTAACTGAAATGTTGCATAAGAGAAGGAAGCTTTGAATGCACTTTGTTCCTTTGCAAGATAATATTTATAAATTATTACTCATTAACATCAATATAGCACTGAAGAAGAGGCCCAACAACTCCACGTTACTAATACTTATAGATAAAGAGCCACATTTACATGCGTCTATTAAATAAATAGGTGAAGAGTTATTAATTGGACATTATAGTCTCTAAAATGAATAACTCAAATGCTGCCTTAGAGCAGACAGCTTTGAATTAATTATATTACTATTAAACGCAATATTTACATAAGTAACTGAACCCTATAATCGCACTGATGTGGGAATCAAACGTTCTCATCGGACTGATAACAATAAAAGGTTGCTTCAAAGTATAATAGCAGTATGAAAACTCTTATGCAACAAGGCGTTCTGCATTTTATGGATATGTTTTATACAAGTTAAAGAAAAACAGCGGTCTCAATATCTGTTCTGACATCTTTACAAAATTTATCAGAAAATTTGTTGCTGACGGTTACAATCCGGGAATACTTCGTTGTACCGCTTTGCTTGCAATTGACACTTTTACAGTCAAGTGCCTGCATTGCTTTTAAATTACACGATTACACCGGGCAGGTCATTGATATTTTATGAAAACAGTGACTTAAAGCCATAATTGGACAGTCATTGTTGTATTCCTTGTCTCTTCATTTCTCCAGTCGTTCCCTATATAGATGAGGCAACTTGAGCAGTAGGTGTAACCTCGGGATTTTTGTACCTTTATTAAAAAATAGGCCAATTGCGGATAAATCCTTGGGTTTTTATGATATATTTTAATCTCATTACCTATTAACTCCTCACAGTACTACAGTTTGTTTTGTTGGTTTGAGCTGTTTTCTAAAAATCGATAATGTTTTTCGTGTTGTTGTTTTTTTTTAATTTCGCTTTGACACTTTTTGCATATGACGTCATGGCATTGTTCTTATGAAACGTCATCGCTTTGGCTGTTTTATTTATTTCAAACTACACTCTCATTTGGAACTGTTAGGTTGCCGAGGCTTTTATCTCTTGTACATATTGTACATCTGTTGATAGTTTATTTATTACTAGTTATTTTGTTTATATATTACTTCAGGTGGTAGAGCGTCGGCTTGCGGATCGGGAGGTCGTGGGTTCAAACCCCGGCCGGGTCAAACCAAAGACTTTAAAGTTGGTAGTAGTGGCTTCCCTCCTAACGCTCGGGGCTAAGGGGACAGCATTACGCCTGACTCGTCGGTGTCAGTATAATGGACCGGCCGGGTTCAGTCCCTGGGCACCTCATAAGTGCCCCTGTGCTATAATGATAGAAATGTCGCTGCGCAGTATCGGCAAAAAGCCGGCTAATCCCATCCCCATCCCCCCTATATATTACTTGATCTTATCAGTTTTAACTCCCAATGCAGGTGCTTACGGTTAGTTGTCGCAGTTTGACGGGATATGTTTATTTGCACTCTTTTATAACAAAAACCTTCAGGAAGTGCGAGGTTGGACCGCTCCGCAAACCAGGTTTAAGCACGCCAGTCAGTCCTTTTGCAGACTGACCGTTCTAAGGCGGTAACTGCTATTTTTTCTTGTTATGTGTTATATCTCGTCTCTTGATTTTATCACATTTACATTTACCCTGTTTGCCTTTGTGTAGAGTCAGTTTCGATTTAAATATCTGTTCGATAGGACCTTTTCTTTTTTTACCTCAGCACACTCGCTTTACTGATATATTAAATAAATACACATCGTTATAAAATACCCCACAAAATAATGGTGTATACATATTTATCTACGTGCCATTTTAAGAAACAGAAGTCTTACAGACGCTTTAATATGCAATACATTTATTTGCATTAGGAAAGTTCTCCAATTTAAACTATTACTGACAAAATCAATAAATACATGGAATGTGACTACAAAAAGTAAACTTCCAGCAAAATATTTTGATTTCTGCTCCAACCATTTAAACATCTCACAGGGAGTGTAAATGCAAATTGAAATAATTTTTATATATTTTGATATATTGGATACAGCGTGGTGATTTTTTTTTCTTTCTGATAAGAAGACGATAGTCATTTATATAAGTGGAGAAATGCAAATTTTTTCAGAGGAGGATAAAAACTTTCAAGGTTGACACCAAATTTGAAAAAAACACTAGTAAGCATAGCTAATACATTTTCCCTGAATCCTGATTAGAAAACTCCAAACCCGGCTGTTTTGGACCTGCAAAACTTGCTTATGCCTTATAAAGGTATGCTTATATATAGCTTATTATTATGCTGAAATATGTTTTACAATTTTTATACTTGACTTTTACTATGGCACTGACTTTGCTAAGGCAGTTGTTGCCATGTCTGTCTGGATCCCTATCGCCATAGGAACGCCCCCGCAATGGATGGCTCCCAGCTCCTCAGCTACAGCGATATTGTAGCTATAGTCCAGGCCAAGTCCACCGTTTTCTAGAAAAATAGAAAAGGTACATAAGGCAATCCACCATACAGTAGATAGGAAGCAAAGAGTTAGTGTGCTTAACAGTGGTCAATACGCTTGTAAGTCAGAAAACATAGAGAGAGAACATAAGGCAGTCAGATGTGTTGATTCATTTAATATCTAGATGGAGAGAAAGCAGAGATAGAGAAGAAAAGGTTTTTACATGCAGTACATTTATTTAAAATAAAGAGTTATTCAATAAAAGTAGATAAAAACATAAATAGTACGATAAATAACGGTTCTATATATTAAATTTTGGCTAAACGCACTTATTGAACACGAGGCAAAAAGGTGCTTACTGGTTGCTTTTTTACTCAAGACGGGTAAACGCAGATAGCGAACATAAGGCAGTCCGATGCATACCGATCTTTTATATTCAAGACGAGGAGAAAATGTAAATAGCGAACATGAGGGCATACAGATGAATAACAATCCTCAATATTGTTCTAATGGCGAATAGTCTAATAGCTTTAAACACAAAACCGGATGTACACTCTTTTCTATGTCAACTAAAAGTAAGCAAATATCAAAATAGACGGTGTATATGTGGTCATTTCCTTTAAACTGTACCTCAGTTTTTTTATTCTAACATCAATGAAGACAATATCATACTACATCTATCGGTTTACGGTTATTTAATTAAATATCCAAATGTTCGATGGCTAATAGAAATTTAAAGAACACATTTGTTTTTAAGAATTAATAAAGACTATAGTTCACCTGTTGGTTTGGAGACCCCAAGGAATCCAGCACTTCCCAACTTCTTCAACACCTCATGTGCTGGAAACTGTCCATCTGCCTCCCATTGATCCACATAGGGGTTAATCTCTTTATCAATGATCTAAAATACCTAGATATAGTTAGTATTTATTGAGCTAATTATAGCAATGTAAACATACAAATTTCTATATTGAACATGTGTTATTAACGTCAGAACTCATTTTTGCATAAACATTGTGAACGTAATATTTATGTGTCAATACTTAACCATCGCTAAAAAATTATAACTTTTACAAATGATGTACAACTAACCATTTTGATTTCATGGTCAGTATAAAAGAAAAGTAAATTTGGCTGACAAACTAAAGACCCTGTTTTCTCCTTGGGGGCGGTGCTTGTTTAAAGCCTTACTCATACCTGTCTCTGATTGGTCTCCTGTCACTGTTGATCAATTATAATTGAAAGGTTTTGTCTTTCCTTTCTAAGCATTGGCTCGACATAAACAGTATGTTAAAAACGAAACAGTATGAAAACTAAAAGATTTACTGATTCAGGCTCACGCTGTGTGAAGAAGTATACCCGCCCTCGCACATTACAGATTACAATAAGCTGTTGTCAGGTCGGAGATTAAAGCATTTCGGGGACATAAAAAGGTGGATGATGAAAACGATGTTCTGGTCTCGAGGCATACCGCATGCGACTCTTGTGTTTAGCTTTAAGATAATTCGGTTTGTATTGTATTACTATTAGCACAAATTCATTTTTTGCTCAATTTATACTTAAAATTAAAATAATTTGCGACCCAAAGTTAAAATAAAATATAGTGGTCCTTGAATCTAAACATGTCGTGAGGCATGTGCGTATCTTTTCTGTTACAAGAAACATATTCTTTCCAGAATTTCCAAACTACTTACAAAGCATAACTCTTAAACAGCTAACACAGAACGTTAGAAATTTAAAAAAACATTGGAAATGTTATATTTTTGTCTTTAAATAACAAAACTCTTATTAGACATTTTTTGAAATACCTCAACATCCTAACTGAACCATTTCACCGGATAAATATTTTAAAGTATCTTTTCTGTTGTAAAACAGACAATCCATGATGGCACGTTCATTGTCTTTTTAATCCAACTCAGACAAGGAGTATGTTTCCCTCCATCGTACAATGACAATATCAACTCGCCATTTATATAAATAAAATAACTTAAGATCTCCAAACGTTTAACAAGGTTCTTTAAAAGAGAGGTATTACCGGCTATCAATATGTTGTTAGGGGTCAGCTAGAGAGAATCAGTCTGGCAACTGCCGAGGGATGACTTTAGGGGCACAGAACTCAATAAAGATAAGATGCGCATTCGAATTCGTTTTTCCTTGCCAGAAGTGATGATAATTTGCTGGATTTACAGACCACATTGAAGCAAACAGCACTTTATGGAAGAACTAGGCAGAACTACATCTTCACTTGACCCTTTTCACCACAGTGCCAATATTTGGATTTCCGGTGACTGTAACCTCTCCGAAATCGACTCGAAGTCAAACTCCGAAGTGGAGAATGCAAACATGTTTTATTGGAAAACATCTCTGACACTAGGTCAGAATAAATTTACAAATTCCTACAAGAGAAAGAAACACCGTGGACATTTTCATTAGAAACAATTTTGTAAAGAATGGTAAGGCCATACTAAGCCCTACCAGTCGTAAATGACCACTTTAATACAAGCAACTTCAAGAAGAAGAATCAAGAATATAAGAACGACCTCCGTAGTCAATTCCATTTTTTTCTGATACCGTCGTGGCAGACCACTGCATTGGAAATCAAGTCGATCAACTTTGGAACATCTTAAGGGACAACAATCCAGATTTGACATCGCGGCGCAGACTTGGATTACAAAAAGAGCGAAATGGTTCCAAGAAATGGAAAAACAAACAGGGCACAGCAGAACAGTAGGCTAAAGAAGGATTCTGCATGCATCCAAACTTGCTTATAACACTCAGGTTGTAGGAATTGTCACTAAAGAGACCAAAGAAGATGCGATAATTGAATCGTGACAACATGGAAATTGCTAGTCATGGTATAAGGAATCGTACACACTGGCACAACGGTCAAGGAAGCCATTCAGCATTTTACCGGTTCTTCATACTCCGAAACGAGCCTGACTTTCTTAAGTTGGATGCTAACTCCTATCCAGCTATGAAGCAATTTGATATTATGACATAAAAAACTGTTATTAGATCTTAAAAGCCGTCAAAATGCTCAAGACATCAAGGCCCAGACAGCCAAGAACTTAGTTAGATCTATTTTTGATTATGCATATTGGCTCCTACACACATGGATATGCAGCCAATTGTTAGAAGCTGTGGTATGATTGCGGGACTACAAGCAACATTAGCCGGACGCTTGATAAACTTGGACTGCTCTTAGTGGCACAAAGAAGCCTCCACGCCATGATGGCCTTATGTATACTTTAGGATCACATTCTAGCTGGTGGATAGTAAAACCAACCACTTCTTACGCCGCTCCTTTGCAACCACAGTAGCACAATAGTAGCGACAAATCATATGCTCCGGTAATATGCTGAGTTCAGTACTGCTTGACGGACACGCACCACGACTTCTTATGAAACCCGAAACCGAAGCAGGTGACCCACAGACAGGTGTTTTGGGAAGGCCTGATTAACTTCCCACAGCTGTAATTTTTAGTTCTGTACATATGTTTTAAATTGTTAACACGCGCCTAAAAATAACCTTGTACCTTACCATTGAAACCAGTGCTTTAGATTTGTTTATTTTGTTATTCATAAGCACGGCGTTACCAGACTAGCATCCAGACGTAATTCCGGTTAGCAATCTATATGGTGGCACCAGTGTTCAAATCTTCAATATTAGCACCGAAGACAAATCCAGACAGTCGAAACAACATTGCTTAGAAAATCATAAAAAATATACATATTATAACCGGAATATCTTTGGAATCTTAAACATTCAAACCATAAACATATAGTAACTGGACCGCTGACTCCGCAAGGTGCGCGACAATCTTCCAATTTCGCAACGCCCTCATCGGGAATTCATAGAAAGACATCCGGTCGATGTTTCGTTTGCAAAAACAATAACATAAATTTGACAGTTAAAACAGACATTTGAAGAAAAATGGTCACGGAAAATCAACTTGAAAATGGATTGAAGATAAATATTGTCTCTGTATGTGTATTCATTGCCTGATTTTAGTTTTCCATGAATCAGCAGATTATATACACAGTCCCAGTTGGACCTTGTTGTTGATGCCCTTCTTCGTTTTTTGCATAAATTCTTCCATAGTTAATACTGTGTGATTGGTTTATTTTGGCTCATTTTATTGTAAATAATTGACAATCTTGTTAAGTCCCGGTTTTATATAGAGTAACGTTTTTGCAGTGTGAAAATTTTCAACATGGTTCAAGAGTTTAAACCCCTTAAATCTTGTATCCAGATATGACATTCATACTTGGACTGGGTTTCAGCATACTCTAATTATTGTTAGAACAAATAAGAATAAATAATATATTCATTATCAATCATATTAATCTTGAGGTCTAATTTTAATGTGCTGAAATAACACAGCTATATAATATACTGTAAATGTTTAATGTAGCATGTAAAAAGAATTTATGACAAATAAATACATATGCATATACATTTTAATATACAAAGATTATGCAACACGCATGTCTTTTAAATCGAAAACAAAGCTTAAACGAATTGTTTCTTATATTTTGATCTTATCCTAAAATCATAATAATCATGAGTATAACAATAACACATGTTTTATTTTCCTTATACCATTTGATATAAAAAGACTACTGGTACTCGATAATTGTGCAATTAGGCGCTCTTTTTAAACTTGTGATTTAATCTTAGTAAAATACATTTTAAATAGATGTTTTGATAACATTCAAAAGCATGATTCTGCCACCCATTTGATATGGAAAGTAAATAAGATTCTTATATTATGTTGATGATTGTTAACTGTCAAACTATGTTGTTGATTATATGGAGAAACAATATGCAACATAATCCTTCCTTGTGATGTGTTACAGATTTATGAAAAGTAAAGGTTAAGAAATGGTATACCACTAAGAAAGCATTACTGAACCAGGCTAAAAGTTTGAAATCGTTTTATAATATTTAACATTTTTCAAATGACTGCAAGAAATTGTTATTTCCTCTCTGCTTTCCAGACAGTTGTGCTTTTGTTGGATGACCCATGGCATGGAATTTAAAGGTTAACTGTCTCTGAAGAAATGGTTCTTGTCATGCTAACTGAAAAAAGGAAAATATGCTTGACAGGTTTCGGCTTTATATGAAAAGTTGCAGTAAACTGCCTAATCTCTTGGTACCACTCCTAGTCTGGACAAATACAGTCATTATCGGACGTTTTCATTCACCAATAATAAAGCAAAACAAAACATACAAAAATGGAATAAAATTTTAAATATCTAATTATGTCATATAGTAAAAGTGGGAGAGTTGTCGCAACATATCTAGGGTAAATCCTCCCTATGCTTGTTAATCATGGTTTATTGTTATTAAAACCTTTTTGACAATGCAATTAAAGGTGGTATTCAAAAGTATAGACCAGTTTTCTTCGCAAACAACCAAATAAATTATTGTAACCTGAAAAGATCCAATAAATGCTGGTTAATGATATTCTCTAGCTACCTGAAAAGAGAAGCACAACATTCCACTTGTCGTTACAAACATGCATCTGAGTGACTGTATTCCCCAAAACAGGGGTGAGATATTATAAAGTGTATTTGATTTGACAAACTGCCGGATACCACCTTTACCGTATAAACATCTAATATTTATATTAAGCAGAAATCTCAAAATATCATTTCGAAAAAATAATATTGATTCTGTGTCATTCAAAGTCAAAGCGGTATTAAAATCTTATTAACTATTGACCACAATTTGAATACAAGTACATATATATTTTTTAGCAAAATGGCTATAACTATAACAAATAAGAACAGACATGCATTTATATCATTATTTTACACATTTTTCTTTTCATAGTTTTTACGTGCCAAGATTGAAAAATAATGCTTAATATTTAGTGTCAGTTATTAATATGACAAAACCGACACAGCACATGACACCAAAATACACATACACTGTGAAGTGTTTTAAGTAAACTATAAAGATGCCGTGTAACTCATTAACATGGTAACTCCAATGCATGGGTTCAATGCCCGGTCAGGACAGGAACTGTTAGGTTTTCCACCTAACCTACGGTGCGCCTGTGGTTCTGCCCAGACATAAATATAGGATTTTCATCCACCAATAATAAGCTGGATGTCGCCAATATCACCAAAACTGTGTCGGTGAGCTGTAACAAAAACAACAGCACAAAGCAAACAAACCATAAAAGACATATGCACAGGATTCAGTAAAATACAGATTAGCTGCCTCAAAATAAATTTAAAGCAAGTAAAATATTTAGGATATAGATTTGTCAGAATTACCTTTCATCGAATTCCTTCAATGGTCTGAGTGGACAAGAATATTTCCTAGCATTTTCCATTTGTTCTAAACGCATTGAGTTGCTTGCCACCATTTGTTATGGAAGAAATTGTGTACATGATAAAATGGCATATTATGTCAAAAATTATATAAATGAGGTATATATACTAATATGAAAACCTCAAATCGAATGTTTTGGCAAGTGACTCAAGCAAAGTACTGCTTTATTTGTGTCTAGCACATCCACCCATTAAACAATGGTGCATATATTTGGTAGTTTAAGCTCTTGACAACACAACAACTGAAAGTTATCCAACAATGGTTTCAGAATAAAATGACTGGGTAAGTTTAAGCTCCTCAGTTGGTCCTTTTGCTGACTGACCGTTCCCAAGGCGGCAACTGATGTTGTTTTTTTTTCTTTTTGTGTGTTATGTCTCTTCTCTGTGTTTTTTCACATATACATTTACCCTGTTTGCCTTTGTCTAGACGTAGATTAAATTTAAATATCTGTGGAAACTTTTATAGGACCTTTGCTTATTTACCTGTTAATTGATATTGCATGTGTTTATGGCATGAAATCACAGAAAAGTCAGCACTATATGTGTTTCAAATTACTGATAACGACAGTAACCAAAGTGGTGGGTTCGATTCTAAAAATGGTTTTATTCGATAAATGATAAAAATGAATAGATTAGACCCCACCACATTCTGCCCACTACAGACGGCAAAATAAAAGAAATTAAAGTAAAATAATATTTTATCCATAAAAATACAACATATCTGTGTAAAAAGAAATAGTACACTATCATGTGTCGTTAACAATGATCTAATGCAGACGTTTAAAATGAACAGTTACTATATCACAATGGAAACCGAATGTGAACAAGGTTTTCTAACAACTGCCATAGACGTGTTGATTTCAGTAGCAGAAATATAAAAGTAACTCATTATGTATTACAGTACTGAAAATCACGAAATTGACAATTTTCCCGTTTCCACTCCGTTTCGTTTCCATTTCAGTTGGAAGCGTTTGCCGCTCCGTTTCCATTCCGCTTCCGTTGCGTTTCCGTTTCGTTTTATTCGCTTCCAGCGCTGCATTTCAAACGCTTCCAGCGTTTCTATCGTTTCTTCCGTTTCTACCGTTTCAAGCGTTCCGTTTCGCTCCGTTCCGATTTTGACTAAAAATTTCGTTTAATAAATTTCTAAAGGTAAAGTACTTCCGTTGTGTTTGCAAAATGACGAAAGAAGTAAACATTCTAGGGAGAGGCAAAAGTCGTCCATCACATATAAAGGAATCGGCAGTAGATTGTTTGCGACGAGGATATTCAGTGTCAGTCACCCGGAGGGAAATAGCAGACAAAAATACCCTTAACAACCAGCACCTGCAAATAATCCTCAAAATTCAGGGAGTGCAGTATTGAGAAGATGCCTACCTACTTGTCTTCGCCAGACGTCATATCCCGGAATAAACAAACAAGAAATAACTTTCAAATATGGTCCACACACACCCAGTATCCTAAAAAGTTAACTTCTCTGTGACGTGTTAATCCGCAAAAAAAGCGTAATGGTGATCCGACCTTAAAATAAGACGATATCACACACATTTTTTTTTAAAACTTGCCCCCGAACGTTTGCCCCCCGCCCCTATAAGTGCAGACCGGACGTTTGCCACCCCCTCTCCCCTTCATATAAAAAGGTCCTTCAAATAAAAAGGCCCAGCGTTTACCCCCATCCCCACTGCCAAAATAAAAAGGCGAATGTTTGCCCCTTTCCGATATTTGTTATATGGCGGACTTTAGATTTAACATCTCGCTGATAGTAACGTGCAATATCCAATAATTTTAGATAAGTATTACTCACTACAGTCACATTTCATGGTTAAAATGATTATCTCATATAAACATGAACATGTTGTTTTGTCGAAAACAGGCACATACATAAAGTCTCATAGAACAAACAACTTTCTTAGAAACAAGTGTGTGTTGTTGTGTTTTCGGTTTGCACATATTAGCGCCAATTAACGGCTGTTAACAATATTGTTCACGCACTTATAACATGAAGTCGCTAATTATATCAATGTGATTTTAATTTCTCCAAGGTTGTAACAAATAAATGCGGTGAACAAATAAATCATTAGATGCGGTGTAATTTCTTTCTGGAGAGGAGGGCTCTCTGGCTAACACTGCAACATCAAAGAATATTCTGGGAAACAATCGCCGGTCACTATCATTTGAAGTCGCCGAAAAGATTTTTTTTTGTTTCAAATTGACCGATCTATTATTTCTCTCAATACTGTGCAACATGATATCGATCGATAATTGTCTTCAAGCTGCCATTTAGAAGAGAGAGAGGGTGTGAACGCTGGGTACTGTTTAGGGATTAAAAATGGTAAGTACGCGTGAACGGCGTGTGCTATGAAAAAATATGCAACGTTATTGACGATTTACCTTCGCGGCATAAATATAAGTTCTAAAGGAATGATAGTGGAGGGAGGAAACTGTACTATGTAGTAATATTTCAGACTGCGCATGTTTTTACTTATATAAATGTCCTTACAAAAACCTTTTAGTCCTTTTAATGATCATAAACACTTTAATAAAGGTATTATTTATATTTAAGGTATGGATTAACTAGAAAAGAATAGGCGAGCCATTGAAATAATACATTTGCAATAAACACGAGATGAAAATATACATTAGACTGTGTTCCTTGATGTGTCTTCTCTTGATAACAATATTTACAAAAAACACGACAATTAATGTAGTATTTACTATAAGAAATCCCAAATCCCCACATCCACGTTTCCTCTTCTTAAACTAAAAAATAGTGGGTGGGGAAAGGGTGCACCATTGTGGGTACTACTAAATATAGCGTTAGGTCCTTTTATGAGCCAAAAAAGATATCGTGCACCTTAGTGTTTTGTCCTTTTTGTTGTCCTCGCGAAAGTCAATGCATATTGCTCTTTAAAAGGTGAAGGTCATAAACCACGCGACTGCCATAAGGTGACATTTTCAAACACAGCTGCATAGAGGATGCATGTGTTCTTGCGAAGTGGAAAAGACGCCAAAACACGGTCACACTTCCTGTCCACTAGACAAACAAGGTGTCATAAAACTGCCAATTAGCTTAATTAGTTGGGGTGTCCGCTCATGTCTTAAAATTAGGGATTCAATTAGAGTAGAACTTTATGATGGCATGAACCCTACCCACGCGCATGGAGAAACATAATATGAATTTACAAAACGATATATTTTAAATTAATATATTTCTATCTTTAAATGGGTACAAAAATTAAGTACCCGGTAGGTCCCTCATTAGACCACATTTTGGCATAGAACATTCAAGACATGAATGGGAAAATGAGCCGTAGCCAGGCCTCATTCAAATAGTTGCAAGTCAAGTAAAGTCAACAGTTGTATGCAGATTCTTAATCGCGGTCCACGAATTCCGATTAATCCTATATATGTAACAGCGCATTTAGAAATAGGAATTTTGATACTATTGTCCAAATTTACAACATTGTTCATTATAAGATATATAACAATTAAGATTAGAAGCAGAAGAAACTTTGCTTGACAAAGAGGCAAGATAAAATAAAATACATATCCATACCCCTGTAACTAAAGTAATGATGTAAATGACGGTGCTGCTGCTGCTGCTACTGCTGCTTCTGCTGATAATGATGACGGTGATACCGATGCTGTTTATGATTATAATGTAAATGGTAATAACGGTTACGGTGATGCTGATGCTCATGACGATTATGATGTAGATCGTGATGCCGGTGATGCTGCTTTTGATGATGATTAGTGGTGATTATATAAGTAATATGGGATCCTGATGATGATCATGTGTGATCAGGTGAATTAAATGGCGGTAATGATTATTATGTCTTTAATATTTATCGTGATGTAAGTTTTTATCACGGTTGTTTTATTTAACTGTCAATCGATGATTGTATACGTGCACTATTTGGCAATCTATGGTTATTCAGACGTTGAACTTTAGGATCATACTTGTCATTGGCTCTGAGTGCCGGGGAGGATGTTATTGGTTCTTGATTGGGTCACACCTTGCAATAATACATAGCATTGTTTGTTTGTTTTATGTGTAGTTGTTTTATGTTTTTTGTGTTATATGAGATGTGTTACCTTCTTTTGGTTGAGGATTAATTTCATTAAGTAACTTTATTTTGTACCACGCAATGCATTCTTTGTAAATGAAAAATACTTTAAGCAAGTATGTTCACACAAAAATGATTGGCGTAGTTGATCCGGGAACGGACCATGCAGCTACAAAGTAATTAGCGAAAATTCAAACTCGGGAAATGCTGCGACATTGCGCGCGCATACGTGTAATGACAGCTGTGTACACACTATCTTCATATGCCAAACAATGAAGACTAAGAATGTCGATCCAAGGCGGATGCTAAGCTATTCATTGGAATTAATTAAAACATCAGTTTCGACAGAAACGCAATATTATAGTTAAATTGCGTGTTTTATCGTGCGGAGTGATTTTTAGTGCAGTTTCTGTTTTGACGGTACACGATGACTTGGACAACTCGTGCGGTTTCGGAACTGTAATGTACAAGTTTGATAAATACGATTTTTTGATAATAATTTATGTTATTTCTTTCTGCAGAGTACATATAAAAGCGCGTTTGTGTTGATAAATTGAAGCCAGTTATTGTGTTCGTTTAAATTTATTTCGTACCAAGAAACGGTTGAAATGTTACTATAAATAATCGGGTGACCTAGAAACGTTTGAAGCGGTAGTGAAAATAACTCTACCGTTACGAGCATTCCGATTTTTCCGTTTCTACCGTTTCTAGCGTTCCAAGCGCTCCGGTTATAGCGTTTATACCGTTTACACCGTTTCAAGCGTTTGTAGCGCTCCGTTGCATTTCCATTTCCACTCCGTTCCGTTTCCGTTTCAACAGGAAACGAAAAACGTTTCATTTCCATTTCCACTCCGTTCCGTTTGTCAATTTCATGATTTTCAGTACTGTAAGATCATCCCTAGTCAACAAATTTAAAACAACAATTAGCAAAAAATAACATACCATGACAGCAGACTCGAAGTGGGCGGAGCAGATGTGTTTTGCGTAACACATTAAAACCTGAACGATTATCAACCAGAAATATTATCACCGCCGCTATTTTTTGTGTAAAACCCTTTATAATTTCATATCCTAGTACCCAATAACACGAGATCTGCGCGAGTTTCTTTTTTCTTAATAATGTTAACACAGCTATCAGCTTTTCAACTATTGATTTAATTTACACCGAAAATGTTCTATGACTTCCGGTGAGTGCGCTGCGACCGATTCAGCCTATAGCGTAAAGTCACGAGTCAGCGATCCAATTACTATATGTCCATGGTCTGATAGATGAGAACTGTGGGCTTCGATGTTCGCTGATGTGTGTGAAATGGTTCAAGGAGTATGGGTACAGACTTCTCACAACTTTATTTGTCACAATAACATCTTTATTTTATATATTGTATAACATTAATATTTATACATAAAACTACTTTACCATGAGGAAACACAAATCCCAGAATTGGCTAGTTGTGAAAATTCATATTAGAGAGGTTACTTAATCTAGTGACATTACCGCCGATGTATACATTGAGGTATGCACCTGTTAATTAATGGTCTAATGTATAAAATACCCAAATTCCATTGACCCTTATTTGACTTGACAGTACAAAGTAAGTGGATATAAACTAAATCTGTCTAAATGTGCTATTGTCAACTGTCACATTGAAAACAAATTAGATGCAAGAGGAAAATCACAAAGTCCAACTGATACTTTTCATAACTCAATTTAAATTTGTCACGACATTAGACGAAAATCATTCTAATCTATTCTAATCATACTTGCTAACCTTGCGTAAGGTGCTACGTAACTGCCAGTGCTCGGGTGTATATATACTGCCAGCCCTTCCTGATGCTTCAGAAGAATATTCCTTTGCATTATGTACAACGGGATACAAATGACTACGAAGATATAGGGTCCTGTATGCCCATTTTCTTTCACAACATCTCAAAAACATTTTGACTGTAGCCATCTTTAAATCACCACCGCTTAATAAAATCCCAAAATATTGTAAGTCAGTTATCACGACGATTACAAAAAAAGATTATCGATGCGTGACATTTATGGCGCAGTAGAGCATGTGATTAAAACAAGAAAATGGTGGATTTTAACACTGTTCATACAGCATAAGCTGAGGGTTTTTTTCTTCTTCATGTATAGCTTGTCCAATTGTTTTATTTACGTTCTTACTGGCATGAATATCTTTATCTTTCAAATTTAAATATACCATGTTACACTCAAGGACGTTAAGGTCAAATTAATATCACTAACGTTACCTATTACACGAATCCTACTGGTCTGAAAATATTAGTGTTGTAATAAGCAATCACATATTCAAAAACATGTATAAATATGAAACATATGACTGCATATGTTCGAAATATGCATAAAAGATTGTGCATCCTGTCAACAAGTTACACCAGTAAGTGTCCAGAATACTTTAACTGGTTTGTACATTTGTGTATTTTATTTTTTGAAATCTGAGGTTTAATCTATTGAGAACAAAATGAGGTTTTAGTAACTTAGAGGAAAGGACAAATCATTTCGAGCTCTGAGCATTGAAGAACAAGTTGTTGGTCGTGAAGGAGCCATGACTGAACTGTGCTGAAGATATGTGTGGCTGGTCTAGAGGTAAAAGCCCCCACGCGGAAACCTTACGTTGCCTTAAGAAATAGACAGAGTAGTAGAGTACAAGAGAGATATGTACAGGCTAACTTTATTGTTTGACAGTTTCAAAAAGACTCTGAGACAAAAAGGGATTTACTAAAGTTCCAAGGATAAAACATACCGCATTACATGAAATAAAACGTTAGATCCTAAAGGGATCCTATGCAGATCATGTATGAATGGGAAATAAATACAGAACAAGTTTTATTTTGTATGAGATAGATATTAAACCTTTCTGTTGATAATTAAACGCAGATCCTCTAGGAGTGACCGTTTCGACCACATTCTCTCTGTCCAACATAGTAACATGTACAGCAGAAGGCTACCCGGCCAGCTACACGTATCAGGACAGTGTCCAGATCTGGCAAGGATATGGTCTCGTTGCTACAATACGGTTTACTGGTACGATTCTGATCTTGACTGTGGCCACTTACGAGAGGTCCGGCGTATATGTGTGTGGTGCCAGTAATGGGATTGCTCTATGCGTTACGGAGGTGAAGTTCATGAAAAGAAACGCAACAGTATTTTTTAAAGGTGAATTGTAAATAGTTTTTTTTTAAATGAACCATTGTGTTTTGCACAAAAAGTACACTTACAATTAATTTTAGTGCTTTTACACAAAACTGAAAATATTGTAATGTTCTGATAATGTTAGTAAATTTAATCTTTTAATTTAGCATTTAATGTGTTTTCACAAAATGTGCTTTAATACAGAAATGAATAGTTTAAGACAGAAGTACACATGTATTTGGATGATTATAAATAAACTGTCATTGCTTAACAATTTATACTATTTGTTATGCTACAATACAGCACTGCCGGTCTTGACGGACTCATCTCCTGAGGGTACAGTAGCTCCGGTTGCGGGAACACTTGGCCCGGAGATCAAGTCCAACGTTGATGGATGGCAGTGTTGTGAAATGCTACAAACATAAGAGAGGCTCAAGTTCGTCTTCTCAGGGTTGTTCTGTTACGGAGACGGACACCGAGGTCACGTTAATTGTACACAATCATATGGTTAAAGAGAATGGGACACTTGGCCAGGATGCTACCACTGAGATCAAGTATTGGTCAAACGTTGATGGCAGCGTTGTGAAATGCTACAAACATGTGGGACATTCACGTTTGTCCTCCTCAAGCTGTTCTGTAACCGAGACCGACATCGAGGTCACGCTACCTGTACGCAGTCATATGGTTAAAGAGACTCTTAACGCTCGGGCTGAGGGGACAGCATTACGCCTGACTCGTTGGTGTGAGTATAAAGGACTGGCCGGGTTCAGTCACTGGATACCTCATAAATGTCCCTGTGTTATAATGATAGAAATGTCGCTGCACAGTATCGGCAAAATGCCGGCAAATCCCAATGCCAGATAAAGTGAACTCAAATGTTGGACGATTAGGCCTGCTTGGTTGCGTTTTCTATGGATGCAATGACCGACATGGTTGACACTTATATAATGGGCAGCATTTTGTTTATAACGATATTTATAACGATTTCAGCTGCAAATACTGCCTTTTTCAAATACACCAGTAAACAAAGGATTGGTTGAATGTCATTTTCATGCTTTCATCAATGTTTCTGTTGCTGTTTATTTATTTATGCACCTCACTTATTATGCACATATTTTATTGACTGTTTTGGTTTATCCGTCTCACATAAAGAACATTTTCATTTAACATTTTTATCAAACGTATGTAAAGGGTACTCCTTGATAACATCTCGTGGTAATCAGAAATAATCGTTGTTTCTTAATGTACACATATGTCTCAAAACTTGTGTCTGTTTGTTTATTGGGTTTATCGTCCCACCAACAGTATTTCAGTTATCTGGAGACGGTTAAACTTTTGTCATAAACTGTGTGTCAAAATAAATGACAGCTTGTAGTCAATAAAACGTATGCATATGTATGTATAATAGATAATAATAATATAATTTAACGCTTCCAGGATGAATATCGGGCCAAAATGTGCAACCATTTTGCAATTTTTATTTTACTTCCCACATTTTTATAATGTCAAAATGACGTCTTTTGTCTGTTCAGTTGTCAGTATATAGGTAAATAAGAAAAGGTCCTATCAAAATTTTCACAGATATTTAAATTTTATCTACCTGCAGACCAAGGCAGACAAGGTAAATGTAAATGTGACAAAAACACAGAGACGAGACATAACACACAAAAAGAAAAACCATCAGTTACCGCCTTGGAACGGTCAGTCGACAAAAGGGCCAACTGGGGTGCTTAAACCTGGTTTGTGGAGCGCTCCAACCTCGCACTTCCTGACGGTTTTTCTATCAAACAAACAGTGTAAATAAAAGTATCCCGTCAAAGTGACACAACTAACAGTAAGCACCTGCATCGGGAGTTAAAACAGATATAATGAACATATGTACAGTATTTACAGTAGATAAAAGCCTCGGCAACCAAAAAATTCCAAATGAGAGAGTAGTTTAAAATAAAATAAAGCAGTACAAGCGTTGATATATTATAAGAACCATATAATGACGTCATAAATGCCATGACGTCATATGCCAAAAGTGTCAAAAGTGAAATGTAAACAATATGGAAGAAACAATAGAATATAACTTGATTTTCAAAGGACACCCCGCCCCCCCCCCCCCCCCACGAAGCTTACAGACATATTCAGTATAACACCAGGCCACGTGATACTGACTGTGGTACCTGTATTCCACGGAGGCTACAACCAGACCTTTCAACATGGATTAACATCGGTATGTACAATCGAATAACAGATGTCATTCTGACCATTTTAAGGGAAACACGTTTCATTACCTGCGCTTGTTTGCTTACAACACAGTGGAAGGAAGCAACAACCTTTCGGTAGTCATAAACTTCACTACAGCTACAGGTATATTTATCTAAAGGACCATCTACTTCTCTTCTTTTGTACCGAAAAGCACAGAGATCAGTACCGACCCCACAAATGTTGGCCAATAAGACGTCTGTCTGTCTACATCGATCTGGCGATCAATCTGGACAGGTTGATTTTGTCGATTTACAAGCATTTACTTCGTGTGGGTGTTTGCTTATAACACAATGAGCAGAAGTAACAGCCTTTCGACAGTCAGGGTTTTTGTGACCGATAAAGGCATATCGTAATGATGCAATTGTTGGATATCCTATTATGTTGTTGATTTTATTAGTGTATTTTATGTTGCTTATTAGTTATTGTGCAAAAACAACAATACTGGCTAATACATTATAAAATATATTTGATAGAAAGTCAATTAAAATTACATTTAACACTTGGTTAAGTGTCGTCAATATAAAATGTTATTGGATTATATTGAGACCAATATTTAAATCCCTTCAGCAAAATAAGACGACATATACTCCACACAAACCCTTTTGTTACAGATATCACCATATCATCAACCAGTACCGCCACTGTGGCTGGATCAGTTGTCGGTGGGATTGTTGTTATGGCTGTGATTGGACTTGGGACATTCTTATACAGAAGATACGAGTGTTCAATTAAGTTGAAGCAGAATTACTCTAAACGGATTAAGCAGACATAGATATTTTCAGACTTTGGAGCGCATATTAATGATCGTGTTTATCATTGAATTACTATATATTTAAAACTCCTGTAAGATCGTAAGGTCAAACAGAAGATTAGGCATATATATGCACATTTAAAAAAGCTATAACAGATAGATAGGAAATCATTCTGACTAAAAGGGAATAAAAGTTTATTTTAGGCAAAAACTCTCATCATCTTCCTGTCAATCCTTTAATAAGCATACATTTTTATCAACTGATTTGTTGGTACTAATTTTATGTCCTTAAAAATTGATGTTGAACAATATTGCCCAATACATGGTCAGTTATATTACATTGTTTTCAATTTTGCAGTTGATAATGTACCAATGACAGTCAAGTTATTGATACATTGATTGCATCGTACTGGTTTAGATGTCATTCCCCATTTTCTTATGGAGTTTTACTGGCGAATTATCAGACAACACAATGTAATCCTTTCCTTCTAGTTTACATCCTGCAAAGATTACATTCTGTACCACTGTCTTAATAGACGAGTACATTTTACCGTTTATCAAAACACTACTTAAGCATTTATATTTTTAGTGATTTTCTTTTCAGTCGAAACATCTACGAGTCGGTTGTGTCTACTCACAGCTTTAAGTACCAGGTTGCACACACATAATAAATTGTGTAGTCTGATCAGAAAAACTGCGAAATGTTTAGATAATCAATTATTCTACTGATGTTTATCAAGTCCATATAACAAAAACAGATTTTAAAAAGTTTCGAACTTGACTGGATTAAAAAGATTCATGCTATATTTCCACTCATTAGGCGGGTTATATTTCTAAAAATCCGAACATTGACATTTTTAGTTTTCTGTATAATGCAAACACAAACGACGATCACAGGGAAAAGGAAAGAAATCGTATATATAAAACTCAAATTTAGGAAAATGTTTATAATCAAGATCTGAACACATTTTATATTCGTTCTGGTATTCATGCCTTACTTTGTACAGTTACACATCTACCTTTGAGATCACTCATAATTTTGAACAACGAGGCGGATTTATATAACGTGGCTTCCACCATTAAAAAGTACACTACCATCGCGACGACTTCAATGTATTGTTGGACAGAATTGTTAATTATCCAATTCTTGATAGTGATTCACCTAGTGCTACCGCCTTCGGTATTTACATATACCAACTAACAAGGTTTGCACGAGTCTGTACTAATATAGAACATTGCAATGCTAGAAACCAGATTATTACTTCTAAATTGTTACAGCAAGGCTTTCGACTTCACAAATTAAGAAAGGCTTTTTCAAAATTATTTCATCGCAATGATTCTATTGCTTCTAAATATTATAGCAGTATGAAAACACATATGCTGCAAGGTAAAGGCCATCATGTATTATGTAAATGGTTTATACAAGATAAAGAAAATCAAGGGCCTCAATAACTTTTCTGACCTCTTTACAAACCTTATTTTTTGCTGATGGTCACATCTCTGGAATCCTTTATTATACTGCATTGCTTGCCATTGACGCTTGTACAATAACATGCCTTGCTCTTAAATTACACGATGACCGGACAAGTCGTTGAGACGATATGAAAACGGTGACTGGAAGCTAAAAATGGACAACCACTGCTGGATTTCTGTCTCTTTATCTCCATAGTAGTGCCGTATACGGGTGAGACAATTTGAGCAGCCTCTATGCCCTTTACGTGAGATTGCACAGTAGGTATAACTTTGGGATTTCTTTCCTTTATTATAAAACATGCCAACTGCATATAAGCCTAATATCTCTTCACAATGTTTATTTATTTTATTCACATTTTGACACCTCTGACATATAACGCCATTGCATTTTTATCGTATGACGTCATTAAATTGTTCTTATATACATCATCACTTGTTTTATTTCAAATTACTCGCTCCTGTGAACTCTAAGTTTGCCGAGGCTTTTTCTATTGTAAATATTTTTATTTTTTATAACAATAGTTATTTTGTATTTATACAAGTTCTTTTTATTGGTTTTAACTCCCGATATAGGTGATCGCTATTAGTTGTCTCACTTTGATGTGATACTTTTATTTACAATTTGTTTGATAGAAAAACATTCAGGAAGTGCTTTGTAGGTGCGCTCCACAATCTCGTTTCTGTGGGGTTTTTTTTCACTTTTATATAAATCCTAAATACTCTCTGCCTTTGTATAGATGTAGTTCAGATTTAAGTTTCTGTGTTTATTCCTATAGGATCTTTTCGTATTTTCCCATCTTTTATATATACAATACAGTGCGAGTTTACTTTTATAGGCAATAGAACAAATCATATTTACATTAAAACTAATTTGCCCATATACAATACAATAATACAATACAACATTTTATTGCGTAAAACATATACATGTTTATAACAAAACAATATAAAATAATATTACTTAGCACAACTGACATTGATCGTTTTCAGGGGATTACTGGTAAATAACATCAATGTACTATATATAACAATACTGTCGTTATAAATTTGTTCTTAACAAGTAAGCATGATAAATATATTTGCTTAAATTATTTATAATATAAAAAGATGTATTTGACATTAAATTTATAATTTTTGCAGTGTGGGCCATAAACGAGATAATTATTATTTAATGTATTCTGTGACAATGACAATGCATTTTATGTTAGCAGTCACAAATTTAATTGTTTTTCTATAATGTGATACACAATATGTAAAACGATATAAATATAATACATTTTAAACAATATTTTAACTAAGAGAAAGTGTATATACCCTTTTGAACATAGCTGGAAATATTTTACTATTTGTATAACATCTATCCGCATCCTCAATTTAAACTTAGACGTCCTAATCACCTCATTTTCTATATTAGTAAATAGTGTTTATTTCAAATAAAATAGCAATTGAAACCCCTACAATAAATAGTTCATTTATTGCAGGATATGTGCTAAGTGATTGTTTTGTTTATACGTATAGGCTGGTTTGTTTTTTTTGCCTTTTGGTTTTTAACCGAATGTTATCGTTTGCATGACAGATTGTGTCCTAAGTGTAACAATTTGAAGTATCACTAAGGATGTTATACACAACAAGAATGATGATGGTGGTGGTGGTGATGATGATGATGACAATGATGATGATGATAATGATGATGATGATGATGATGATGATGATGATGATGATGATGATGATGATGATGATGATGATATATGTCGGAGCTATCAGGAGTTTTAACGTTCTATTTTTAGAATGATATATTTTCCATCTAGAACATTCCTTATTAGTATAACTAGAGATTATTTATCGCTTCTGTTAGACAACCTTTAAGATGTACGAAACCATATTAGTCAAAAATAAACATTCATGAAATCTTTACACTTTTACAAGCCAGATTTCTTAAAGGCACACGTGTAGGCTTGTAACATAAATGTCATAATCGTTGTGGTGAATTCGAAATAAAGGAGTTTAATGGAATACCATGTATTAACTATTGACATTGTAATGCATTGCTTGTAAAATAACTATTATTTTAAATAAATAATGTTGTGTTTTTCTTTAAATGTTGCCTGATATTTATTAAGTATGGTCCTGGCAATCACGTAAAATTCTTATCTCTCACAAACTGTCAGAGGTCATGCAGGGCTTATATTAGACAAATAGATTATCGAGATGTATGGGGGTCACATATTGGATTATTTAGGAGGGCATTACAACATGATACTTTAAGTGGTAAGACAATTTGTTTATTTCAAAGCTCCAAAATCATGGAGGAGGCTACAAAAGAAAACATAACAAAAAAATTCTCTCTAAAAACACTACTTACATCAGCATTTTACGATCACTTTCACACCCTGTTAGTTCATGCGTCTAACAAGTCAGCAATCAATAAACAGTCATATAAAATTATATTCGTTTCCTTTAAGGAAAGTTATTCCACATTTAATAAGACATTTAATTAATACGATTTTCATTTTAGTTCTGCATAGAATGTTTTTGAAAAATAAAAACTCTACAAGTTTTGTTCACAACAAAATAATATGTAGTTTTACCGAAAAATATTTATATACACTCATTTTTTGCTATGTGACCTTGGTTAGTCAAATAATGTATGACTAATATGTCTGCGGTTAACGTAAATAGTAGTTGCACAGTTGGTAGGTATACGTACGCTACCGTAGTTACTAAAAGTAACTTGCAGTGGTTAACCGTGAATTATGTGCTTGGTTTTGCTGAACAAAAATATATATTAAATGGTTTTGAAATTAATTAAATTACCTTCAAAATATTATTGCAAACTTATAGCAAAACAACAATTAACCTTTTCATATTGAAACGATAAGCGAAGTTAAAATCAATTAGCGAAACAATAAACAAACCGGCAAAATTAGCAATTGATTTCACACCTGATTACTTGTTTAACATCAATGATCAATACTTTAAATGTGACATTTAGACGTTAGTTTTAGTAAGTGACATTTTTATGTTCATTGTTTGTGTACACATGCACATAAATGCATGAAAAAAAGATTCTAACACACGAACGTTTATTTAAATGTTTCCCTTATACTCATTCTTCGTGTTATTCTAATAATAACTTTCAATATATAACATGTACATTCTGGTCGTTTAATAAATTTATAAATTAAATATCAATATACTCGTATGATCAAGAAGGATGAAAATTGCAACAAATGCTTTTTTAATTTAAAAATAGTTCATAAAGGCCATAGTTGTAAACCAACAACAAATACAATTTTATTTAATAATGGTGTTACATTATAATATACACACTGTAGCATGCACAAACAACAACTTTTAGAATTTTTGTTTCAATAACGAATTAATGGGTAGCGAAATATCTGGGTAGCGAAACATCTATCAACCGTTCTTGAAGTTCGATTTGAAGTGTGTGTTCAATGACTTGAGTCGTTTCAACCATGCTTTACGAAGTTTATCCTTTGATGGAAACATGTGCATCGTTACTTTCTGACCGTTATGCATTATGCAGGTTCCAATCAAAATTTAAACAAATGAAGCAGTAATTGAGCTGTTGATTTCGCTTGAGAAAACGGCATTTTGGCGGTTAGAGAAGCTTTTTTGTTTGCTTACCAGCGGATGTGAAAGTAGAAACTCCACACTAAATAGCGTGAAAGAACGATAATTTGCAAAAAGTGAAAACCTTTATGGGAAAGGTTTATATCAGTCATTTTTGATCGGGTTTCGGCAGTATGTTCATGTATTTACATATGATTGACAACATCACCTCATCAGCCCCACCTCCGATAGACAGCATACGGTAATCTCTGTAAAATTGAAAAACATGTAACCATAATAATTGAAAAATGTTCGTGATATATTCATGTGTATGTTATAAGCAATCTAAATTATTTGCTTAACAATTAATTCAAACGATTAACCAATTAAATTAAAATCGTAATTCAAAGAAACAATAAAGGTTGGAGGAAATAAGTGACATTAATAACTGAGTATCTTTCTAAAGAAAAATAAATACAGGAACATTTATTTCAAAGGAAGCGTTATCAGTTCCTTACTTTTTTGTATCTGTCTTAAACAAAAAGATCTAAGTGTACATAATCAATTTATGATTTCACATAAACATGTACTTGGTGCATAAAAACGAATAATAACTAAATTATTTTATTTAAATATGTCTTTGTGTCAGTTCAGTAAGTAAATGTTTTTAGGTTTACATACTGATCTCATGAAATAAAATAAATGTGATTAAAAATCAAATAAATGCATTTTCTGTGTAAGGTCATCACACGCTCATAACCAAGTCCAATGATAAAATGTCCTGAGATAAAAGAAATAAGTTTACAAGCTACCTTATTAAGACTTTTCATCAAAAAAGGTTTTAAAAGATATATAATTATAAGGTAATACTAAAACATCAATTAAAATTAACATTTAAATTAAATTGCTAATAATTTGGAAGTGTGTAATAAAATACATAATAAGCGATTCCTTGTTCATTGGATTTATTTGTAATAAATCCATACAAGCAATTTACACTTTTGGGGAAAAACAGCACAAAACAGTTAATTGGATATTTGCATATTCATTTACAAATAAGTAATGTTAATTATTACTTTCAATTAATATTGAAAAGAAATGCGAATTCTGGGGTATTATGTACGGATACGTCTTGAGCTTAGAATTTAAATATTCAACGTGGCAACTTCCAAAAAGTATTTAAAAGAGTTCACCTAAACATAATATCTTCAAATAATTGTTGGACATTTAATCTGATCATTTTGTACTCAAAGTAGCAACTCTAAGCTTTACATAAATACTTAAAATACAATTTCTCCATTTCATGGTTAGACAATCTTGAAAAATAAATAAGCAAATGTGTATCGCCAGAGACGATTGGGTGGTGTATTTAAGTTCTTATTGAGATAAGTTTTAAAATATGAACATACCTGTAGTATCGACTGACAAGAACCTCGTTTGTAAAGCCCATCCCTCCCCAGTACTGCAGACACTGGTCGGTGACCTGCCTTGATAGACGCCCCGCCTTCAACTTACACATTGACGCAAACTTGGTCACATCATTGCCCTCTACATACAGCGCTATAAGGGATAATATATATAAACTTGTATATTTGCAGATATGGAAACATACATGGTAAAGATGTTCAACCTTTTAATGAATGGTCTAAATTGTACAGACACAAGTGAAATTATTGCGGTATACTTTATTTTCGGTAAGAAATTGAGGTCTATTTGTAAGATACTTCATATGCTAAAAGAAAAGGAAATGTAATATAATCAAAGCGCTCAGAAGCGCTGTTCGGGCGGTGTCAGTTTGACCCTGTACAGCTGTACAAACAATGGTCAAAATTATTCTGTAGTTAATTAAATGTACAGCGCATTGGAATTTGAAAAGCAGGCAAGTCTCCAGCTGCAAATAAACACATCTTTAAAAATATAGATTTATACATTGGGACAAATACTACACCAGAGTCACTAACATCTGATAATAGAAACCATTTTCTTAAACATTAAATACTTTCTATATGAGTTAGCATTTCAACTTAAGTTAGGTCTTAAATGAACGCTCATACATGCTACCGAATCCGAGCAAAACAAACAGAATTTGAAATTAGCTACTACCTCTTAAACCCCCCTGATCTCAATCAAAAAGAAACGAGTGCGCCATTTGTCTCCGAACACGTACTGATTTTTAGATTGCCCATTTCGATCCTTTCCTCTTGTCAATGAGATATATTTCTTCGCGTTGTTCATTCATAAATCTGTATTTCATATATACCTGAATTACACAATATAATGAACTTCCAGTTTAAACACACACCAATATTAATGTTATCATTTGAAATATGCCTGGACACAATTGAGGCGTCTAGTCTCTTTTGACATACATATTTGTTCTGTACACGCACTATTTCTTCCCATGCATGAATAAATGACCGCGAGTAGTCAAGGTCATGCAGGATCAATCCTGTGTATTTCTAAAGTCCAGCTTTCTCATCACTCTGGACAAATAGTTGCTGCATTTAGGAAAGAAAATTCACTTTTAAACTCACAAACATTGGTCTTCGCTGAGTTTTATATCTTTTTCACATGACAACGATGTCATTGTAATTAGTTTTAACCTAAGTACCAACAGACCGTTTCTTTTTTTAACTTGCAATAGTCAATCACATTTCAATGTATCTTTTGTGACATTTCTAAACTAATGATTATGCAACATGTATATTATAATTTTCCAAGAAGTAGCAGCTACTAATGTTAATGGTTTCCGCTGATAAATTATCGAGTATAACAAAATACTATATTTAAATGTTTATGACGGAAGTTTTTTTTTGGTCATATATCCACAAATCTATCGAACAATCCTCGTATAAAACATACCCGTGGTCCTGTAGAGCAGTGATCGTAACAGTTCTACTTCAGTCTCTAGTTCAGCCAGGTTAAAGTGTACCACTTGGTTATCCAGAATGGACTTTCCGAAAGCCTTACGCTGCCGTGTGTACTCAATGGTGGCTTTAATTACCTCATTCATAGGCAGCAGAGCTAGACATGGATTGGGAAAAGACAGAATATGTAATTATTTAGACACTTGATACATGTGTAATAATGCTTTGACACCTAAGTGGAGAAAGTCAACAGATGGTAAGTATTTACATACCATATATGTGGTAAAAAACATGTACTGATAATGACTGATGGTTATGATGAATATTGAAATAATTTAAATAAATGTTAATGCTGGTGTATATCATGTGAATTTAGAAATTATCGATATACACGTTTGGTAATTATGGCAAGGCTCAACTATTATAAGTGACGATTGACACCAGGCATTTGCATTTAAAACCACTGGCCCAAGACAGGTGAGCTAGAGGTCTTCCAACATGAGATTTTAATCTTTTATTGAACTAATGCTTATACAGAGGGTTTAGAAAATGATTATTTACTTACAATAAATTAAGTCAATGCCTCTTACTATAAGACTAAGGACACGGAATAACCTTCCGACTGACGAGTAGTGGGTATTTCTATCTTATTTTTAGCATTCTAAATACCTACTAAGATGCTAGGAGAAAATGGCGATAGGTATTACAATAATTTATTATTTTATTCAATTATGGCAGTCATACTTGGTCAACCAAAGATATAACTGTAAATTTAAAACAAGGCAAGTACAAAGCAAAATAAAATGTGTCCATAGAAAAAAACTGCTATCAAAATTCGACGAAGTAACATTCTGTCTTGACCGGGATGTACCGTCTACAATTTTGTCAGTCAAAACTTTCGCAGAATAAGATCTATCTAGGAGTTGGTAGTCTCTGGTTAAAAGGGTTAATAATTGTAAATAGATGTGAAAATATACAAAGGTTCTATGAGAATTACCACAAACATTAGAATTTAAATGATAACTGCCATACAAACCTACTGCGGTTACCCACAATCTCTCAGCCTGGAACTGTAGCATCTGGTACGTGAAGCCCAATCCCTCTTGTCCTATAATGTATTCCTGTGGAACCCGGACATCCTCAAAATGCACCTGTGCCGTGTCCGAGGACCGCATACCTAGTTTGTCCAGACGCTCGGATAGAAAGATCCCTGGAATCATTTTTGTTTTTTTTATCACATTTATACCGATATGTGTTGTTCGCACGATCCTTTAAATATACATGTATAGTCTGATCAAATTATGTAAATAGTTTATTTGTTCAGTCAGTAAAACTATCTAAAATGCCTTAAAGTTTCTTGACCTAGTTAAATACTCTGCAAACAGAGAGCCAAAAAGAAAAAATCGATAAAATATAATGATGGATTCAAATCATTAAGTCCATGTTAAGTTGTTAACTACTCCTTTAGTTTACCTTTCGTGTCCATAGGCAGGCAGATGAGTGACTTATTCCTGTGAGGTGGTCCGTCGCTCGTGTTGGCCAGGAGACACATCCAGTCTGCCTGGAACGCTGAGGTCGTCCACATCTTGCCTCCATTAATCACATAATCCCCACCTTTCTTCTCAGCCTTCGTCTCTATGCCTATCGTATGCGGTATGATTGTTAATATTTCATAGCTGTATAAAAGTCTCCGTTTTAGATTTGAATAGGTTAATATGTTGTTGTTTTTTCTTAAAAGTTAATTTCATTTTCATAGAATTTTATATCAGGAAATAATATAATAAAACAATGTGTTTGTGTATCTGTTGTTTGAAACTAGTACCTTACATTTAAGTGTCTAGGTAATAGGAAAATAATATCGCATTTTTGTAGAATCTGCATGGACTTACAATGTTAGTTTGAGATGTATCTGTTTCTCTATTTTTTGTTGTATTTTGTTGTTGTTCTTTTTCTGTAATTAACATAACTTCTATACTCACAAAAGTCAAGCATTTGCCATGCTTCTATTATTGAAAATATGTTATCATACCTTTTTTAGAACAAGCCATTTTGGCGACAAAGCACTTCTCTCTGACCTCACTGATACCTACAGACAGTAATGAGGTATGTGTGGCGTGACTACATACTGGTGACATTAGACCGCTCGTCGACTTCACCGACACCCAGAGAAGCTACCATGTCTCCACTGATGGTCGGTGTTAGAAACTGTCGCTTCACCTTGTCACTGCCAAAACTAGGGAATAAGGAATTGTGCGCGTGTTAAGTGGCTTACTAACTGACGACACCAGATACTCCACCGAACCTTAGACACATAGACAGTGGACTGTTCTAATTCCTGGCGACATCAGCCCAGCTGATCTCTCTGACACCTGGACACAGATGACGTATGATTGTGTGGAGTGTTCTACATACTGGCGACCCCCGACCTAACCGACACCTAGACTGTGATGAATTATTATGTATGTATGGATTGACCTACTTCCTGGCGACATCAGCCGAGCTGATCTCTCTGACACCTGGACACTGACGACGTATGATTGTATGGAGTGGTCTACATACTGGCGACTCCCGACCTAACCGACACCTAGACTGTGATGAATTAAAATGTATGTTTGGATTGACCTACTTACTGGCGACATCAGACCCTCCACCGACCTCACTGACACCTAGACAGGCTACCATGTCTCCACTGATGGACGGGGTAAGAAACTGTCGCTTCACCTTGTCACTCCCATAACTAGCAAAAGCAGAGAAAACTGAGATGTTAATTATCAAATAAATGTAGTATTATTAATTAAGTATTTAGTATTAATTTCTAACTTTTAAATATCTCAATTTGAGAAATGATGAACGTTTTCATACTTTGGTACCAAAAGCTCTCATTTGTATAGGAAGACTAATATTTAAGGAAAACCCTGAACATTTAAATATTTGGTCTGGTAGAGTAGAAGACTGCCACAATGAACATTTTGCAAAAAAAATACACAAGAACCCAAATCTATAAGAGATTGTCAAAAATGTATAATTGACCATTCTTATCACTTATGTCAGTAACTGACATGATGCTTTTACCACGAGGCTTTGTGCTTTATACCTTTTTCAAGTTCATTTTTACTTAATAAACCCTAACGTCGCGCTGAAGTAGAAGTAAAACGTTACTACATGACAGATGACGGGATACGGCGCCGCATGTTATCTGTGTCTATTAAATGAATAGCTGAAGTCCTAAACATTGGAGAGTCTAGTCTAGTTCTAGTAACTGAAATGTTGCATAGGAGAAGAAATATTTCCATGTACTCCATTCCTTTGCAAGATAATATTTATATAACATTACTCATTAAACATCAATGTAGCGATGAAAAAGAGGCCAAACACCCCACGTTAGCAATAATACCTTACCAATCAAATAAATAGGTAAATAATTATTAATTGGATATCATAGTCACCAATATGAGTAACTCAAAGACAGCATTAGAGCAGACAGCCCTGAGTTTACTTTTTTCCTTATTGAAATATTTACATAACTAACTGAACCCTTTAATCGCGTTGATTGGGGGATCAAACGCCTCCCATCAGACTGATAACGAGAAACACTTTACCTGTGTCTATTTTGTGAATGTGTGGAACAAACTCAAACCGAAGTGTTACAAATGGTTGAATATGCTATACATGTAGTTGCATTAGAAAAGTTCTCTAATTAAAGTTATTGCTAATAAAATCAATAAATACTGTCAGTATGACTACAAAAAGTAAACTTTCAACAAAATATTTTGATTTCTGTTCCAAGCAAGTGAACAATTCACAGATGTTTGTGAGTCCACGTTGGAATGATTTTGATAGGATCTGTAATTTGCTACAGCTTCGGCGAAATGTTACTGCTTTTATCCTGTTTTATTGTAGAATTTGGAGACGATCAGCTGTTGGTAAGTGGAGAAATGAAAAAAAAATAAAGGAGAGTGTAAAACAATTTTCAAGGTTGACACTACTAAAGTTGACAAAATCACTGGTAAGCATAGCTTATAAATTTTCCCTGAATCCTGATTAGAAAGCTCCAAACAGGACCCGGCTGATCTGGACTTGCACAACTTGCTTATGCCTGATAAAGATATGGTTACATATTGCTTATTATTATTATGCTAAAATATGTTTTACAATTTTTACATAGTTGACTTTCACTGTGGCACTGACCTTGCTAAGGCAGTTGTCGCCATGTCTGTCTGGATCCCTATCGCCATAGGAACGCCCCCACAATGGATGGCTCCCAACTACTCAGCTACAGCGATACTGTAGCTGTAGTCTAGGCCAAGTCCACCGTTTTCTAGATAGGGAGTAAAATTAGAAAGGGTATATAAGGTAATAGCCCATACAGAAGAAAGGAAACAAAGAGTTAATGCTTCAAACAATTGTCAATACGCTTGTAAGTGATAAAACATAGAGGGGGGACATAAGACAGTCAGATGAGAATATTCATTTAATCCCTAGTAGGAAAGTAAACAAAGAAAGAGAACATAACGCCTTCAGATGCAGTACAATTATCTATACTAAAGACCGAAAACAAACGTAGATAGGAAACATAAATAGTAACCGTCTCCAGATAACTGAAATACTGTTGGTGGGACGATAAACCCAATAAACAAACATAAATAGTAAATTGTAAGATATATAACGATATTTCATACTCAAGAAGGGGCAAACGCAGGTAGCAAACATAAGGCAGCCAGGTGCCTACCGTTCTTTTACACTCAAGACGTGATAAACGCAGATGGCGAACATAAGGCAGCCAAATGCACACCGACCTTTTATACTCAAGATGAGGATAAAATGTAGATAGCGAACTTAAGGGCGTGCATATGACTCAATATTGCTATAACGCCGAATAGTCTAATAGCTTTACGCACAAAACTTGATGCACACTTTTTTTTCATGTCAACTATTTACTGTCAACTAGAATATGCAAAAATCAAAATGGTCAGTGTATTTGTGCTTATTACATTTAAACTGTACTTTAGTTTTGTATTCTTACATCAATTCAAACATTATAATGCTGCACCTATCAGTTTACGTGAACTTAATTGAATATTCAAATCGTTAACCTGTTGGTTTAGAGACCCCAAGGAATCCAGCACTTCCCAACTTCTTCAACACCTCATGTGCTGGAAACTGTCCATCTGCCTCCCATTGATCCACATAGGGGTTGATCTCTTTATCAATGATCTAAAATACCTAGATATAGTTAGTATTTATTGAGCTCATCATAACAATGTAAACACACAAATCTCTTAAATTGAAGATTTGTTCTTAATGTCAGAATCTATGTCTGTATGAATGATAAGAGATCACATCCAGACATATTGCCGACAACAGCCTTCTATACTGAAAATCATTACGGTACTCGACGCACAAATATTACAAGACTCCCTTGAGGAAGGGTAACAGAAATGGCTCGTTATTTAATTCGACAAAATGTGAGGCCATACTCATCACCCTGCAAAGAAAACAGAACCTATCAAAATACAGCTCATATTGATATAACCTTTTGTATCAAGGTTATGAGGGAAATACCTAGGTGTCATATAACGTTCATGACAACATCAAGATGAATTCTGCCAAAACCTTATGAACTATCTAAGGAGAGATCCGTCAAGATGCTCACGACATCAAGGCTCAGACAGCCACCAACCACTTCTTACGATGGTCCGTTACAACCACAGTAGCACAAGAACTTGTCACTAAATAATATGCTCCGGTAACATGCCATGTCCAAAACTGCTAGACAGACACGCACGACGACTTCTTTTCCTCTGGCTATGGAACCCGATACTATTTTGGGACGGATTAACCTCTCGTAACAGTAATACCTAGCTCCGGACATGTGTTTTTAATTGTAAGCATGCGCCTATACCTCACTATTGCAACCAATGTAATGCAATTGGTTTACTTTGATAGTCATAAAGCACGGCGTTACCAGACTTTAGCATCCAAGCTAATACCGGAAAAGAGTTCAAATCTTCAGGATTGGCAAAAGAACAACGCCAGTAGTCAAGCCAACATTGCTTAGAAAATTATGACAAAAGATACATATTATAAACGGAATATCATTCGAATTCGGAACATTTAAACTTTCCAAAAGTGTGTATGTAGCTTAGAGTATGTGCATTGATAGTATAACTCAAATGAAAGGCAGAATAACCAAGAGATAAAAGCGTGTTCTGTTTAAGTAAAAGGTTACCAAGAAAAGAAAACATATAAAATATGAACTAAACATCATAAATCAAAACCTAATACAATACAAACACCATGTGATAGATGAGAACAGTAGGGTTCGGATGGGAGAGTGCTTCGTTGTTCGCTGATGTGAAATGGCTTGAGGAGTATAAGTGCAGACGACTATTAAACATAGCTAACAATAAGCACATTCTAGACGGTGATGCCTGTACGTACATTAGACTCTGTTCATGTTTTAATCAATTTCTATTTGTAATAATAATAAATATATTTTATATATAATATATAATGTTTGTTTATACATGAAACTATTTTACTATGTGGAAGCACAAATCCCCGAACTTGGTTAGTCGTGAAGCGTCATACTAGAGAGGTTACAGTCGATGTATTTAATGAGGTAAACTTCTGGTATAAAATATGCCTTATATAATGTATCGGTACGTGAAAGACAACTATTGTAAGCATAGTTACACAAGATTATTGAGTTGCTTCTCTTTATTTAATTATTCAAGATGGCCTTGCAAAAAGTAGTTGCTATTAATAGTGTCAAAAAGTGAAAACAATCATCAAGTGACTTATATGCAATAAAATAAAAGGTATGCACCTGTTTATTGGCGGTCTAATGTACCAACTACCCAAATTATATTGAACCTCTTTTGACTTGCCAATACAAAGTAGGTGGACATAAAGCAAATCTGTCTAAGTGTACTATTTATTGACCCAGACAATCGGTTCCCTGGTTTTGTCAATTTTTACCTGTCATTTAACTGAAGGTAACGTGACGAACTCAAGCTCATATTTTTCATAACTCAATTCAAATTTGTTACATTAACACAAAATCGTTCCATTTTCTAACCTTGCGTAATGTTTTACGTAACTGCCAGTGCTCTGGAGTGTATATACTGCTAGCCTCTCTGCATGCTTCAGAAGAATATTCCCTTGCACGAAGTACAACAGGATACAAATGACGGCGATTGTGTAAGGTTATGTATGCACCTTTTCTTCCACAACATCTCACAAACACATTGGCGGTAGCCATGTTTACATCAAACGCGCTTAATAAAATCCGAAAATGTTATAACCAAATTTTCACGATGGTATTTACTTCCGGTGTCGCGTGTTGAATGTTCCCCGTAGAAAAGGTATCTGCTGAAGTATGTGCTCATGCGCAAAGGCAGACCAAAATGTCAGCTGTGGCAGAAGTTACATTTATGATTTCTCTACAGGAATTTCACACGCAAATTAGCATAATCAGAGTAATCAGTTAACATAAATAAGATAGGCATTTTTTAAACTAGAACTTCATCCAGAATTGCTAGTCATAAAATGTTTGTAGTGGACGGCAAACAGACTGGGACCGTAACTGAGACCGGGACTGACTGGACACGTAGACTACGCGGGGCCCCGCTCTATAAATAGACTGGACTGTCTGGGAAAACGGTCATTACTGAAGATCTCTAAAAGTAGACAGTACAGCAGTACAGCAATAAACACAGAAGAAGAGTCCCGCATAGATCACACGATACGATTTACGTACGGTACGATTACATTCGATGTACGATACCATGAGCGTTTTTTACACGATACCATTCACGTTACGGTTCGATACCATACATGATATGCGTTACGATAGAAAATCTACACGTTACGATGCGATACGGTGTATGCTTCGATACAACATACTGTACGGTTTCCGTTTACGTCACATTACACGGAATACCATGGCAAATGCGGCATTTTGTTACAGTAAAGTTCCAACTCAGCCTATTTATACTGTACCAACTCGGTTTAGTTCAAATCGTTCTGCCCCAATCGGCCCACTTCGAGCGCATGTAAGCGGTAATGTTTTCACACCTTTCAAATGAGACAATAGAACTATTTCCGTCTAAATGGTAAAATATGTAGGCAGATGATAAGTAAGTGAAGCCAATATGATACCCTGCTTAAACATTCAACAAGTGTGTAAGAATGTACCATGCTAAGATAAATTAATTTAAATCTGTAATTTACTAACATTCTTACACCACTCTTCTATACACGTTAATTCCAATGTTCTACCTCTATTCCCCGCATCCGTATCTGTGTTTAACTGAAGTGAAATTTCATAGCCAGATGATGTGTGCTGGGATCTTCATACATGTATGACGTGTCTTTAGACCGGATGCAAGTGTTGTGCACTACAGCTAAATGACCACATACGTTCACACTGCCCGTCTAATTTGAATAAAAACGTGATGTCATTAATGTGGCAATCTGTTATGGGGCTTATAAACGCTCAGGTGATTTGTAGGTACATGTAACGAATAACCTACATAAATGGCCTAGCTGCTAGAAAATAAATAACATCAGAAACATACCATTGTCTCATACTCAACCTTATTTAAATAAAAATTCGGTAAGGTATAGTAGCATATGGGTTGATCGGGAAATAACACTTGACAAACTACGTAGATTTCCAAACAGAGCTATTAAAATAATATTAGAGGAATACTATTACTCACGCACAGAACAAATACATGCCGCTGTATGAGATCATTCTATAACATACCAAATAGAAATATGCAGCTTAAAGTACTGGGCCCGCTTAATTTGAAATTAAGAAACCCATTAAGCACAACTAAAGATATATTTAACACCGTAGGAGAGTAGCCAAGACAACTAACAGAATCATACACACAAATTATCATTGTATAATTATGAGAAAACTTGGACTTACAGCCGACAAATTAACACCTCCACTAAATCCGCTCCATGTAGGGATCAAATCCATTCACATTAAAACAAATTTAGAAGACGTAATCGACGTAATTGATAAGATAGATTATTCCCTAAATTAAACTTAACTCAACTCAAATACTGAGTACTGAGATATCGCTACTCACACCCACATCTACACCGACCGTAGCAAGGATACAAACAAAAATGCTATAGGAGCAGGAGTTATTATGATTGAAAATCAACAGAATAAATAAACAAGGCCGAAATAAAACTAGACACTATGCATTCTATATTTAGATGCGAACTTATAATTATAACCCATAAAATGTGTTCAAATAGAACAAAATTGCCGATCAACAATAAATATCAACCCCGGCTCTCTTAGTTATTTACAAGCATGAAGTAAGCAAAGAAATATATAGATTAAAATACAAATGTTAAGCAAAATTTCTTATATGAATATGGAGATTGGAACTGCAAGGTCAAAATTCACCATCATAATATAGCCGATGATTGGATATTTACTAGACTCAGACTCGGATCCAGCTACCTAGGTGGAAAAAATAAAGCCCCCCCCCCCCCCCCCATCCGACAAAACAGAAGTAATAACACGTGCTCTTAAATTATTTAGAAGAAATGAATTTCATTAAATATTTAATTAATAATATAGGATAGCACATACATAAACTGAATAAATACAATGTCCAACCGATATCATATCCAAATCAAACAATAACTTAAGTTATATATATGCATATATGTATCAAAGAATTATGAAACGGTACAGTACAATTCCCGTTGTGTTACGCTACTATATCATACGTTCCATTACGATTCCACGTTCTTGTCATAAGCGTTACGTTCCGTTACGGTACGATGTACCATTTACGATGTGGCTCGGTACATTACTTAACGATTGGCCTATTACGTCACACGATACGCTACATTACCATACGGTACCTTTACGATAGAAATACGCACGATACACGATGTTTTGGACAACTGGTACGGTGCCAGGACTGTAATACTATAGAATTAGAAAACACTTCATTGATGTGATGTATCAGATCAGTTTCTGATTTAAATCAAAATGATTCAATAGGAGAGGAGGCACGAATGAGGCTCTTTACACCTAACTTGTTCAAATCCCCAATGATCCAATCAGTCCAGAAAAATGCAAATTCGGGCAATCAAGGGAACTTAAACCCTGAGCGTCTAAGCAAACTACCTGAGAAACGAAGAACTCTACCTGCTATACTGGTACATTCGGGAGGGCAATCCCTACAAAGGGAATTTCTTTTCCTGAAGGACATACTGAAAGATATGACAAATTATGGTAGAGGCACTTGGCAGTCTTTCGAGTTAAAATTTCTGCATTATGCGGAGGCCATGGATTGGACGACGAGCCAACAGAAGATATGACTCCTTCATGTTCTGACTAGAAAAGCGCTTGATTTCTGTGCAAGATTGATGAAGTGTGAACCAAGTATCGCCTTCACCAATTTAATGTTGAAAATGGAACGACGTTTCCGTGCAAAAATTCCAGCGTCTGCACAAGCCAAATTTACTACAGCAATTCAAACCAAAAGCAAAGCTCTGGAAGATTGGGCTGATAGGGTGCATCAGTTGGCCACTGACACATTCTACCATATTTCAGAGGATTACTGCAACCAACAGGCTATAGACAGATTCTGCCAGGGCCTGTTGGACGTAGAAGCCGGTCATGAGACCTTCATGCAAAGGTTTACCAGTATGGAGGATGCTGTAAACAATGTCAGCCGTTATTTGCACTCGAAACGACCGATGTCGCAAAGAAGAGTGGATCCCAGTATTCGCTGTTCGGCGGAAAATTAAGATGAAGGCGTAGCTCAGATCGTCGCTGTGAATAGTAACGCTTCACAGACATCTGAAGTATCATCCCTCAAACTCAAAATTGAAGAACTTTGCAAGGACATGAAGAAGTTGATGATGTGAGGCAGAAGGGGAGGTGCTGGCAGGAAATGCTGGAAATGTGGTGAAACATGACATCTCCAAAGAAGTTGCATGAAAGAGCCATTAAACTCCAGGAGGTCGAGCCAAAGAGCCGACGCTCGACCAAACAGGGAGGCTCGGTAAAAGCCAATATAAAGGCTACAACTAATGGTTGCAAAAAGCAGCCAAAGGTTGGCAAAACTCCGGAAAGTATCGTGGTCCAGATGCTCAAATCAAGCATTTACTCTCCCAGTAAGAGAAAATAATAGGCATATTGAAGCAGTAGTGGACTCAGCTGCAGATGTTACAATTATCTCTGAGGAGCTTTATTCTTCACTGAATAGTAAACCAAAGAAGGACAAACCAATACATCTGTATACAGCTGGAAAAGAAACGTCAATGGAAGGATTTATTGCCAAGCCAATAAGTATTGGAAAAGGTCAGTCAATCTAAAAGGAGTGTATATATGTTGCACCTATAGAGCAAGAAATGCTACCGGGTATTGACTTACTCAAAAAAAAGGCAAGCAATCCTAGATGTAGGAATGGGAACTCTGGAGTATGGGGGAGAAAGGATCACACTTTCTGTCAATAAAGACAAGGTAAACCCCATTGTAGCAAGAGTAAGCGTGGTAAAAAGATGTGTTATTCCACCCCATTCAATTGCTAAGGTTAGGTGCACCATGGATGGAAACCGTGGAGACTATATGATTGAACCAAAGGATGATGAAAAGTATTCGGTCCAAGAGTACGACATAGTGATGGAGACGAGCCGGTAATGTGCATCTTTAACACAACCAATCGTCACCAGACACTAAAGAAGGGACGAGAGATTGGACGAGCGTATCCAATTGGCAAAATCATGAAAAATGAAAACTCCAGACACGTCAAGCGGATGTTAAAGTCAGTCAGGTAAGGAAATCTCGCAGAAAGCTGCCTTCTGTACCTAAACAGGGAACGTAACTGTGATTCCAGATCACCTGAAAGACACAATTAAAGTTTCCCAGAAACATTTGGCAAGGACGGAAAGCGAGAGACTCTGTAAATTATTGGTCTCGTACGAAGATGTCTTTGCAAAAAATAAGTTTGACTTGTGAACTTTCAATACAATAGAACATCAAATCGACACTGTCGAAGCAAAGCCAGTGAAGATGACATTGAGACGGACACCCATGGGTTTTGCGGAGGAGGAAGAAGATCATTCAAGAAAAATGATCGAAGCAGGGGTAATAGGGGAATTTGGGCCTCAACTCCGTTCCTGATTCGCAAGCGAGATGGATCAGTCCGTTGGTGCATATACTATAGGGGTCTAAATAAGATGACTGTCATAGACGTTTTTCCATTACCATTGGTAGACGACTGCCTAGACACTTTGTCTGGAAATGTCTGGTTCACCAAGTAAGATGCCAACTCAGCATTTTGGCAAGTAAACATAAACCCTGAAGACCGAAAGAAAACTGCTTTCTACACAAAGTATGGATTGTACCTGCAAGTTAAGATGGGGTTCGGGCTTTGCAATGCCCCTGCAACATTCCCACGTGTGATAAATTTCGTCTTGAGGGGTATGACCTGGAAAACGGCATTGGCCTTCCTGGATGACGTTCTTTTCTTGGGTTAAAGTTTTGATGAGCATCTACTCAATATTGAGGAAGCCCTCAAACGCTTCCGGCAGTTTGGGCTAAAGTTGAAACCAAAAAAAATGCATCTTCTTTCGGAAAGAAGTAGAATTTCTAGTGAGGCAAGTGACCGCTAATAGCTTGTCAATGAAAAAAGCTGATATAGAGGTAGTTGCGGAATGGTCTGTTCCTGAATCTTCGAAAGATGTGGAAAGGTTTATGGGGCTCGTTAATTATCACAGAAATTTTATAAAAAAAAACTCTGAGAAGGCAGTACGTCCGTATAGTGTGATTGGAAAAGGTAAATTCAAGTGGGAAAAGGAGCAACAGGAGGCTTTTGACCTGCTTCAAAAGAATCTGACAGAGGCCCCTGTACCCGTGCTTCCTCAACAAAAAGGTGAATATATCCTCGACGCAGACAATGCAATTGGTGCGAAGCTTCTCCAGTTCAAGATGGCATTGAAAAGATAGTCGCGTACGGTAGCTTTGCACTCACCAAAGAGCAAAAAAGACACTGTACAACAAGAAAGGGGCTACCGGCAGTTGTGCGTTTTACCCGGCAGTATTGAAACTACTTGCTTGGTAAACCGTTTACTGTGCGCACTGACCATTCAAGTCTTACCTGGCTGCAGAATTTCAAGGAGCCGCAGAGGCAGCTGGCCAGATGAATTGAGGAACTGAGCCAATATAATAAGGTTCTGAGGCATATAGCTGGAAAAGGTCATTCAAAAGCGAATGCTCTTTCCAGAAAACCATCCGTCAGGTCAAGCGAGCTTCCGTGCGGCGGTTGCAAATATTGCAAACGGGTGGAGCAAGCGTGGGGGTCCTTTTTTAAGGATGTTGATTACGCTGTCCCTTTAACCTCTTTTGGAGAAAAAAGAGGAGACGGCTGTGCCTCACGGGTGAGCCTTGGTGAGCATGATGTAGATGCCATAAGGGCAGGTTCTTGCTCAGATAGTGGTTCTGTAGCTCAGACAATGCAACCTAGGGGGCGAAAATGACATTGCAAAACAATGGGTGACATAGGCATCTCAATCAATCTGAGGAAGTGTATCTGGAAATCGAGCCCTCTACAAATGGCGGGCTGGGTAAATGGATATGCGGGATCACCCTCAGTTTTGACAAAGGCGACTCTTCCTGGGGTTTTCCAAATGAAAAGAAAAAATCAGGGAAGAACAGCTTAAGTTCCTGATCTTTCTAAAATGATTGAAAACTTCATCTGTTCCAACCGAAAGCAAAATGTTCCTTTCAAGCCAGCGTGCGAAAGCGAAATGGTTAAACATTGAAAGATCTGTTCTGATTGGTGGAACTTTATACCATCAAAATGATGAAGGGTAGGAGAAAGATCTGGTGGTGCCATCAAGCATGAAGGAGGAAATCCTTCAGTCACATTATGATTTGCCCTCCACGCGACATCAAGGGGTAACCACAACAAAAGCCTGAGTAAAAAAAAAGGTTTTACTGGTATGGAATGGGTAGAGACATTGGGACCTATGTCTCGACATGTTCAGTGTGCAGGAAAAGCAGGAAAAAGGGCAATATGATAAATTCCCCATGCAGGAGTATTAGGCTAGTGCCCCTATTGAAAGAGTATATCTTGACTTTCTGGGACCGTTGCTATTTGGGTTCGTGAGGGGTTTGGCAAGAGCTGGAAACAGTTTTCAAATGGAGTGCATAGCAAAGATTGCTGAAGATAGAATCCTTTTGAAGACTGATTCTCCATACTTTTGTAGGAACCGGCCATTCTCATCGACTTCCCAGCACGGCATGCCTGCTGAGTATTTAGCTGGTATTTGGTTACAGGAGTGGACCCATGTTTTGCAGATGGCTGGCAGTAACAAACCCTATATATATTATGTTACAGCCAATCTGTGAAATCAACCGTTTCAGGAAATGGCTAAATTCTTTAGCCTTTTCGTGAAATGACTAATTCACTCAGCCGTTTCATGAAACGGCTAATTATTTCAGCCATTTTATGAAATGGCTTAAAAATTGCTTTAGTCATTTCATGAAATGGCTAAACTAAGAAACAAGCCTTTAAAACAAAACAAGACAAAGACTGAAGTTTACACCATCTTTTATTTTTATTAAAGTTCTGAATATAAGGATAAAACAATTAGCATAATAAAGCACATTATTAAGCACATCAAATGATCAGTTGTATGTGCTATAAATGATCCAGATTATATAATGAGACTTTCAATTTCCTACTATAATGTCACCTATAAAAAACACAATATCAGCAACATACCATTATGAGACTCTAGAAGCACATGTCAATAATGTACATTTTCAACACCACACAAAATGTTCATGTTTAATTCACATACATCGTTCTACTTATTCTTACACGTAAGACTGTTGTGGCATCTGTTGTTACACATTTTACCAGCCTTAAAACACTAACATCTGTTTGTTTGACATTGTTTTTTACCATTTGCACAATAACATCGAAAAAACCATTGACCGCCTGATGTTGTTGCTTTCACAGCTTGGCGAATTGTCACTGTACATTCCATGTTAACATCACAATTAGTCAGCAGCTTTTGTGGACATAGATCAAATTGATTCCTTGCGTATTTGGAACTTATTATTCCAGTCTTGACAGCAATAGTGTAGATATTTTGTTCATCATAATCCAAAATTACACCAAGAATGTTTCGTGGGTCACCTCCTCCTCCGTAAACCATAGGTATAGGCATAGCAACATTGTTTCCTACTTCGACAGACTTTAGATCTACACGTGATCTTTTGACCATTCTCTCAGCTTGCGATAACTGAGAATCACGAGCCCTCTTTCTCTGATGGAGTATTGTTTCGTGCCGTTGAGCCAAGTTGGAATCAGATGCAGGCACTGGTTGTGGCTCGTTGGTTCTAGCAGGTAGAGATTGTGGCTCGTCGGTTCTAGCAGGTGTAGATTGTGGCTCGTCGGTTCTAGCAGGTGTAGATTGTGGCTTGTCGGTTCTAGCAGATGTAGGTTGTGGCTCGTCGGTTCTAGCAGGTGTAGGTTGTGGCTCGTCGGTTCTAGTAGATGTATTCTGTTGGCCACAGATAGCTAGGAGAACATCTTCGGACTGTAGTCGTTCCAGAATCTCACTTGGCAGACTTGAAGATGTTAGCCCCACTTTTGGATTTTCGCCAAAAAATGCCTTGTCAGGTGTTCGGTTTATACCAGCATGGTTTGAACAGTTTTTCTGTTGTTGTGTGAACTTCAGGACAACTGTCCAGTCGTTGGTGTTGTTGTCACTAATCCCGGCTACCAGAATGTCCTTAATGTCACTATTCGCTCTCTCTACTGAGTCCTGGCTTTGGGGATATCTTGGTTTTCCGTGAACCATAACGAGCTGCGGCCACAACATTATTAAAATAGTAAAATACAAACTATATAACAGCGTAAAATCAATACAAGTGAACAACAGCCTGAAAAATATAACACTGACGAATTCTTGACGAATTCTTTAAATATCATAGAACATGTGACAGCAAATGATGTGAATGCCATACTGGAGAGCAGAACAGACACACCTTAAAATAATTCGTAGAATCGATTGAAAAAAATGTGTTTTCAGATTCTTCTTAAAAGCGTTTACTGAAATAGATATTTTCACGTTATTTGGTAAATTGTTCCACAATCTTGGACCAGCTGTCAATAACCTCCTATCACAAAAAGTAGACCTATTGTTAAAAGGCACATTTTACTGTATACATCATTCCTGAACATTGGACCTTAGACCTGGTCGACTAACGGACTTCTCAGACAATAGCTCAGTTAGATATTTTGGGGCATTTCCAGAGGTACAATTATACATATGTGTCAGCAGTTTGAAAGTGATTATAGTCTTAATTGGGAGCCAATGTAGCTGAAACAAAGCATCTTTAGCACTGTCAAATTTTCTGTAGTTTAGAACTAGTTTTGCGCACATATTTTGTATCCTTAGTAATTTATGTATATCAGCGTCAGCAATGCCATATAAGATGACATTACAATAGTCAAGATGGGAGATAACTAATGATAATACTAGAGTCTCTGTTGCAGCTTTGGTGAGGTACTTACGAATACTTATAATACGTAAAAGGTTTGTCATGGCTGTACGACACTTACGTTTAACATGTTCCTTAAATGTTAATGATTCATCTAAAAATGCACCAAGGTATCTGATAATCCTTTTCCTATTTACATTGTCACCAGCAATGTTAACAACTTCTGTTGAACATCTGTCTACTGCCAAACATAATAAATTCAGTTTTGGAAGAGTTCATTTTCAGTTTATTTTTGGTTCAACCAATCGTTTATTGTAATAGCGCACTGTTCTAGTTCATTAATGTTCTGTAATTCTAATTCTGGTGTTGTTGGTTGAAAGCGTTTATGGGCAATATGATCATCAGCAAATCCATAGAGAGAGATTGAAGGCGGTATTGCGTCAAATAAAGTTCCGGCATAAGTCAAGTATAACCAGGGCCCAAGACAACTACCCTGTGGAACACTACACTCCAATGATCGCGCCGAGGACAAAGCGGAGTTAATGCTGACCTTACAGCTACGTTGTCGTAGGTACGAATCCATCCAGGCTATAGCAGTATCACGTACCTGTATTGGTTTTCTAGGACGCTAAGAAGAATGCCATGGTCTACCGTAACAAAGGCAGCACTAAGGTCAAGCGCTATCATGGCCGTCACCTCCTTATTCTCCATACCAGCTAAAATATCGTTTACCAGTCGGAGTAGTGCTGACTCGCATAAATGGAAGCGTCTGTAGGCTGATTGGTTCTTGGGAAGTAGATCATGAGCTTCCAAGTGAGCGTTTAACCTCAAGTGCACGGCCTTCTCAATCAGTTTGGATAAGAATGACAAGTTACTCACTGGCCTATAATTCGAAAGTACCAACTCTAGTCCAGTTTTCTAAAGAAGAGGTCTAACAATTGCCGTCTTGTATCTATCCGGGAAGACACCCTGCTGAAGTGACAAATTAACTTGTGTTGTGATGTTTGGTTGAAGGTAATTCAAATAGGCTTTCAGAATGTGTGTAGGGAGCGTATCAAGTTCACAGGATTTTGTGTTTAGGTCGCTAATAAGTTTGTCTACTTCCTCTTGGATAAGTTCCTGAAACATATCGATACAAGGTACATCTTTGTGTTCTTGTTGATATTTTGGATAGTCTTTTAGTGATTGTCTGATTTTATCAATTTTACTCATGAAAAAATCAGCAAAGTCTTCTGCTAGTTGAGTATCTGCTACATCATCGGGTAATGGATTGTCTGCTTTGGTACCAGTCAGTTCACGCACTAGTTTATACAATTTCTTAGAGTCTCTCTTAGCATCATCTTCTCACTTATGACAGTTTTCTTTTCCTCAAAAATCTCAGAGAAATAGTTAGATCTGGCTGCTTTAAATGCTTCAAAATTTTCTGGATATCTTCGCCAAATACGTTCAGCTTTCTGGAATTACGTGTAAGTTTTAGAATATTTTCAATAAACCATGGTTTTGGTGGCCGACATACAGTAGTCTTTTCTTTCAGGGGCGCATGTTCATCTAATGCCTCTAATAGCCTACTCTCGAATTTATCAACAAATGTATCGACTGATTGCTCTTCAAGTTCAAATGTATTAAGTGCACTGGAAAACTCATTTTCATCAATGTCTTTATAGTTTCTAGACACAACTGTTTTACTCACTATACTTTTTTTAATGCCGAGAACAGTTTTGAGTACACAGTGGTCTGAAATAAATGGGCCTGGTTTACATGACACGACGTTAACATTAAGCAACTCAGTTATTACCAGGTCTTGGCTATGTCCACCTATGTGAGTGCTAAAGTCAACATATTGCTCCAAACCCATAGCAGAAAGTGAATTGTTGAAATCTTCAATGACATTACTACCATCTTCAATGTGTAAGTTAAAGTCTCCTGTTACAAAGAGGTTAGAATACTTCGGGATTGCTGTTTCCATAAACTCACAGAAGTCATTGACAAAGTGCCTGTATGTAGATGCTGATGGAGGTCTGTAGACGCCTATAACATGTAGACATATGTTTCTGAAGATTAACTTCCAGACACCATATTCAAAGCAGTTTGTTGAACCACTGGAAAGCTTAGTCACAGTAATCCCATCGGTATAAGTCAGTGCAATTCCACCACCTATACGTTTCTGCCTATTCACGACACTCAATTTGTAGCCAAACTGATTTAAGTCCGAAGTTTCATATTGGTGCTGTTTTTCATCAGAGTACCAGGTTCCTGTAAGAAGGGCAAAATTTATTGTCTCCTCGCGAAGATACCGGCCTACGACAACATCCTTACTCACAATAGATCGACAGTTCAAAGTTACACATTTTACTTGTTCTTCTAAAGGATTTATTGTATTACATATTTTTGGATACACAAGATTTTAAAAGTTTGGACCATTAGGTTTTGTTAACACTTTAATCCTACCCCCACGTTTACCCCGCTTGGGGCGAGTTATGTTAAGATGTGTTAAGGTATTGTACACATTTGCTGTCAATCTATTTGCCTTTGCGATACAATTTTCCCAAAAGCCAAACGCTGGTCACTGTTGTAGGTGTATTTTCCAGACAATTTATTTTCTATACAAGTGAGATTTGATGCACAGTTTTGTAATGAATTTTCATTGTTTTCACCTGGTAAAATCCAGTCACAGACTGAAACTATCGCCATGTAAAACACACAAACATGTAGAATACGTTCGTCTCCATTCTTGTAAAGTTTTAGTAACTAGTCATATAGATTGTTTTAGATTACCAGTTTTCCAACCTAAACAAAATTTAACTAGAACTCCGCGAGTCGGATGTGTCGCCTGACGAAAATTTTGTTAGTCGACATAAAAAATGTTAATAAGTTTTTTACAGATATTAGCAATGTATTTGCACAATATTCACATATAAAATAACCTTCTAATTGTCTCATTGCAAAAAACATGCACAACAAGTTATGCCCTTCGCAAGAAATGCACTAAAAATCAATCAAATGGGAATAATTAAAAAAACGGGTAGAGTTACCCTTCTTATGCACTGTACTTTGAGTCATTGCCAGAAACATGCATACCAAGTTTGGAGTTATTTGGACCTATGGTGACAAGGTTAGGCTCTGGACAAGAAATGCTCTATAAAAATCAATCAAAGGGGAATAATTCAAAAACGGAACAAGGTAGAGTTACGGTTCTTGTGTGCTGCACTTCGAGTCATTGCCAGAAACATGAATACCAAGTTTGGAGTCATTTGGACCTACGGCGACAAAGTTAGGCTCCGGACAAGAAATGCTCTATAAAATCAATCAAAGGGGAATAACTAAAAACAGAACAAGGTAGAGTTACCATTCTTGTGCACTGCACTTTGAGTTATTGCCAGAAACATGCATACCAAGTTTGGAGTCATTTGGACCTACGGTGACAAAGTTACACGCCCGGACAAAAAATGCTCTATAAAAATTAATCAAAGGGGAATAATTCAAAAACGGAACAATGTAGAGAAAGCATTCAAAATGGCAGCCAACACTGGGTTCAAGCGCTGACACTTTTATGTTTGATATGGTCAGAACAGAAAGTAAAACTAAAAATTGCGAATATATTTAAAAAAAATACTCAATTTGCAATTTCACTAAACCTCCCTCAAACATTCGCATCCACTTATGGCGTTTCCAAATATATCCACTCGGTATACCACACACAAAAAAGACATAAAAAATAAACACAACGTTCTAATGGATAACCAACATTGGGCGCAGGCGCTGATACTTTCTTGTTTATATATGGTCTAACAATAAAAAAAATCGAACTAAAATTGTAACTATTCAAAAACTACTTAACTACTCAATTCGAATTTTCACCACAATCTTGCTCTTACATTCACACACACTTATGTAGATTGCTAAAGAAATCAAAGCTGTATATAACATAAAAAAGAAATACAATTGAGAGCGTTCAAATGTGCAGCCAACACTTGGCGCATACGCTGATAGCTGTCACTCTGTAGAATGGTGGGGGCACCGAAGAGAAGGAAAATCCATTTATACTGCCCTTGAGGTAGAGACTGCATGTCAATTAGGTCAACCTGGGCACGAGAATTAAACTCATTGGATAGGATAGGTTTAACAACAACACCCTTGGTCTTCGGACGTTTACTGATAACATTTTCCAGAATTTTACCTAGTGACCTACTGAATCCACGTGATCCGCTACGAAACATTTGTAAGATTTCATACTGGCAAATATTCTTGCCAAGTTTGGTAAAAATTGGGCCATCAATGTTCGTTTCTAAGTGTTTTACAAGTGTTTTTTCCTTAAAATTTGACCTAGTTTTTTACCCCACGTGATTTTTTTACAAACTCAACCAAGATTTCTTGCAGGCCAACATTCTAGCCATGTTAAGTGAAGATAAGGCCATCAGGGTGGTCTCTAGTGTGTTCACAATGGTTTTCTAAGATTTGACTTAGTTACATACTTTTGGATCCCACGTGACCCAGTTACAAATTCACAATAGTTTTATGCAGGCAAACCCTTTGATCAAGTTTAGTGAAGATTGGACCTTAAATATGGCCCTTAATGAGTTCAAAAGATTTGATCTAGTGTCATATTTTTAATCTAACGTGACCCAGTTAAGAACTCGTTTAAGATTTTATGCAGGCAAACTTTCGGACCATGTTTCGTGAAGATTGGGCCATAAATGAGGCCTCAAGTTTATTTACAAGGTTTTTCTCAAATTTGACTAGACTAAGTGACCTTTTTTTTTGCTCCCACGTTACCCAATTACAAACTCCTCTAAAATGTCATGCAGGCAAACATTCTGAGTACGTTTTGTAGTGGTTTACACAGAAGATCTTGTCATCATGTCATAATAATAAGGAAAAGCTTAATGCAAGACACGAAAATTTGTGGGTATCCTTTTAACAGCAAAAAAATAAAGTAATGCTAAGTAAAAGGTGGCATCCGACAGTTTAGAACTATATATTTCTCTCTCAAATATTCTAATAAATTATTGTTACATGAAAACATACCTCGAAGTGCTGCTTAATGATGTCCTACTTCTAAGTGAAAGTGAATAAGGAAGTATGACAAAGTCCTATGAGCATTGCAACATTTACCAAACTTCGGAAAGGCACAAGGCAATGGCATTCACCAGCAAACCAAACGTAAAAGTAACAACAAATCTGTGTTGAATGATAAAACAAATAGAGAAAACTGTTGCCACCTTGGAACGGTCAGTCGGCAAAAGACAGACTGGGGTGTTTCTACCGGTTTTGCAGAGCTCTAATCTCGCACTTTCTGAAGGAATTTTCAAATGCAAGTAATGAAAGAAACGTTAAACTTGGATTTAAAAAAATTGTCCAAGCGCATACATATTCTTAGATAAGCTTTGACGTCATTAAAAGATGTAATTAAAACTGTCCGTATTGTATTGTAAAGCCCCAGGATTAGGTGTATTAAAACAAATGTTGATTTCTTTCATAAGTGCTTCATAAATGCTTATATTTCCTCACCTTTGAAGTTACACCTAAAGTTTAACAGCTGATGATTAGCATAAGCACAAGGATAGAGACTGTTGCTCTTGTTAATTAGACAGAACAACCAATTCTATACATGTGATTTAGCTACATTCTTACAAACCAGATGTATCTTATTCGAATGTCATTAGTTTCTGCGAATTCCTTTGTTTACATCATCATTATTCCTATGTCAGTGATCATATGTCCTCGGGATCCGTGTAATAGGTTGTGTAGCAACATTGTTTTATCCTAGAAATCAATATTTGTTTTACGAAGACATTGTTAATTTGTTATATAGAATATTCCTTATTTATTGTCTGAGCAGACGAGCAACCTTGACAGGGTAGCCATTTTTCTTGATGCAGTAAGATTACTCTGCGGTCTGTTTAAATCTCTCTGCTGGAGGTGTGTCGTTCTAGGAACCAGAAATTATGATTATCTGGTAGAACATGTGTTCTTTGTCAATATGTGTTTAATTCATTTTTAAAGAATACTTCTTACACCGCACTATATCTTTTGCACATGAATTTCTTGTGCGTTCTATTTTGCACACAATTTTCTCGTGAATGCACAAGATCTTCTGGTGCACTGGAATCAGTATAAATCAGTATAAATCAGTATAAATAGCCGTGAGTTTCCTCAGTCGAGGACTCTAGCATTTTGTAGACGTTCATTTTATTCGATCATATTTTATTTGTTTTTGTTAATTGTTTGTTTTATTTTAATTCAAGGGATAAGTGATACGTCAATTCAGGCGCATAAATATTGAAAAGTGGGATTTACACATTTAACATAGCCTATTATTTAATACATTTTTGTTGTAATTGGAGTGAATATTATGTTTAACGTTAGGGTCGAAGATTTAAGCAAATAAGATAACTCTTACTGTTGTTAACGTAAGGTGAATTTATATAAAATATTTGTTTATTGTGTATTTATAAATGGTGGCCACGTGATTTTATATGTGAGCGTAGAATTTTCTCAGCGTCTATATATTTGTATTCTTATTGAAGAAATATCACGAAACTTACTGAATTGATATACTTATTACTATTGTGCTCAATTGTTTTATAATTAATAAATCATTTAGTTACACTAATACATCGTTGGTCGTTATTTAGCTGGAGTAACACCAATAAAACAACATCACCCCGGCAGCCGTAACAGTACTTAGAAAAGAAGAAGTATTTATAAGCACAAAACAAAATTCAAGAAATTAATGAAATTAAATGTTTAATTCAAGAAAAAAATGACTAGAGTAGTGTAAATGGTTGTCCCATCTTGTTCATGTGCAGATTGGAATTGGAACCAATGTCCAACAAAGGATAATACACTTAACAATCCTTATTGGATGAATTAAATGACAACATAGATTACATGCACGGGGAGATTTTTTACGACCGCCACACTGCACAGGTAACATTGGTGTAATCATGATTAAAAAAATATGATACAGCTATATGCGCATTGCAACATATACCAAATTTCGGAAAGGCACAAGGCAAAAGCATTCAAATGCAAGCCAAGTGAAAAATGAAGAAGAAATTTGTGATGAGTGATCAAACGAATAGAGCAAGCCCAACTGTTACCGCATTGGAAGGGTCAGTCGCATTCGAAGTCAGTCGGCAAAAGGGACCGACTGGAGCATAACACTCCCCTCGTCTTTACAAGCATGTATTTCTTGTCATAGCCTCGCTGCTCATTTGCCTATTTTAACTAAGACAACCATGTAGTCGCTTACTATTGAGATCACGTTATAACATTAACATTATTCTGTGATATGCTTGAATTCACAGAAACTACGGTCTTAGTTACTAGTACTAGCATTCGTATGGGTTGGGCAACATTTTATGAACTAGCACCTTTCCTCGCCTCAACGGCTTTAACCTTGAAAATAAAAAGGAAAATGTGGTACATTTTATTCGGTGATCTTACAAATAAAGTATATCTGAGGATGGCAAATGCGTATATTTTAATTATATAAGTGTGTGAAAATTTGACCTCCCAGCAGGAATCAGATGCTGAACTTACACGTCGGATTGGGTTGAAAGATATGTAATGAGATATGGTATTGTGAAGGCTTTGTGCATGTGGAAAGTTTGGCAGGTCCAATCCAGATAAGATATTTTGGAAAACAACTTGAAGGACAAGTCCAACTGTAGCTCTCAACTGAGACGAGTCGATATTAATTGTGCAGCCCTGAAAAATGGAAACGGCATATTAAATGGTTGATGATAATGAATAAAGATGTAGTTAGTAAATAAAGGGACAAGAGAGAACAAACTGACCATATAATGTTTTCTTTAAAAATACTTGCTCCTTCAGACTGCATTTACCAAATCCTTCAGATCCACATAATGCATTGTTCAGTAATGAAGACAGTTTCTATTTGTTTAAAGTGGACAATCCACAGTGTGACTAAATATCTGAACTATAAGCACAGATTTTGTGGAAATTATGGTTTAAGTGTTCTTATGGCATAATAATTTGCTATAAACAAGTCTAACCAGGATTTCATTATTGTCTGTCCTCTGGCTGGGTCTCTCTTCAAATTAGTTTAATTATAATTAATTATTTATGGGGATTTTGCAACTGTCTGCTGATACTTCGATTGCTATCTATTCTTCTTTAAAGCAATGAAATATTTTCAGAGAAAGAACATTCCGTTTCTAATTTTCACTCTACCTCGTATTACTTAAAACTGTAAAATCTTTTGCCATTCACCTAGTCTTTATCCTCAACATTACCCACGATACCATTATGGTTTAAGTATTCCTTGTTTTCGCGAGCTTTGCAATTTTTTTTACGCAATTTATTCGCTTTTATTTTTTCGAATGTGTTATCTATAGTTCTATTGTGAAAAGGGAACCAAGTAGAAAGAAACTTGCGATGTTTTTCTAGTGATGTGTCACCTGACATAACGCCAGTATGGACAAATTTGAATCCAAATTATACCAGCATATGTTACTTCAAAGCATTTTCACATATTGTTTCAGTTCATTTAAACACACTTTTGTGACCGTGTAGTTATAGAGACATCTAGCTGTTTTAGTGTAGAATGATCCTAGATGTTGGGTAGAACCATCGACGCACACCAGCCTTTCTAAAAGACCTCTAAACAATGATGGTTTTGTACCCTCGAACCTTCGGTGTGGAGCCGATTATTAAACGAGTTACATGTCGGTTCCTTTTTCCATATTTATGACTTTATGAAGTTGAATGCAAATGGCAACAAGTATATACAAAAATAAATAGAAAATCAATGACGGTATGTCCGACCTGCGGCCCATACATACATACATGTTTATTAAAATGTTTTATGCTAAACTTTGGCATAAAAATAACACGAACATGTTAAACAGGAATGTTTTGCCGAAGTACAAACGATGTATCGCATTTTAATTGTTAAAACTAAAAGTATAACAAAAAGTAAACAAAACAAAAACGATGTATCTCATTTTAATTGTTAAAACAAAAAGTATAACAACAATTAAGGAAGTAAGGCATTTATCAACTGGCCTTGACAAAAAGGTACATTAACAAACATACCAACAGCTTATATGTGTATACAGTATACGATCAAATTATTGTACAACCCATGAAGGTTTTATACACATCTTTGCAATACAAATCTTTAACAAAATCATCAAGACTCAAAAGGTTAATGAAACACGTGGTTATTGCATTCTCATAGGTACAACTGTCTCCATTTAATCGTTTCCTGTACTCAGGGTCAATCAAATGGTATGATCAGTGCCATATGTATCTCCAAGTCTCTGTCTCTCTACTGTCAACATGCCACTTCTTTATTAGTGAGCCCCTCATTTCCAGATAATATTTTACCTTTGATACTCCTTAACAATACGCTCATAGTAAACATTTATATAAGTTATTTACACATTTAAATATTATCCCTGATTTGAATGATTTTATTCTTGTAGCAGTCATTTCTGGTCTGGTTTCGGCAGTGTGTTCATGTATTTACAGATGATTGACAACATCACCTCGTCAGCACCACCTCCGATAGACACCAGACGGAAATCTCTGTAACATTGAGAAACATGCTTACCATAATAATTAAACAATTTTCATAGCTAAACATCTAAGTTTCATGTGAAGTTAATAGGGCTCATCAGAAAATAGTGCGCATCATGATCCCTGTGGCAGCAGGTTGAACTGCATATACCCAACTTTCGAGGCATGGCTAATTCGTTCTTTGCAGTTTATGAATATATGAAAAATCCTATGAGCATTGCAAAATATACCAAACTCCGAAATGGAACAGGACAAATGTAGAAAAGAAAGGGGTATCCTTTTGATTAAAAAACTACATAAAAGTGGTTTATTTAAGTGAAATTAACTTTGAATCAAGACAATACATTATCAAAGAAGAGTAAATGGTTGTAGCATCCAGTTCATGGGAAGATGGAACAGAAAAACCAAAGTCCAATGTCTAACAAATGAAATACATGCAATAATCCTTATAGAATGAATTAAATGCCAAAATAGATTACATGCACGGGGAGACTTTTTACGACCGCCACACTGCACAAGTATGAAATTTGCGATATGAGTCAGTTCAGTCAGTATGCGTTCTGAGATTTCCGCGGTGATTTCATAAAACACGAATGTGATGTAAAAAACCTTATAAAGGTGAGAACTTTCATCACATTCACAAAAGCGGTGGTGTATGATTAGTAAGAGCATACAAACAAGCAATTATCTTTTTTGAAAAAAGCATAATAATAAGATATTGTTTCCTTGTTTCTGTGGTGTATTATTAGTAAAAGCATACACACGGGTAATTACTTCTTTTGCTATTACGTAAGCATACTTTCAGTGAGTGGCAACAGTGTATACAAAGCAATAACATTCAGACAGTATTTATAAACCTTAAAAGTCAACTTAATTTATTCAATTCATGGTTGGACAAATAATCTAATCGTTTTTAATGTAGCCATTAAAAAAATATCCATCTCATGTAAAGACAATTTATATCGTCAATTTATAAAGATTTAATACATTAATTAGCAAATAAGACATACAATGTATACCTCTATTAGCAACTAACTGTACGTGCATGGATGTTTAGTAGTCCGTGCGATACTAAATATTAAGGCTGAGCATATGTATGTATACATATCGTAAAGTATGTATATTCAATCAGACTTAATGTTGTATATGTGAAGACGACTGAATAATGGACTTAATTACTTATTGTATTTAATTACTTATTGAGATCAGTTTTAAAGTATGTACGTACCTGTAGAATCGACTGACAAGAACTTCGTTTGTAAAGCCCATCCCTCCCCAGTACTGCAGACACTGATCTGTGACCTGCCTTGATAGACGCCCTGCCTTCAACTTACACATTGACGCAAACTTGGTCACATCATTGCCCTCTACATACAGCTCTATACGGAATGATATATAAAATAATAACAGGGAGGGAACATACAGTCTTGCAAATACAAATAGCAAAGATGGCTTACCTGCCAAGAAATAAATTTTGTGGACAAAATAAAAATGTGGCGCAAAAAATAACATTCAATATAAAAAGTGGCCAATAGCTGCAGCATTTTATTCAGCAAAACTCGATACCTAACGAACATTTAAACTTCCAAAACATTGGTCTTGACTCAATTTTTGTATATCTCTTCTACATCAAAACTTCGATGTTTTCAAGGTAAGCGCTATCTGAATCCTTTTTCATGTGCAGTATTTATTCATCTTTCAATGTACTATTTGGGCCATATGTATTAATTTATTAATAAGAATATATGACAAAGTCATAGGAGCATTGCAACATATACCAAACCATGAAAAAGCACAAGACAAAGGTATTCACATGCAAGCCAAATGTAAAAGCACAAACCAGTGATGAGTCATTTAACAAAAAAGCAAACCCAACAGTTACCGTTTTGGAACAGTCAGTCGACAAAAAGGACCGACTTGGGTGGCAAGGTAAGCAACACCCCAATGGGGTAAAATAAAGTTTTAAGAAAGTAAAATTACTTTCAAGGATATATTTCTATATTTCAATTTTTACTTTAACACAGAACTCATCTATTTAAATATATCTTTATTTACTGTCATAAAAATAATATCACCAATTTCTGTCTTAAGTGCAACTCTTTTTGGCTTTCAAAATATGTGCTTAAAACTGCATTTAAAATGAAAACGATCCCATCAACGCGCTGATAAGCCTCCTGATAAGTAAAATAAATTGATAATTGTATTTGTTTTGCAAAATGAAAGCTGAAAAGCATATTAAAACTACCAATAATACCAAATTCATAGGCCTTTTCAGAAAATATACAGCAAATATTTTGTTTTGTGTTACCATGACAATGGGTCATAAAAATGAAAATCTTAACCTTAAACCATGATTTCCAAGTTGACATGAATAACATATAAATGTTTGAGGAAAATCCATGACTATACGTACCACACCCTATTATAAATTTTCTGTCAGTTACAGAGAACTCTTAAAAATTTCCAATAAGCCCCTTACACTAACTTTAATTTACGCTGGTATTCTATCATACAAAAGTATACGAGTGTTCATGACCACCACTTTAAATTGTACATCAATTAGTTCGTTCGGTACAGACAATCTGTATTACATATCTAGAGCAAAATACCACAATTTTATCTAACAGCCCTAATTGGCGCCGCTCTGCAGCCTCTTATGGAATGCATTTATACGGTCACGACAGTGTAGCAGTCAATAACACGATGTCGCAGTTGTTCTGCGGGGCCCTTTTCAGAGAAAAGAACAGCGTCTTCCGTTTTTTAGCTTACAATTAAAGTAGCAGGCATTTATAGCAATTCGCAGCAGTTTGACAAGTCTTGTTTAACAAAGAATCTGAGTATGCCGATGTAAGCAATACAACTTGTCATTTCAGATAAAGCAGTCAACAAGAAAGAAAACAAAGAAGCAGATTGTCTAGCTCACATCAGAGTTACCATTTGGTACTCTAAAATATTTACGAAATGAACCGACAGTATAGTTAGAGTGTTTAGTCCGCAGGATAGCCAACTTCGTATTAACGGCACATGCTCTCTAAGGCGCCGTGGATATCTCACATCCGTGCTCTTTCTAGTATAATACGTACCCGTGGTCCTGTAGAGCAGTGATCTTAGCAGCTCCACTTCGGTCTCTAGTTCAGCCAGATTAAAGTGCACCACTTGGTTATCCAGAATGGACTTTCCAAAAGCCTTACGCTGCCGTGTGTACTCAATGGTGGCTTTGATTAACTCATTCAGAGGCAACAGAGCTAGACAGAGAAGGGCAAAAGACACCAGGTTTAATTTTTAAATATGTGGTGCTAGTAAATTATTACATTAAAATTGCAGGGAGAAAGTTAAGTAAAATACTGATTATTGGGTAAACGCTGATATTACTGTTATGTTTCATTTTGAATATTAAATTGGTTATCTGCTTTGCTTGATGAATTAAGAGTTTGTTGTAACAAAATGGTAATTAGACTTAAACCGTCAATGATTAACAATCAAACATTTACAATTATTATCTTTCTACGATCTTAAAAAATAATGGATCATTTTGGAATTGTTTTGTACCAGTTCATAAATCCTGTAACGTATAGTAATGTGAGTAGATCCTAAATTTGGTTGTTCTGTGGATCAAGACAATAAAATATTCATTCAGGTAAAGTGGAAAGCGTTCCGAGTTCAAGATATCTTAGCATACCATGTGTCTCCTTTCTGCGACTTCATGATTTTAATTTAACAATACACTTCAATAAATTGTATTCCTAATCAATATTCAAACATTTTATATATCAATGTTTGTTTACCATGACCTGTAGTGTGGTTGAATTGGCTCTAGTGTTCGCTTATTTATGTTTCTTCTGGCAAAGTGAAGCTTTACATGTTAGACAGAGGCACCAGAAAAAGACCAGTGCATTGTAGGTCAGCTGGAATCCTTCCTTGTATGAAGGTTTCATTTGGGTTAGGACTAGACTAGTGAGAGGATAAGTTGAGAATTTGTAGCTGGACTTGAAGCCACAAGGTGAGTGATTGCGCTGAGAATATTAAGGGCTTTCCTACAAATGAGATTCCTGTTAGAACTTTTACAAGAACATGCAACACAATCTTCAGATATATTTTAATATTTTTTAATCTAAAATAAAAAGCTTATGACGAAAATAAAATGTGGGGGGGATCGCTAAACAAAGCTTTATTCGAGAAGTTGACTCTAAAATCCTTTTCCTTCACAAAGATGAGACAAATGCCTGATTAACCTGCTGCGGTTGCCCACATTCTTTCTGCTTGGAACTGTATCATCTGGTACGTGAAGCCCTGTCCCTCCTCTCCTATAATGTATTCCTGGGGAATCCGGACATCCTCAAAATACACCTGTGCTGTGTCTGAGGAACGCATACCTAGTTTATCCAGGCGCTTAGCTAGCGTAATGCCTGGAGTAATAAGAGTTACAATGCATAATGTGCAGATACACGTTGATAACGTTTTCTTAATTCCATGAAACATTTTAAACACATTTCCTCTTTTGACACGTGCTATGTTTGTAGTCCTGGAAACCAGCATAGTTTTAAAAATGCACAAAATTTATTTTCTCTTTACTTTTGTGGTTGGGTCGCAGAGAACTGCGATCCTTATATCATTAAAGGGTTTTGGAAATTTGTCTTTGGCCACAGATTTAAGAAGCGATCGTATTTTTTTTTACGGTTATGTTTATGCTATTTCAGCAGTTAATGACCACATTGTTATATATCTATTATGGTGTTTGGTTTCTTTTGTTTCTTATACAACCACCGCTTAAGCAAAAACAGAATAAACGTAAGAACTGTGACAAAAATCACAATTAAAATCACTAACTTCAATTGTTGATACTTATTTTTATATAAGGGATTTGGATAAGCCGACATTTATGCCGATACTGTGCAGCGACATTTCTATCATTATAGCACAGGGGCACTTATGAGGGGCCCAGGGACTGAACCAGGTCGGTCCATTATACTAACACCGACGTGTCAGGTGTAATGCTGTCCCCTTAGCCCCGAGAGTTATGAGGGAAGCCACTACTACCAACTTTAAAGTCATTGGTTTGACCCGGCCGGGGTTTGAACCCACAACCTCCCGATCCGCAAGCCGACGCTCTAACACCTGAGCTATTGCGACCGGTATATTTTTTACATTACATGACTGCATGAATTCGTCAGCATGGGAAAATTTCTGAAGTATCAAAGGGAACATTATTGTGTATTAAGAATATTTTAATGACTGATTAGTTAGGATGATGATTTATATCTTACATCAAGACTTGTGTGTATATGAGTTGTTTTGTTAATTAATAATGTAAATGTTGGTCCGAGGTATAAGACTGTTGGTCATAAACATGTGAAAATCAAAGTTCATATATGCAACAGCATTGCGAAAATATGTTCTTTTGTTAAATAGATAAATAAGAAAAGAACCCAGTTCTACACATATTTAAATCTAAACTTCCTCAAGACAAAGGCAAACAGTGGAAATGTAAAAGTGACAAAATACAGAGACGAGGCAAAACACAAAAAAAGAAAAAAACAGCAGTTACCGCCTTGGAAAGGTCAGTCGGTAAAAGGACCGAATGTTCTGCTTACATTTTATTTTTACATTATTTTCCGGCGTCTTTGCCGGCGTCTTTGATATTCAACTTTTTCTTGTATATTATATTTTTGATTTAAGTGTCTATAGAAGGAAAGTTATCCACATGATGATTGTACGTTTTTTTTTCAATTTCTTATTCTAGTAATGCTTTTACATAAAACCGAACTTACATTTGACACCATTTTATTGTCCCGAAAAGTATTAAATGTCTTCAAACCAAACACTTTAAAAGTACTTTTAGTGCCTGACAGTTCATTTTAACCTGTTTTGAGCATGTTTATCCGTGATAAGAAAAGTGCTCAATTCTAATATTTTAACTTACAATGTAGAATACAGATTGAACATGCGAAAGCTATATGAATGCTTTTGATTCAGTTGAGAGACAATTAGTATCCCTAAATGTATTATCTTATGCCTTATTATACTTATCAATTGGTGTCACTAAACCTTTTATTTAACTACTGTTAATATGACAACTTCTTCCATATACCTTTCGTGTCCATGGGTAGACAGATGAGTGACTTGTTCCTGTGAGGTTGTCCGTCACTCGTGTTGGCCAGGAGACACATCCAGTCTGCCTGGAAGGCTGAAGTTGTCCACATCTTGCCTCCGTTAATCACAAAGTCTCCACCCTTTTTCACAGCCTTCGTCTTTATACCTGATCAATGAAGTTGAAATAAGACCCCACATTTACGCCTCACTTTTCACTTTTACAAAAATTTCAAACAAGAGGGCCACGATGACCCTATATCGCTCACCTGAGTGCCCTAGACATTTAGCTCTTGTGGCTAAGTTTTTTGACTGATCGAAATTCTTTGAACAATCTTGATAGAAGGCCACAAAAGAATACATAAATCAATTATCAAAGCTCTAGCCCTTGTGGTTTCTGACAAGAAGATTCCCTATCTATAAAGCCTTGGCGGCCATGTTATTTGACGGAACAAAATGTTTTGAACAATCTTGATACAGGGCCACCCAAAGAACATGTATACTAAATTTGGTAAAGGCTCAGTCTTTCATAGTTTCTGACATGAAGATTTGTGTACTAAATGTCAAGGCGCTAGCTCTTGTAGTTTCTAACAAAATGATTTTCTAAGTTTTCCTGTGTAGCCTCCTATGGAAAATGACCACGCCCTGGCGACCATGTTTTTGACAGATCAGAATTATTTGAACAAAATTCATACAGGGCTACCCAAAGAACATGTATACCAAATAACAAGGCTCTAGCTCTTGCCGTTTCTGACAAGAAGATGTTCTAACTTTTCCTATATATCCTTTTATTGGAAATGGCCGTGCTTCTGGTGGCCATGTTTTCTTTTACTGATCAAAATTTGTTAACAACTTTTCGTTGCCCATGCCTAATTGAGGTTCTGTGAAAGGAAGTTCGAATCTGGCCCAGTGCTTTCAGGAGAGGTATCGTTTGAAAATCTTGACGGAAGAGTGACGGCGGGCCAGGCCCGTATCTGGGCGGTTTTTGAAGTTACGCACAATTGCAAAGGGAAATAACCTTTGCAGTAATACTTTTGAATATATCCAGTTTTTTAATACATCCAGTTCATATTCTAGTGAATAACATGTAAAATGCGGACATGCGAGGAACTTGACGAAAAATATGAACGACTAAAATCCTGACGTGTATAAGTTAAATCATTTTAAACCTTTTCAACTTGATTGGTGTAGCAATAAGATTTTATAACATAGAAACTACGCAAATAAAATATATTATTCCTAACCCGGGTCCGGCATCGACTTTCCAAGTGTTTTTGGTACTTTTAGATTTTCGATTTTTCGAACGGAGGTTACGCACGTGCGTAAAGTGCGTAATGGCAAAAACGCGCCTGCGCCGGGCGAAGGACGCCGGACGAAGGACGTCGGACGAAGGACGTCGGACGACGGGCGATCACAATAGCTCACCCTGGGCTAAGGTGAGCTAAACACACTGTATTTTATATGCAAGCAAAAATTATAGTAGCATAAATGAAGCATAAATTGTTCAATATCTTTAGACTAAAAATTAGGTATGATGCGTGAAGTGACCACAGAAATGACGTACTGGCAACTTCAGACTCCCTGCCGACGTCGTTGATACTTAGACAGTAATGATATATGATGTATGTGAGGAGTGACCTATTTATTGTCAACATTAGATATCCCACCGACCCTTAAGCACCTGGACACTACTGAGGTACTAACAAAGTATGTGTATAGCGACCTACATCCTGGCGAGACCACATATCCCGAGCCTTAACCCAAAAGGACGCGGCCATTGATGAGGTATGTTTCTGTAAAGTGACCTACTTACTGGCGAAATCAGACACTCTCTGATACCTAGACAGTAATATGGCATCCGAACCTTAAGCACCTGAACAAAGATGAGATATAACATGTGGATTGACCTACTTACTAGAGACATCAGATCCTCCACCGACCTCACTGACACCTAGACAAGCCACCATATCTCCACTGACGGTCGGGGCAAGAAACTGTCGTTTCAACTTGTCACTGCCAAAACTAAAGCAAACAACGGAAACCAAAGGTTAAACATACAAAATAATATATAATTACAGTTGCACTGGTGAACTTTTCGATCTGGTGGAAAAGTATAGATAACCAGCAGCGTTTTTACAATGTCTACACAAACAGAAACAACATGCAAGTAAAGTAATGTACGCTCAGTGCAACCCAGACTTTTCTGGTTTCTTTATTGGGGTGGAAAAGAAAAGAAAAATGGTCGACATGGTCCTTAATCGTTCACTTGAAGACCCTAACCTTCAATATGCTCTCAAAGGCTTTTGCCATTGTCATCTATGTCATCTAATTCCAAACTAATCCAAGACTTTATGGAATCATACAGGCACACTTATAAAGGTTCGTTATAAATGTGACTTATCGGCGTTTTACAATGATTTGTGGGTTTTTTTTTCTAAAAATGTTACCCAATGACCTAATTTTTGACCCAAGATTTGACCAATCTTTGAACTTATCCTGGATTTCAGACAAAAATTCTGAACAGTATTGGTGGTGACTATGGGCCATAAATGTAGACTATGGTTTTCATAAGTTGTTTTTTTCCAAATTTGACCTAATAACCTATTTTCTGTCCACAAAGTGACATACTTTTTTGACCCCAGATTGGACCAAGCTTTGAACTCATCCTAGATTTCAGACAAACATCTGAAATCAGCTGTCATTGAGTCAATTCAATGACGTCAGCAGATTGTCTGCAACATGCCCCCACAAGCTAAAGTATGGCAATACTTTGTAAAGAAAACCAAAGCAACGCGGTCACGCATTGAAAGAGTTAACGTTAATCTCCTGCTCCCCACCCACTTACCATCATTATCATATTTAACTATCCCGATCTCCCAATCAAGATAGATTCCTAGTGACCATCAATCTGGTAAGCGGAGCAATGTGTCTCAGCGAACAAATATCTACTCAGCATATATGGTAGTGAAACTGGTAACAAGCGTTAATTTATTAGCAAATAAGCAAGTTATTTTAAGCATAGATTGCAGCCACCAATTTTACTTGACTACGTGTACATAAAATTGTTTTCACTTTCAGGTTTTTTTTCATTCAAAACTTGTTTAAATGATGTTTAAAATGGTTTACTTCGTGTAATAACAATACTTGCTGTATTGGCTGAAGAGTATTTAAAAACTACAATTTGACGAAGATATTGGTAGCTTTACACTCAGTACTAATTTGATGTAAATAATAAAAAACGGTATGCTTTGTACTGTAAATGACCAAGCTTCGAATAACTGAGCAATATTTTCTTTGATTTAGCAAGACACTTTTGATAGTTTGAATCACATGTTGACATTCTTAAAGCAGTTCTGTTGTAGTCTTAAATAATTATTAGAACAGTACTTTGCATTAGCTGTACTATTTAAGTACATTTTAACTTATTTATAAACATACAGGCTCAAAGTAATAGGCAAACCATCAGTAATATTTATTTTATCTTATGCAACAACTTGTCTTAAGCAGCCAATTATAAGTTTGATTATAGTTTACTTTGATTTTCTCATTTCTTTATACACAGTCCACACATACAAAGCTACAACTGTTTTACTTAAATAAAAAGAAACTTTAACAAAATGAAATAATTTCTATAACATTTTCTAACAGCATTTATTAATGTGTCAATAACCTTCGCCCTCTGATAAACTTATCTACCTAACGACATATAAATAAATCATATGAAATATTGATTATATCAATGATATTGTATCATTACAAATATTATATCGATCATTTTGATTGATACTCAGCCCTATTAGCTGCAACAGTTCCTCCGTCATTGTTGCTGCGGAGAGGTTTAAATGAATACAATACAAGTTAAACTAATCAGGCCAATCACTTATAAAACATTGTAAATGGTTTGTGCTCGGAAAAACATGTTTAGAAACTAATTATAGGTTTGTGATGGGAAAAATATGTTTAGAAACTGCTTATAATTATTGGCTTGATTTCCATAGTGTCACTTGCCTTGCTAGGGCAGGTGTTGCCATGTCAGTCTGGACCCCTATTGCCATAGGAACGCCCCCACAATTGATCGCTCCCAGCTCCTCAGCTACGGCAATACTGTAGCTGTAGTCCAGGCCAAGTCCACCATATTCTGTAGAATAGCAATTATTTGTTGGTAATAAAAAGACAATTTTCACTCGGCAGGAAAAATAAGAAACAGTCATACGTGTTTTAATTATGTTATGTACAGCAAAACTATCAACTAATAATAGCAATATCAATCTACCATTAATTTTGTGAATGAAGAATTCTGATAAATGGCTATTTTCAGCTCATACTTACATACTAATGGTCAATTAAGACAACATATATCTGTTGGTATACCTTAAGTTAATACCAAATTATATAAAAGTCTATTAAAAGTGTGAAGAGCTCATTTGTATATATATTAAAAGTAATAAAGAAGATGTTTACCTGTTGGTTTGGAAACCCCAAGGAACCCAGCACTTCCCAACTTCTTAAACACCTCATGTGCTGGAAACTGTCCATCTGCCTCCCATTGATCCACATAGGGGTTAATCTCTTTATCAATGATCTGAAAATGTGTAATTGTTGTCATTCTTTCTTACTCTTTTTATACTAAATGTCTATAGGACGTTGTGAACACAAATAAAAGCAATATAAATGTTTAAATATTTATCATAGAGAGGTATACATTATTGGCCTGCATGATGTATACATGACTTTTTCGAATTTCAACACTATTCTCTCTTAACTGTAGCTAACTAGCAAAGAGTTTCAAGAGATTTTATCTTTTAAAGTTAATATTCAAAATTAAAATTACTGTTTTGTTGTCAAATTCAGATTTTGAAGGGGCCATTTTTCTTAAGCCAAAAACATATGTGTATGGGTAATGCTTTCCTCATACTTGTCTCTGTCTGCTGTCATTGGAGCCCAATAATGACTGACACCTCTTCTTATTTAAGTTAAGTATTTCGAAGAATTTATGTCCTGATTTGAGGGCATGTTGGATACGATGCACTTAAAACTAGCCATATGACATATTGTCCCTGTTGTATAGTATGCTCTTTTTACTCCAATATACTCCATTAATTAATTACTCCAAATTATAGATTTTGAATATGATGGAAAATCTTAATTTTAAATTTTGTTAGACTGAATTGATGTTATGCAAGACATATTACTGAAAAAAAAAAATATGAGTAAGAGTATATATCTAAGCATCCAAGTGGTGCCCAACTGCTAATGGTTGGTTCATAAATAAAAAAGAGTTGTATACAGAAATTTATAGCACTGACATTATGTTTGTGGTGTTACATGCCAGCTTCCACACAAACAATTTAGCTTTTACTATATTTTTTATATAACTTGGTGACATTTTCTTCTATGCTTCTTTGCTCAAAGTATTGGATACCATCAACAATAGCTTTACAATGGTAAAATGTGCTAGGAGCATCACTGTCAATAGGTTGTTGGCAAATACATGTTTATGTCTTTATTTGTATTTTGACAGGTGTTTTGGGGCTAGCTGACTAGTGTATTTTATGCCCAATCTAATGTTGAACAGCTTGTCCATTCAATGCACATGATTATGTAGTGTTTTGTCACAACAAAAATGGTGAGCTTCTCAAATCAAAAACCATCTGCTGTATTTCTTCTATAGTTCTGGAAATACGGCTCCTGCTCAGCATCACTTCTGCTGGCAATCAGCATCTTCAGATGCATTTTGGCAGCTTTCATTACCTCAAACAGCATTGCATCTACATATATAAGCAGTAGCTATATAAGATGCCAAAAGCTACCCAAAGTAAAATAATCTGAGTACAAAAGTCAGCTGCCCAGGTTCTTGCTAGAAGTGACAAAAGATCCTGGTTGCTCTTCCAGACTCTAAACAATCAAAGTCATGACAGAAAAATGTACAAATTTATTATACCTCCAATTAACATCCCACAATCACTCGCCCAGTAGGTCACAGTAGTAACCTTGCTCTAATGTATATATACGGGGCTAATTGTCTAACATTGTTTACCAGGTACACGCTGGTGTGTTGTGAGTCGTACTGTCATATACGTGTATGTATTTAGGTATACGGACAACCCGGACCAGCGGACATCCCGGACCAGACAACCCGGACCATATTTCAGGACATCCCGGACCACATTATGAGACAACCCGGACCATCTTTATAACAAATGGGATAATGTTATTTTCACAAATTGCAGTGGTTTGAAGATAATTTAAGAGTATAACTAACTTGTATAGAAATTTTATAATCTTAACATGGGCATATTTTAGATGAACAGGAGTTGTAAAAAGAACTTAAACAAAAATTTGTAAGGCAATTTTTACATTGATGATTTATAAATTTAATAATGTACAGACTTTTGAAAATAAGCCAATGTTATTATTTTCCAGTCCTTTTTGGAAATATGCAGTTCTGTAAATCCTCAAGAGTATTAACTAGGAAACGAATCGATGTTTATGAAATAAACTTATGAAACTTATAAACCTTAATTGTTTAGTATATCCAACATAATTAATTGTCAAAAAGAAGACGTAAAACTTAAATATTTAATTTAAAATTCTTATTAATATTCTTATTAAAAATTCATACTTCTGTTTTATAATCCAAATATACTAGTGATGAAAACTTCATAAATTCCAGTCAAATTCCTGTGAAAAATACCTGTGAAATTCCTGTGAGCGCTGAAAACTGTCAAATTCCTCAAGTGTACAAACCTAATTATCAATTGAAATGATCAATTGCTTCAAATGAGCAACTTATTTCGCAAATAAAATTTCAAAATTGTTCACACAAACTGCATCCTTATCGAAACGAAATATACAAGAATACAGAAATGGTAATATTAAGATTTAAAGATCGCAAGTCTATATTAAATTACCGTTCTTGTCGAAACGAAATACAAGAATGCAATAATAAATTTAGAACTTGCATACCAGTTTAATGTTTATATTCATCATTATATCGATAGTTCTAGAGAACACAAATGATAATAGGCAATCATTATATACATATGACATATGTTTACACACTATTTAAACGGGTCCATACAGCGCAGAACATGCATCAAGCAGCTGGCTGGTTGACCGCTCGTTTTGCGCGTACTCAGCCCAGAGTTTCATTAGTCTGCCTTGTGTCTGCTTTGATTGTTTAGACTGGTGGTGCTTTAGTTTTTTCTCTTTTACAAGCTTACATTGTAAAGGTATGTCTTTGGCTTCCTTGTACAATAAATCTAGCAACAAATAAAACGACAGATTCCTCTTTCTAGCACGCCTGTTCAGACGGGCGTGCCACCCTTCCACATCGTTATTGGTGCGGACTGATCGGCCGTAGACTGACCATGTTGACACCGGCCACAACACACTCTCTATCCTTGTTTTCCTTACATATTCAAGGAAAGAGTCAAGTCTCTCATCATGGGCGTTGTTTTTTTCTGCCAACTTGATGAACGCAGGAGTGATGTCTTCTTCCGGGAGGAGCGGTAGAGCGAATACTTTTCTAAACACTCGCTTAAGATGGAAATAAAACAACAATATGATTTGTTCAATAAACATAATTTTTAGTATTTTTATTATTATTTTTATATTCCTAGAGTGGTCCGGGATATCCTCAAACATGGTCCGGGATGTCCTTATACATGGTCCGGGATGTCCCTAAATATGGTCCGGGTTGTCTGGTCCGGGTTGTCTGCTGGTCCGGGATGTCCCTAATTCTGTATTTACACTCTTATCTAATAAACTAGAAGATGAAATGCACTTATATTTCAACTAATTCATGTGCTGAGTACGTATAAACATTTTTAGACAAGCTACATAACAGTCACAACTGGGGTTTGGCGATATATGAAGATAGATTGACAGTCAAAAGTAAGTAGTAATTTAACTTTAAGTAGTAGTGGATCTAAACTCTACCTATATGTAGGCTAGTTTATTGACCCCGAACCTGGATCGGTTCTCTGGTTACGCAAGTTTCACATGTCACTCAAGTATAGCCAATCTGATGTGGGTATATGGTTTCAAACTCAATCGAATAGTTTTAAACAATGCAAACTACTTAACTAGTCGTGAAATTAAACAGGTATGTTAATCGTTCTACTTTCTAACCTTGCGTAGGGCGCTACGTAACTGCCAGTGTTCGGGGGTGTATATACTGCCACCTTCTTCGAATGCTTCGGAAGAATATTTCCTTGCACTAATTACAGGAGAATACACATGACGACCAAGATGTAAGGTTCTGCATGACCCTTTTCTTCCACAACATTTCAAAAACACCTTGGCAGTAGCCATGTTTACATCAGCAGCGCTTCATAAATCCCAACAATTTAATTGGTCAAAAATCATACTTCCGGTTGATAGCTGACCCGTGGTATCCACAATTCACATTATAGTGTAAAACTAGCAAATATTGAACCGCTGGCTGCCATCACGCCTGACTACACAACTACAATTGAAAAAGGTCGATCGTTAATGATTTCCCTGAGAACATTGCGACATCTATCGATTCCACTTAGAGTGACATCGCCGCTGAACCGAACTAGCTGCGTTTATTTCGCATCCAATTTCCAACACTGCAGGAGCATCAACATGCAGAGAACTTGGCCCAAGGCGATACTGTTTGGAGATTCGTTGACTCAGGTATCGCACATCTTACAACTGCATTGCTCTTTTAATGTTTGTTTATAAATAGGTTGATTCCAAATTTATTAGCATGTAAATTTAACTTTCTAAAGTTATGTTCTAATTATTTACTGTTTACACTGTAGTTTCAAGACAAGAGCAACAAGTATTAATGTAAATCAATTTGTGGCTATAGTAAATACATCATACATATTGCTGGTCTAATTGGAATGACAACTGGTGTCAAATGATAATCACTCAATTATTAAATGTTGGTGATTTAATAATTAAAAAATATGCTTTAATGTTGTTTAATTTTGTCCCAAATTTTGAAAGATTGAATTTTGTAAGATGCTTTAGAGAGGGGTTGGGGAGTGCATGTGTCAGTAAAATGATGCATATGTAGCCAGGTGATAGGGAGAGAATGTGTAAGCAGTCTGGTTAGCTGACTCGGAAGAGCATTCGCCCTGTTAGGAATTAAGTGTCCTAATAGCAATTTACCTGCTGGAGAGTCCATAATGGTTGGATAAGTTAACGTAGTTTGTCATTATCTTTTAAAAGACTTCCTTTTTTTTAAATCAAATAATTTAGGTCACTTTGAGAGTAGTTAAACCATCTATACCAGTACAATATTACATATACTTGTATTGCAACACATTACCTGTAAAATTATTAATTTATTGAACAGTTAGTTTCAAAGACATGCTATAGAGGATATTTGTCAATTTTGGTTTATGATTCACATGTGGTCATAGGAAATATATTTTCACGAGTGGCACATTGTACTGTTATTACAATGAATTATGATAAATCCATTTATTATATCAAATGGGTTTATTATGTGACAAGTTCTTAAAACTGAGCTTTGCATCTCCTTGATTTAAATGAAATAAAAGACACACATCTCCTTTTCATGCTTTTATCATCTTTAAACTTTTTTTTAATCAGTAGTGCTTAATTACCTCCTGTGGGAACTCAAGTGAAGATTATAACCTTATAATTTCACTATGGGCCAGTGTGAAATGATAAGATTTTTTACTGGTATTTCTCACTCTTTCACCCAAGGCATGAAATAAAAACTGACAGTTAATTGTTGGTGATTTTACAGTATGGCTATAGCAGTGATGGTTGCTGGGTGAGTTTACTGTCAGATTTCTTACAAAGGTAAGGTAACTCTTACTATGCTACATTTTGTTAATAATAACTATAAGAATATGTTTATGGGGCCTGTTCTTGGTAATCTGCGTATAGGCAAACAAGTCTGGGTATACTGCTTGATACAAAATATTACATTGGCCTGATCTGTCCATACCTACCTTTCCAAGTGTAATGATAGTTGTTGAGTAGTTCAGGCATTGGGTCAGGGTTGGGTGGTCCTAGAATCAAAACTAAGTTTTTGGACATATTGAACTTTTATAAGGGAAGTTTTTATCTACCGGTACTATACTTTTTTTCGTCTTTTAATATTTCTGTGGAAATATAAGTTGGGTCTTTATTGTTTTAAACCTGGAAAAAATCTAAATAAACATTATATCAGATCCATGTTTGTCCATGTTATGCATAATGGTTCCTTAAAAAGGTTTTGTCAATATAATAAGTTATCTTCATGTACTTATTGCGATATTTTAATGCATCAGAGGTTGTCTTTTAAAACACAAGCTTTTTAATTTGTGCTATTCTGTACTTTTATTACAAAAGTATAAACTATTAAATGCAAGTTGAATGAAAGAAAAATGTAAGATATACACATCAATATGCTTTTTATAATTTGGTTATGTACCTTCAAGTGCTTCCTTGTTTAACATACAAATATTCACTCTTAATGTACATTCAGTTAGAATTTTAACATTTTTGCATATGTATGTTTCTTAAAAAATGTTTTCTTGTACTGGGAAACCTAGGAAATACTAATCAGTGTTATAAAGTTAAGCTTATTTTTGGTAAGAAGCACTCAGATAAAATCAGTTTAAAGGTCTGTGTTAATAAATAATACTTATGTTTTCAACTGTATTATCAAATATAGGAAATGTGATGTCATTAATCGAGGCTTCTCTGGCTACAACACCAGATGGTGTAAGATTATCCTTCCAAAATTGGTCGTCAAGGAGGATGTTAAAGATATCTGCTTCATCACCATTTTCTTGGGGGCCAATGATTCAGTGGACAGCGAGATCTGTCCAAAACAACATGTACCTGTCCCAGAGTTCAAACAGAACTTGACTGATATGGTGACATATCTTCTGGTATGTTGGTATTAGTTGTCCATACAAAGTTAATATTCTTAATTCAGTGTAAATCAAGTTGAATCTTGATATTCCAAACTCGCCAACTTGAAAGTTGACTTTGAAAATAAAACATTAATTCTAGTCTTTCTGTAAAAAAAATACATGTACAACATTCATAACTTTATTTGTTTGGTCAATGCGGGTCAGCAGATCCATCCTGAAAATCTCCAGACCCCGAGGGCAACATAATTTTATGCATTTTGCTATTAAGATGACATTGTAGTTAGGTATACATTTCTACATAAATGTACCATGTTTTAATAAGTGAATCTCACCAGGGTTTTTTTCGACAAATTTCACTGATTACTTTTTGTAATTTAACATAAATCTATGTTGAACTATAATATTCTTACCTGTTTATGACTAAGATATAAGGGGAATGAGACATTTTATTTGACATTTCTTACGTTGTGTGATTTTAAGTTGTTTTCCGACAGTCCAACAATTAACAACAGTTTATACCTGTTTTGTGGAATTTATGCATACTGTCTGTACAGTCTCATGCTTTGGACAATTTTAAGCACTTCTTTGATAGTTAGATGTACATACACATCATGAGAAGTTCACTATAAATGTTCATTCCTTCCAAATCTATAAATAAGCACTATGAGGATTTCTGCTAAAAATAGATACCAACATCAGAGCTAATTGCCTGAATAAAGACATTACATGATCTCAAAAGTCAGTGGTCGCATGGGTTTCTTAGTATACCTTTTTGAATTACTGTTGCAGTGTGGCTCAAATAGGAAATACATGTTTGAATGACAAATTAAGAGGTATTCTCCACTTTTCACATAGATGTAGGACATCAAGTAAATGCATTTCATGGGATCTTTTCAGGTAACAATAATCTACATGGTTGAGAAATGAATCTTGTCCAAACTGTTGGATGCCACCTTTAACAAAAGTCTAAATTTATAAAAAAAAATAGCTCTTCTAGTTAATTATTTGTACTTTTCCACATTCTGTTTTGTAGAATATTGGCTTAGAGCGTCAGAAGATCATCATCATTTCCCCACCAACATGTGATGAAGAAAAATGGAAGGCAGACTGCAAGCTCAAGGGTCAGAGTTTTTCCAAATGTCATCTTTTTGTTTTCTTAAAGTTACCTTATTACCTTGTATAAAGATCACATTTTAAAAAAGGTAAAAGAACACACTGTTCAAAATAATTAAAAATCAAGTCTACAGTGTGTGAGTGTGTGTGTCACTGTCTGATATATACAAGTCTACACATAAACTGTTAGTCATGCAGATTCTGCTAATGATTGTGAATGGTTTGTAAAGGTGTAATATGTTGTATACATGCAGGAAAGGGCATAAGTTTCAAGTAGACTTAACTCATGACATCAACAATAAATATAAAAAAACATATGTACTCCAAGACTTCATTATTCTTTCTCATCCGTTTGGTAAGGTCAGTGAGCCAGCAAATGCCATAAATATTGGCTCCGATAATTTTCATGATTTAGCAACATTTGCAAAATAGTCTGGGACTCACATTTAGTAATAACTATTCCAGATCGACCATATGGCAAATTCAATGAGCAGACAAAAGAATATGCCAGGGTCTGTATGGAGGTTGCCAAGGAGACTGGGGCTGCTGGGATTGACCTGTATACGGCAATGGAGGAGAAGAAAGTAAGTGGTTACAGTAAGAAGGAAAAGTGGAAACTATATTGCATATTTTCTTTTTTGTTATAATCAATATTTTTATTAGTTATTATTCTCAATATTATATTTATTGCGGTGGTAAACTATAGCAAATACAATTATAAATATGATATATTGGTATTTACATGTCCAGTATCCATAATGGAGTAGGTGCAACGAATAATGATAAAACAATTAGGATAGTAAAATTCCTTTTTTCCCTTGTTAAACTACAAAAACCTATGAATGTGTAATAAATATTCTCTGATATGATTTTTTTTAATTGACAGACATTCATCTATTGTCAAAATACTATTTTATTTTGTTTTCAAACTATACATACTGAAGTGTTTGTAACAGTGAGAGAAATATGTGCAGCCAGTTCAGAGATTGAAGTAGTGATCTTCTGTAACATGGTAAATGCTCTACCCACAGAGCTAACAGTTACACATTATCTTCATATCGCCTGCTTACATATGGGTTCACCATCATCTCTCTTTCAGGAATGGAGTCACATGTTGAACGACGGGTTGCACCTGTCACCTGAGGGATCCTCTCACCTTTTTGACATCCTAAAACCCCATGTGAGCCATCTGACCTCTGACCTCGCTGTAAAACTACCTTACTGGAATGATATTGATAACAATGCACCCAATGCCATCCTTGATAAGTACTGATAGATTAACTATGGGTTGTTATGTCTGTTCCATTCAAAACATTCTAGTATTGCATTCTTTACTATTTCTTTATAACTTGTTCCACCTCTATTCAGTGTTTTTCTTTTCAATTTATTGGATGTTTTTATCCTGTTATCCTGTTGTTGTTTTTTCTTCAGTTTTAAATTATTTTTTCTGGTAATTTTATAATTGCAAAATATGTCTTTCTTCTGTGTGATATTAGTTGGGATATTTCTGTTGTAAAACAGATTCTAGTAGACTGTGTTTTATAGGTACTGTCTGACGTTGGTCAATTTGACAAAGTTCAGGACAATTCAGAAGAAGACTTAATCATGTATTACAAGTGCTGATCAACATCATACAACACTGGAGTTACTTCCTTTTTTTTTGCAATGTAAGCCTATGCACGTTTATAGTCACCTTATAGAGTTACAAAGTTACTTTCTTCTTTTGTTGATATAAGTTTCAACAATAATGACTGAGGATTTTCGATAAATGAAAGTTAACTTAAAAGGAAACAATTAACATCTGCCCATATGACCAAGGATTTAAGATGCTGGCTCATGCTGATGTGTTGCTTCTTCAAATGATGGTTTGTTCAGTAGATCTGTTTTGTTTTACACACAGATAAAGATTATTTTGTCAGTCCAAGAATAATGAGAACATAACAGATAAATAGGGGGTAAAATCTCTTGTTGAGGACCTTTACATTAAATGGCAGTCATTTACAGCTTCAGGTATGTATATAAGCATACTCGAAATTTTAGCAATAACACAATAATAGATGGTTTCCATGTGATGTCATAGGCACTGATAAGACAGTTTAAGGCAGCCATCTTTGAAGGCAGAAGCTAATGTAGGCCGAAATCTGGAAATATATGCTGTATTAAACTCACCACTGTGGGTTTTTTTACTATATTTTTTATCAAACAGCTTTTATGAATTATTTTAAATATCAAAACTGTATTTTGATAGTTTAAAAGATAAAAAATACAACAAAACAAAAGATGCACTTTTCATTTTGTTTAAGTATGAGCCAATAATTTATTTAATTTCTGTGTATTGATTATTTGTGCATTTATCAATTTTAAAAATATTGTATTCTAAAAACATAAATTTTAAGAGCTTCCCAATAGTATATAGCTTTTAATTTTTGGACCACAAATAAGGAAATTACAAGAAAATAAAATTAACGCTTCTATACAATTAATCTGAAAATCCTTTGAAGTTGCCATCAAAGATGGCTGCCAAGATAAGGGATCTTCATTGACTTGGAAACTATTAGTCAGGGTTTTATTTACTCTTATGCTGACACTTATGGTATATGACAGTGTAAATGTTTTTGTTTAAAGAGTGGTTTATTTTGGAGTATTTAAATGCTAACGTTTATTTAAGAATTAAGAGAAAATAGCATGTCTATTTAATTTCTTCTTTTGCCCTTATTTGTTACTGTTTTTTAGCTCACCTGGGCCTTTCTGATACCATTTCGTCCAGAGGCGTTATCCATCATGAGGCATCAACAATTTGCTTGTGAACATAATAGACACCACATTTATGGCCCAATCTTTACCAAATTTGGTCAGAATGCTTGTCTGCAAAAAATCTTGGATGTGTTTGTAACTGGGTCACATGGGATCAAAAACTAGGCATTTGGTCAAATTTTGTAAAAAGCATTTTGAACTCACCATAGGCCGCATTTATAGCTGATCTTCACCAAACTTGGATGCTTGAAATCTTAGATGAGTCATCACTGGGCCACATGGGGTCAAAAAAGTAGGTTACAAGGTCAGATTTCAGGAAAACCTTGCAAACACACTAGTGACTAGTGACCACATTTATGGTCCAATCACTGGACCTGATAGCACAGTCAGTAGAGCGTTGTCTCCAGGAACAGGAGGCCCCGGGTTTCTTTCCGCAACATACCGAAGTCATGTAAAATGGTAGTGGTATAGCTAATTTGCTAACGATCAAGCAAATATAAGGGTAATTCCGTGACTGACTTGCCAGTGTCAGGATTATGTGACTGTGTGGTATCAGGTGTTCACGGTATGCTATACACAGTGAAGGCATCACTATATGTCCCCAGATAACTGAAATATTGTTGGTGGGACGATAAATCCAATAAACATAATAATGGCCCAGTCTTCACTAAGCTTGTATATAATGCCTGTCCGCATGAAATCTTGGATGAGTTAGTAACTGGGTCACTTGGGTTAAAAAGTAGGTCACATCTTTGAAAGACCTTGTGAACATACTAGAGGCCACATTTAATTTTAAATTGGAAAGAGATAATGTGTTAACCCCTTCACAATACTCATACATTTAGAATTCGTTAGCGAAGCTATACAACCACAATGATCTATCCCCTCAACCCCAGACATTAAATCAGTATCTGGCTATTTCTATAATCTTAATGAAATAGGGTGCGCGTCATATGCCTACGGTTAAAAGACGAGGATAAATAAAACCATTCAAGGAATTGGTCAGAACGTTTGTCTGAATGAAATCGTGAACGAATTCGTCATTGGGTCACGTGAGTTCAAAAAGTATGTCATTAGGTCAAATTTAAAAAAAAAAAAAACATGAACTAGAGGCCACATTTATGGCCCAGTCTTCACCAACCTTAGTCAGATTGTTTGCTTGCATGAAATCTTGGATGAGGTCTGGGTAATTGGTCACGTAGGGTCAAAATATAGATCACAAGGTCAAATCTTACCCAAAAAAACGTGTGAATACAATAGAGGCCATATGTATGACCCAATCTTCTCCAAACTGGGTCAGAATGGTTTCCTGCATGAAATCGGACGAGTTCGTAACTGGGTCACGTGGGATCAAAAACTAGGGCATTTGGTCACAATTATAAAAAGCTTGTGGACTCACCACCGGTCGCAATTGCTCTATTGGTAGAGCATCGGCTTGCGGATCGGGAGGTCGTGGGTTCAAACCCCGGCCAGGTCAAACCAAAGACTTTAAAGTTGGTAGTAGTGGCTTTCCCCCTAAAGCTCGGGGCTAAAGGGATAGCATTACGCCTGACTCGTCGGTGTCAGTATAATGGACCGGCCGAGTTCAGTCCCAGGGCACCTCATAAGTGATAGAAATGTCGTTGTGCAGTTTCGGCAAAAATGCTGGCAAAATCCCAAATCCCTCGTAACAGGGCCACATGGGTCAAAAAGCAGATTATTATGTAAAAGCTTAGAAAACCCTCTAGAGGACTCTTTTATAGTCAAATCTTCAACAAACTTGGCCAGAATGTTTGCCTGTATGAAATTTTGATATGTTTTGAACTGGGTCACATGGGTGCAGTAGGTCACTTAGTAAAATTCTAGAAAATTTTAACACATTGGCCACACTAATGGTACAATCGTCACCAAAGATTTAGGAAGCAAATAACTTTTATTTACTTGACTCCAAATATGAACCTACGCCTACTTAAAGCCCGTGTCCTCAGGAAAGTGATTAAGGGCCCTGGCCTTATGGCCATCTTGTTTAAATATCTAGCTTACATTTGTAACTAAGGTATAGGGAAAGTCACTTCTTTTGGGGGGTTTTCGAGGTTTATTTTAATGACTTTTAAGAACTCCGTTGTGAAAATACGATTTATTTTGTTGGGAAATTACAATTTATCACTTTAAAATTTGTTGTACTGTGGATCATTCTAATTAAATGTTAAATCTTAAGTAAAATTATAGGTAATGTTTGTTGTGATTTTGTTATGTTTTGGTTTATTTAATGAAATTAATATTTTTAGTGACTTTATAGCTAAAGCTAATTTTAATTCTTAGTAAAATTATAGTTAGAAACAAAAGAAAACCAGTTTGTGTCCTTAGTGCCATAGTGTGCCATACCACGAACGCCTTTCATTGATGAACAAGATTATGTGAATGTTTTTCAGTTGTATAACAAATGGGCCCACTTGCAGCATCACTTGTCATGTATTCTCATTCTCAAAGATTTTTCTCAGGCTCAGACATTGATTCCAAGAAAAAATACTGAAAACGTTATGTTTCATTTCATTACTTGTATATACCATTAACTTGGAAAGGTTGTGGTATCAAAATACTAAAATGAAGCGCTCAAGATACAATAATTATTAGTACATAATGTGTAAAAATAGAGCTGCAGCGAAATCTCAACTGAGTAACATTTCTGCTTGTGGGTCCAGATATTTGTATGTACTTTGTTTTGTGACTTGTTACTGGCAACACTGAAACCTTAATATGCAACACTTTTTGTGCTTTTTGTGTATGTAACCAATACCTAACAACTGCATTAAGAGATTTGTATTTTTGACAGCATGTTTTTATTCTGTATTGTCTGAATGATGTAAAACGTGGAACTTGTAATTTTGTTGAATCGTAATTGATAAAGCTACTAAACATCATTCTTGATTCATTAAGTGTTCTGCACTTGGTATGTTAACTATAGCAAGCATTGGGTAATTATTCTATACTAGGGACATGTTTTCCAATTAATTATTGTTACAGTCAAAAGAAATACACTAATAAAAAAGCACACACACAGCATTGTTTTTCTTTGTTTTATTTTCCTCTTCCACAGGTAGTGCTATATATGGTTTCGTTTAAGCGAGTAAGAAAGTGGATGTAAACGTGTTACCTTTGAATCAGTCACACCAGTTCACCAAAGTATACAGCATATTTTATTTAATGCTTAAACACATACATCCATATGAATTACTAATGTAATATATACTTTAATTACTTACCAAATATACTACGTGTATCAGCTTAGTTTTGTTCAGTCCTTTATTTAAGTTCATGCAGAATCAACTGCTCTGTGTAATGTTAAAAATTATATTTTCTTCATCATATAGCTAGCTTATCAACTCGCTAGGAAGGCGTTTTTCTTTTGAACAGGAACGGGTATTTAAGGTTTAACTGGCACTTTCGTCATTGTTCGTGAAGTAAAATAATGTTTGTGTTGCTGTGATTTTTCACTTTGGTTGTAATCGTTTTCTGACAATAGACACCAAGGGTGACGTCCATGCATGTACAGATATAATGGCTATAACTGTGCCGCTGAAATTTACTCGACATTCGTGCACCTGTGAGTGTATTTTGAGGAACACGAATTCACTGTAAATTAGTGTATTGCACGTATCTACAAACAGCTTTTCTTATTCCATTCATCCGTAACAAATCCAAATGTTACCCTAGCAGTGCATATAAATTGTATTTTGAACCATGCCACGTCCGTGTAACGAACTAGTTATGTTAGTGTTGCTGGGTTCAGTTACATATCACCGTCAATTATTGATAATAATCCCCAACATTTACTTTAACCCAACATTTACTTTACCGTGTTTACTCTGTATTGTATGTTGTGTCAATCAAATACAGCTGATCAGTACTGACACAGACCAACGTCGGGCGACGTTTTCCCCATTTTCATTTATTTCGATCTTGACTGAAGGCTTTAGTACATGTTAAGTTTATTGTATAAATCTATATTTACCATGCTTTATGTTTTATAAGTTAATCCTATGAGCTTATGCTGCTTGATTTGCTGCAAAATAATGATGTTGGCTTGTGTGTTTTTTGTTGACTTGTGTAAGTCACAGTCACACTTATAGTCAGTCATTCGAGCGACTTGAAGTTTATATTGCTACTGCTAGCACAACTGTAGCTGTTCAATTAATGATAACGATTGAAATCATCAGAATTATCTTAAGTAGCAGGGCAACAGCAGCAGCAGTAGCAACAGCATCTTTCCAGGGCTACATTATCCCAAAATTACTTCCGAGGCATATTTAGATCGGGTATGAATGACAGCTAGCTTGCGAAATATAAAGATAATTATGTAATTTCTTATCATTTATATCAATTGAACAATACTGAAAAGGTTATTTATTAAAGTAATAAAGGCTGTTGGTTTTAGTTGGTTTTATAGCTGTAGGTGCAATTAAATTTGATAATTATATTGGAGACACAAATGAAAATAAAGAGCTTTAAGCACTGAGGCATTGACTGCTTCGGAAAAGTGGTCACATTTTCATGCAATGAAAACCTATGTAGATTAACTGTCCTCAATAGTTTTTGTGTTAGATTAACTCCGCCTCAATTTAGTGAACAGATGACAAGCAGAAGGTTAAGTACCAAGACCAAGAAAGATGATCTCTATCGCTCTCTGCAGGTTACATAACACATACTACGTTGCACAGGATGCTGTATTTCTACGCGCTCTAGGTTGTTTATATATAAAACAGTTCATTTTTGTTGCATTTTATAATCACATTTACATCAGGTTTAAAATGCATAGAAATACTTTTGTGAACATTTAATGGTTTTGTACTGCTACCATATTTTCACTGTGCGACTCTCTTTCCGTTTCACACCCTACTATTTCTTGTTGCGCTAGGAACAGTTGAACTATGTTAGGTCGGCTGCTTTCCCTTGACCGTTAACATTGAATTAACTTATAACGCAGTGAACAAAACAAAACAAACACGAATTGACCTTTCTACCAAACTAACTAACGAACATATGAAACATGTGTTAAAGGGATTTATGAACACAATCTTGATGCGACTACTTTTTTTACTTCAATAAACACGATTAAGTAAGCAATTTTATTTCGTTTAACTACATACAATGTACGCCGGACAATTTATGCAAATACCCAGAATTGTTAATCTACTAAACTCCGCTATGTTATTACATTGTATGTGTACTGAATTGACACAGTTGTATTCGAGGACATGTATCATGGTTTATTATTGTTTGTTGGGTTTTTTGTTACACCGCACCGACACAGTTATGGTCATATTGACGACGTCCAGCTAATTATTGGTGGAGGCACACCCCAGACTTATGCCTGGGTTGAACCATCGGCGCACTGCAGTAACATGGTTTATATATTTGATCAATGTTTTATACTTTAGAACACTATTTGTTCTGGGTTCATATTACTATTAGGTCACGTATTCTGGTAGTATGACGAACCAGCCGGAGACTATACGATGGCGTGTGTGGATTTGTCCCAGTTAATGGACTCCATACCGGTAGTGCAAAACGAGTCTACAGATACAACAGACTAACTTCACTTCACGGATGCTGATTGCATAACACGGTCCTAAATGACTGCAGTACATGCCAGTTTGTCTAAAAGATAAGAATATTATTTCAAAATATTATATATTTATGTCATTGTCTACAATTGTTAATTTACTTGGGGGCATGATACTTTTGGGGATGTTGGCAGATTAACACCGAAAATATTATACAAAACATCAAGTCATTTGGCACCAAAGCTCTTGGTTACATTACGAGTTTATGTGAAGTTTCTGTTCATACACGTGTTAAGTTCATTATTTTATGTATTGCAATTTCATATTCTTAGTTTATAAAAATAGTGTAGATCTACCGGCATAGAAATATCGACCAGCAACACTTAATTATTTTTTCAGAACATTGTCCCTTCTTGCCATGGCTGCCCTAGCCTAAAAAGGACAATGTCTTTTTGATCTTATGAAACAAATCTATGATTGCGAGTTAAGAATAACACCTCGTTTAGTTGCCACACTGATCTAAATTAGAAAGACCAGACTAAGAGACGCAGACTTCAGGTGGGGCACCATCATTCACTGTAAAAAAAACAATACCCTGTCCCATCATAGCAATAAGTAATATAGAAAGCTCATGGGTGAGCGGCATCTATGGCACCTCATAGAGTGACCGGTTTACTCCAAAAGCCAGGAAATCATCGGCAAGCTTTTACGGTATACACGGTTCTTAGCTCATAAACGAACACTGCCACGATCCCTACTCCCAAACAGCTGCAAACTCGTGTTATGGCGTGTTACGGTATTTCTTTAATATTTGTGTTGTTGTTATTGCCTGCACCATTGAAACGTTTTGATTTTTTTTGTGCTGCCCGTAAGATTTCAGAATACACCACTATTTCGTTGCCAAACTGCTGCCATCCCCATTATTGCTGGACTCGTATCCTCCATTGTACAGGGTTATTTCACAAGAGTTTTCACTCTCTAAAGGGCAGCAATAATTTTATATTTTGCTTCATAAAAAATAAACAAATAAAAACTTACTTCCTCGATTACACGTTACATGATGTAGGAAATATATAAATTGTCATTTATAGTGCCAAATTAGCTCAACAATAAGTGAAATTTTTGTCAGTAATTGTGGTAGTAAGTAGTCATTAATAATAGGTGTAAGCATCACATTTGTTGAATTTCCCGTTTGTTTTAATATCAAATGATAATGTAGTACTGCACTGTAAGATCACAAACCCAACAGTTGGGCTAAATGGAAGATAATAAACCCAACAGTTGGGCTAAATGGAAGATCATAAACCCAACAGTTGGGCTAAATGGAAGATCACAAACCCAACAGTTGGGCTAAATGGAAGATAATAAACCCAACAGTTGGGCTAAATGGAAGATCATAAACCCAACAGTTGGGCTAAAAATGGAAGATCATAAACCCAACAGTTCGGCTAAATGGAAGATAATAAAACCAACAGTTGGGCTAAATGGAAGATCACAAACCCAACAGTTGGGCTAAATGGAAGATAATAAACCCAACAGTTGGGCTAAATGGAAGATCATAAACCCAACAGTTGGGCTAAATGGAAGATCATAAACCCAACAGCTAGGCTAAAAAGAGAAATATAAACTTAACAGTTGGGCTAAATGGAGGACTATAAACCCAACGGTTAGGTTAAATGGAGGCTTGTAAACACAACAGTTGGGCTAAATAAAGAATTATAAACCCAGCAGTTGGGCTAAATGGAGGATTACAAACCCAACTATTGGGCTAAATGGAGGATAACAAATCCATCAGTTGGGCTCAATGAAGAATCATAAACCCCACAGTTGGGCTAAATGAAAAATTATAAACCCCACAGTTGGGCTAAATGGAGAATTATAAACCCCACAGTTGGGCTTAATGGAGAATAATAAACACAACAGTTGGGCAACATGGAGGATTATTGACCCATCAGTTGGGCAAAATGGAGTATTACAAACCAATCAGTTGGGCAAAATGGAGGATTACAAACCCATCAGTTGGGAAAAAATGGAGAATTATAAACCCCATCAGTTGGGCTTAATGAAGGATTTTAAATTCAACAGTTGGGCAAAATTAAGAATTATTAACCCAGCAATTGGGGTTAATGAAGGCTTATAAACTCAACAGTTGGGCTAAATGGAGGCTTAAAATCCCATTATCTGGGCTTAATAAAGGATTTTAAATTCAACAGTTGGGCTAAATAGAGGCTTATTAACCCAACAGTTGGGCTTAATGAACGATTCTAAACCCAAAAGTTGGGCAAAATGGTGGATAAGTAACCCATCAGTTGGGCAAAAGGGTAGATTACAAACCCATCAGTTGGGTTAAATGAAGGATTCTAAACCAAACAGTTGGGCAAAATGGTGGATTATTAACCCATCAGTTGGGCAAAAGAGAGAATAACAAACCCATCAGTTTGGCAAAATGGGGGATTATAAACCCAACAGTTAGGCTAAATGGAGGATTACAAACCCATCAGTTGGGCAAAAGGGAGAATAACAAACCCATCAGTTTGACAAAATGGAGGATTACAAACCCATCAGTTGGGCAAAAGGGAGAATAACAAACCCATCAGTTTGGCTAAATGGAGGATTACAAACCCAACAGTTAGGCTAAATGGAGGATTACAAACCCATCAGTTGGGCAAAAGGGAGAATAACAAACCCAACAGTTGGGCTAAATGGAGGATTACAAACCCAACAGTTGGGCAAAATGGAGGATTATAAACCCATCATTTGGGCAAAATGGAGGATTACAAACCCATCAGTTGGGCAAAAAAGAGGATTATAAACCCATCATTTGGGCAAAATGGTAGAATAAAAAGCCAGCAGTTGGGCTAAATGGAGGATTACAAACCCAACAGTTGGGCAAAATGGAGGATTACAAACCCATCAGTTGGGCTAAATGGAGGATTATAAACCCATCATTTGGGCAAAATGGAGGATTACAAACCCATCAGTTGGGCTAAATGGAGGATTACAAACCCAACAGTTGGGCTAAATGGAGGATTATAAACCCATCAGTTGGGCAAAATGGAGGATTACAAACCCATCAGTTGGGCAAAATGGAGGATTACAAACCCAACAGTTGGGCAAATTGGAGGATTACAAACCCAGCAGTTGGACTAAATGGAGGATTACAAACCCAGCAGTTGGACTAAATGGAGGATTACAAACCCAGCAGTTGGGCAAAATGGAGGATTACAAACCCAACAGTTGGGCAAAATGGAGGATTACAAACCCAACAGTTGGGCAAAATGGAGGATTACAAACCCAACAGTTGGGCAAAATGGAGGATTACAAACCCAGCAGTTGGACTAAATGGAGGATTACAAACCCAGCAGTTGGGCTAAATGGAGGATTATAAACCCATCATTTGAGCAAAATGGAGGATTACAAACCCATCAGTATGGCAAAATGGAGGATAACAAACCCAACAGTTGGGCTAAATGGAGGATTATAAACCCAACAGTTGGGCAAAATGGAGGATTATAAACCCATCAGTTGGACAAAAAGGAGGATTATAAACCCATCATTTGGGCAAAATGGAGGATTAAAAAGCCAGCAGTTGGGCTAAATGGAGGATTACAAACCCAACAGTTGGGCTAAATGGAGGATTATAAACCCATCATTTGGGCAAAATGGAGGATTACAAACCCATCAGTTGGGCAAAATGGAGGATTATAAACCCATCAGTTGGGCAAAATGGAGGATTACAAACCCAACAGTTGGGCAAAATGTAGGATTATAAACCCATCAGTTGGGCAAAATGGTGGATTATTAACCCAGCAGTTGGGCTAAATGGAGGATTACAAACCCATCAGTTGGGCAAAATGGAGGATTAAAAAGCCAGCAGTTGGGCTAAATGGAGGATTACAAACCCAGCAGTTGGGCTAAATGGAGGATTACAAACCCAACAGGTGGGCAAAATGGAGGATTACAAACCCACCAATTGGGCAAAATGGAAGATTATAAACCCAGCAGATGAGCTAAATGAAGGCATATAAACCCAAATGTTGGGCAAAATGGAGGATTAAAAATGGAACAGTTTGGCTAAATGGAGGATGACAAACCCAGCAGTTGGGCTAAATGGAGAATTACAAACACAACAGTTTGGCAAAATGGAGGATTACAAACCCATCAGTTGGGCAAAATGAAGGATTATAAACCCAGCAGATGAGCTAAATGAAGGCATATAAACCCAACTGTTGGGCAAAATGGAGGATTATAAACGCAACAGTTGGGCTAAATGGAGGATTATAAATCCAACAGTTGGGCAAAATAGGGGAATACAAACCCATCAGTTTGGCTAAATGGGGGATTACAAACCCATGAGTTGGGCTAAATGATGGATTATAAACGCAACAGTTGGGCTTAATGAAGGATAACAAACCCATCAGTTGGGCAAAATGAAGGATTATAAACCCAGCAGTTGGGCCAAATAGGGGATTATAAACCCATCAGTTGGGCTAAATGGAAGATTATAAACCCAGCAGTTGGGCTAAATGAAGGCTTATAATTCCAACAGTTGGGCTGAATGGAAGATTATCAATCCAGCATTTGGGCTAAATAGAGGATTACAAACCCTTCAGTTGGGCTAAATGGAGGATTACAAACCCAACAGTTGGGCTGAATGGAAGATCATAAACCCAGCAGTTGGGTTTAATGAAGGATAACAAACCCAACAGTTAGGCTAAATGGAAGATCATAAACCCTTCAGTTGGGCTAAATGGAGGATTACAAACCCAACAGTTAGGCTAAATGGAAGATCATAAACCCAGCTGTTGGGCTAAATGGAAGATCATAAACCCAGCAGTTGGGCCTAATGGAAGATCACAAACCCAACAGTTGGGCTAAATGGAAGATCACAAACCCAACAGTTGGGCTAAATGAAGAATTATAAACCCAGCAGTTGGGCTAAATGGAAGATCATAAACCCAACAGTTGGGCTAAATGGAAGATCATAAACCCAACAGTTGGGCTAAATAGAAGATCATAAATCCAACAGTTGGGCTAAATAGAAGATCATAAACACAACAGTTAGGCTAAATGGAAGATCATAAACCTAACAGATGGGCTTAATGGAAGATCATAAACCCAACAGTTGGGCTAAATGGAAGATCACAAACCCAACAGTTGGGCTTAATGGAAGATCACAAACCCAACAGTTGGGCTAAATGGAAGATCATTAACCCAACAGTTGGGCTAAATGGAAGATCATAAACCCAACAGTTGGGCTAAATGGAAGATTATAAACCCAACAGTTGGGCTAAATGGAAGATCATAAACCCAACAGTTGGGCTAAATGGAAGATCATAAACCCAAGTGTTGGGCTAAATGGAAGATCATAAACCCAACTGTTGGGCTAAATGGAAGATCATAAACCCAACAGTTGGGCTAAATAGAAGATCATAAACCCAACAGTTGGGCTAAATGGAAGATCATAAACCCAATAGTTGGGCTAAATGGAAGATCATAAACCCAACAGGATGGCTTAATGAAAGATCATAAACTAAACAGTTGGGCTAAATGGAAGATCATAAACCCAACAGTTGGGCTAAATGGAAGATCACAAACCCAACAGTATGGCTAAATGGAAGATCATAAACCCAATGGTTGGGTCAACTGGAGGAATATAAACCCTAACAATTGGGCTGAAAGTAGGAATACAAACCCAACAGTTGGGCGAAATGGAAGATCATAAATCCAACTATGTTTTTTAAAATGTGTGCACTCTTTAATAGTTGTTATGGTAAATTTGCAATCAGAATCAATGCACATTAAACTATATAATTAGCATACTAAGGACAAAGTTACACATTGTTTTATGTTTTTGTAAGTTCGTAAAATTTGATAAAAAAAAGACACATTACTTGATATTTAAAAAAAAAAAACTATTTTCCCATCAAAACATTAGTTGTAAAACAGTGTTGCATGTTTCATTTTCTTGGATATTTTCTTCCAAAAACATACATTCCTTGAAATGAAGTACAAGAAAACAGAATACTGCTTGATCTTTTTATTACATTTACCAATACTGGTATGTTTTGGATTGTTTATAAAAACATAGAATTTCCCACATTTGCAGCCTTTCTTTGGCATTTAATAACAAAGCATTAACATTCATACACAAATAAAATAGAATTAAATGCATAATAAAAAATAAAGGTGTACTTTAGCTCTGTATTACGGTACTTAATGCAATGTTATTTTGATACTTGTGTGCAGTAATCATCAATCCCTTTAAATAAAATTAACAAGTGTTATATCTTATCATTCTTTACTTTTGATACATGAATTTTTACAAAAAGGTTAATGTAACAACATTATAATGACTTGCTTTTCATAAGACAATAACAAAACAACCATTTATGCAAAATATATGCATACATTACAATTACAATTCCATACAATTCAAAGACTAAATAAGTTTCAATAATAAAAAGGAAGTTTTAGAAGAAACAAGCATAAAATTGGATAAATTTTAAGTTGAAACAATATTAAAAACAAACATTTTGATCATAGAATAATACATAAACTCAAATGTGTCAAGTAAAGTTCAAGTTTCAAAAATAAAAATCTTTCATCCAAAGATTCATTAACACAAAGTTACTTATTAAAATTTAAGTTTTCATTTAATCATTTTTTTTTAAACACAGATTTACAATTAACATTTTTGCAAAGTTATGAACTCAAATTGTTATACAAGTATATAAATTTAAATAAATTTGTAGATCTAAAAGTCTGACACTGGTTATCACAGAAGCTCATTCTCTGGTTACCATGGTAACTAGGACCAGGTACGGATGGTGCAGTCACTGCCACCAGACACCATGTATTCTCCAGCCCGGTCAAATATCAGACACTGGACAGCATCTTCATGACCTACCAGTGAACTGATCTGTAAAAACACAAATACAGGGTGTAACATTTAGTCTGATAAATACCTTATTGGAGGGATGACGGGGATCAATAAAACTTTTAACACAATGAGACTTACATCAAATTGGGCAGTATGGATGTGTTTAAGTATTTTAGAGCATCATACTGGCTTACTTAAAAAATGATCATTTGTGTACAATTATTTTACAATAAATATAAATTTAAGGCTGTTAGTCATTGCATATCAGTATATCCTAACAATATTTCAAAGTCCTAAATGTTTTTCATTTACATTCTTGATTAAAGAATTACATTTAACCCTATGATTGAGAAGTGGCCTATATCCACGGAAAAAGGGACAGCTTTATTTTAAAGTGAATACAAGAGGTTGAATATGACCCCCAACTCTGTACAATATATATAACGCTCCACCTACCCTTCCATTAGCCACCTCATACATCTTCACAGTGCTGTCATTGCTGGCCACTGCTAACACCGCTCCTGGAAGAAGAATTATTTACATATAATGATTATATATGTTTGGACATTTTCTGACATTTTATATCTATCTTTTTTTTATGGCGTGAGGTTGGGGGTACATTTTCATACAGCTTTTAGATAAATTTGCAAATTGTTTTACTTAGAGCAACTATTTTGTATGTTTGAATGCTACTGAAGCAATTGAAAAATAAACAATAATAGCAATGATTTTAATGCAAACAAATAAAACATCCAGTACTGTAAGGCATATACTAAAACAATAAGTAAGAAAAAGAAAACATTAACATATTTATTAAGCAAATTAATATTGATTATTTTTTAAATCTTTTTCCTTTTTGAATACACTTGCATCCTATTTATTAATATTCAAGTTAATAATAGCAATAGCTTCTTGCATGCAAAGTAACTTACTGCTACTTTTAATTTTAATATCATATCAATCAACCTATGAAGAAACAACTTGTGACAAAGTGCTGAAGCTATTTGGCATGTGCAAGAACTTACCTTTTAGATTAAACTAGAAATAGTAGCAAGAGCTTTAAATTTTTACACTTATTAGTGACAATCAGCCAATCTTAGCTTTACTGTTCTTCGTATTGCTAAATAAAACCACTGAATAACCAAGGATTGTATGACTTTTATCAAAATTATGAAATAGTGGGGAAAAAAATCAAGAAAAGGAGATGTTTATCTGCGCTTAATAACGTTCTAAAGGCCTGAATGGGCAGAAAAAATAAAGGAGTAAGTGCCTGTAACTCACCAGTTGGATCAAAGGCCACCCTATTGGCTGGGTGTGGCCCGCAATCAAAGCTAACCATCGGCGCCCCTTGTCTCACATCCCACAGTTTGACCACTCCATATGAGTCGCATGATGCCACTGTGTCTCCCTGAAGATTGATAGGTACTTCAGTTACATAGGGAAAGATACTGGCTGATAAAATAATAAATATATCTATGTCCCATACAACGTTCATGTACAATATCCCAGTGTCCCAGTGTAACAAGTTAATGATTATGCCTGTGAAGGACATCATATAACAGCCCCACTGTCCATCCATCCATCCTTATATCCATCTAACCATCTGTCTGTTTGTCAATCTGTCTATCCTTCTTTTGTGTCTCAAATATGAATTTTACTCCATCATATATATATATATATATATATATATATATATATATATATATATACACATATATATATATATATATATATATATATATATATACATACATGTATATTTATCTATATTTATTTATATATTTTATATATATATACATTTCAATCAAACATCTTTATGTTGCTTACACTTGAAGATGTGTACATAACATTTACAAGTGCAAACATTAGGGTCAAGGTCATATTTAATGTTATTTGATCTTTAAGGGCATGTGTCAATTCCTGTGACAATTTTTGCCGTTAAAGTTCACACATTTGCAATCCTGGCCTTAAGGTCAAAGTCCATTAATTGTTGATAAATTTCCGGGTATAACCACTGCAGCCATTGAAGATCTTTTGGCAAAGGTATATAGTAAACAATTTCAAACACAGAAAAAAAGGCATCTGTAAATTTCATAGAAAAATCATGGATTTATAGATCTTAAAATAATTGCTTCTATGAAAAAAATCTTCATATAAACAAATGTTAGGAAGCACACATTTATTTTTAGATAATTTAGAAGATCATCATTTTAAAATCTAAGCGTACACTTAAATCTTTTATAAATTATAAGAATAAAATACTCTCTTTAGATAATTATCTAGACTCTCTGAGTTCTACTTTTTGTGTATTCTACACAAACATGCATGAAAGCAAAAATTAAGAAGCATAATATGGATTAAGCCAACACATAGAAGCCCACATAAAAAGGTGACACATGAAACTTGACACATTTCCAAAACTTTCTCTTACCTGCTTACAAAATAAACAGTTTAAATTCAGGCTTTATGTAAATGCAAGTGTTGTTATCTAGTGATAACATACTTAAAATTAATTTAACAATAATAAAACAAGGTCTGAGTTGGGATTTGTTTTTATTTTTTAAGTTTTTTAAATACTGGCAATTAGAAATATCAAGAAAAATCAAATTAATCAAAATGTGGAATCGTTCAAGCCCACATTTAAGGAGTCTGTGATTATAACCTCACTGCAGTCTTTCTTCCAAGTTGTTCTAGTTTTACTGATGAAGTGTTGCTTCTTTAGTCTTAAGACTCCATCCTTTTTAAAAAAAGCTTAATTTAACAGAATGTAACTGTAAGAAATAAAGTACTAAGCAATTTAAAAAAGATAAAAAAAAACAGACGCTAATATCACACAAATACTACAGCATGCTAATTGCATGTTCTTTTCTAATGATTTAATATTTCTCACTTTATAGTGTAGATTATAATGTATAAATATCTTCTACCACCATCACTCTCATGTAAGTTATTAGCTTTTGTTTTATATTTTTAAAAATTGTCTGGAAAAAGCAACAAGTGACACAAACTCCATTCATATGCACAACCTACACATAAATGAATGTAGCTATTTTATCATAAATTAAGGAATGTGGAATGTCAATGCAACAAATTATGAGGAAGCTCCATATTTATGCTTAGCCTACACAAGGACCAAGTGAATGTTTGCCTTACATAATACAAAAAAAAATGACAAATAAGCAGCCAAAAATGTACAAGCTCCATCAGGTTACCATTCCTGTACAGTTAATAATATTAAATAAATGTATTGGCTAATATTTTAGATCATCAACAACACATACAACTCCTTGAAAATTATAAAACTGCAACATATATAGTAAAGAAGCTCCTTATTCCTGAACAGTCTACATATAAACCCAACTAAATAATCTTGAATAAGCACTTGAGTAACAACACATAAGTGTACTAACACTGCTGCTGCCATCTTGGCCCGGCTGAAAATATGGTATGAAATGAACATGACATCAACAACAAAAGTAAATAATGTAAGAGCTGTCAGTAGACAGTGCGCTCCTCTTTTCTCAGTACTGGACCCTTACCAATGACTTTGAAAAGTGGAGCATAAAATAAGGAATTATAAGTTATATCTAAATTCCATCACCACTAAAGACCACTAAAGACAATTTGCAATCCTTTCACAAATTTATAAATCAAAACACTGGACAATCACAGTTTCAATAAAATTATATACAACTGTAAAAAATGTCTATCTAATGTGAATATGACCCAAAAAGGGATAAAGATTCAACATACTAAAAGACAAGAAACCTAAATAGTGCATGCTCATTCTTTGAAAACACAAATGTACAGTGAAGTATATTAAAAGTTTACTTAACTAAAAGTCTGTAAACAAGATTTATTGTACATTGTCAGACATAAAGTATTGACATTATTGAAACCTTGATAATATTGAGACCTTTAGGGATTGTTTGCATAAAAATAAGTACAGATGTATAGAATTTATTACAAAAATATTGTTTTAAAGATTATATAAGGACTTTTAAATGTAACAATGTTCAAAAAAAAAATTGGAAATAATTGGAAAAGAATCTATATTTTCGCAAAGGGAGCATGACCAAATAATTGCTATAAAATTTACCAAAACCTTCCTCAGACTTACCTTAAGGTTGAATGTGGCAAAGTTGACTGAGTGCAAGTGTCCGTAGAATGTTTGGGCACACAGACCCTGGGGAGGAGAAACAGGCTAGAGTCAACACAGGTGTATGTTGGACACAAACTATACTTTAAATCAGGTATTAACAAGGTAAACCAGATACTAAAACGGATTAACAAATTAAATTTTGCTAACAAAATTGACAAGATCACATTTGATAAATGTCACATGCCATGGAGACAGAAAGCCTGTATTGTCAATGAATTATTGGTAATTGACAATTCATGCTACCACTTTCCATTGGATTTGATGTTTATCTTATTATACCAAGCAAATACACTGACACAACAAGAGGAAAAGAATGACCCTGAATCACTTACCTAAGGATTCTGGATTTTAGTATGGTTTAAAATCTAATCATAAGACTAAATGTACACAACTGTGCCTTTGGCATCTAGTGATCACAAGCTATTTTTTAGCAAATCCAAGCACACATTACCCATCAAAATGTCCATGAAGACTTAAGATCTTAATAAAGATGTGTGAAGATAAGGTCTAAACATTTTAAGGGTGTTCACATTATTGTTTGATCAGTTGGAATACTGACTTACTTTTTTGATGCCATGTGACCTTGTTATGACCTAATCCAAGATTACATTCAGACAAATATTCTGTCCACACTGGTGAAGATTGTGCTATAAACATGGCCTTTAGGGTGTTCACATGTCTTCTATGAATTAACCTAGTGACCTACATTTTGACACCATGTGACCCAGTTTTTAAGTCAAACAAGATTTCATGCAAATACTCTGACCATGTTTGGTGAAGATTGGGAAATAAATGTGGCCTCTTGTGTGTTTAGAAGTTTTCTAGGATTTGACCAAGAGACCTACATTTTGATCCTATATAACCCTGTTGTGAATTCATTCAAGATTTCATGCAGACAAATATTCTGACCCATTTTGTTGAAGATTGGGCCATACTTGTGCCCTCTATTGTGTTCACGAGATTTTCTAGGATTTTGCCTAGTTACCTACATTTTGACCCCATGTGACCAAGTTACTACCTCATTTTATGCAAACAAACATTCTGTTGAAGATTGGGCTATAAAAGTGGCCTCTAGCATGTTCACAAGGGTTCCAAAATTCTGCCAAGTGACCTATTTTTACCCCTCAGTTGCAGTTGCAAACTCATCCAAGATTTACTTGCAGACAAACATTCTGATCAAGTTTGGTGAAGATCCAATCAAATAGTAGCTTTAAATTATTGACACCCCACGATTTATGATGCAGGAGGAACCAAGGGGTATTAGAAAGTTTACCATGAGCAAGTTGTGCCCAGGTGAGATAGAAAGACATTAGAATGCATGGACATAGACAAGATGTAACATGCAGTTTACTCGTAAACCTTAATATCAGCAGCATAAATCAGCAGTCTATCTTTGGCTCCATATGATGGTGTCGAATTGGACATTACGAATTATCACATTATTATGTACAAATGTAAATTGAGTACAGGTAGATCACATGAGGTATAAAAAAGTAAATGATACACTACAACATGAGATCACTATGCTGACCTACTCGACGTTGCTGGAATGTACTAACACAATGATAGGCTGATGTTTGGGAGGTGTCCATGGTAAATGCAACTAGACTTGGTACTGTAAAGTCTCAACAAAATCAGACCAATTAAAGCCAAAAAGAAACCATTGACAATGCTGTCTAATAACAGACTGACCGACAAATGTCTCTAGTAGGCTCACTTTACTTTCATTCTAGAGGTATGACAGAGACACAATGCTGTATGTTATGATACACTATCTGTTGCTGTGATACTTAAGATGATTGCATCTTTCACAAGAATTTTCCATACAACACAATTTCTGAAGTCTCATTTAAAGTTATTTTGACCTGAAGCCATATGCTGAAAACAGTTTAAACAATCCAATTCCTTTGCCTACTTTTAAAATAAAAGTTCTTACAGTTCTGGCATCCCAGAGTGAGAGTGTCTTGTCTGCAGAGCAGGTCAGCAGTGTGTTTGAGAAGGGAAGGAACTCTATGCTGTTCACAGAGTCAGTGTGTCCACGCATGGTGTAGCGACATCGCAGACTGTTCAGATCCCACACCTTCGCAGTGTTGTCCATAGAGCAACTGGCCAGGAAGTCTCCACATGAATGCCAACTTACACACCAAACTGCGAAGTAATACAAGAAAAAGTTGATGCAGAGCATCAAAGTCACTGGAAATAATAGAACGCTAAGCATAGTAGCATTTATCACCATTTCATTTGCTATTTTGGAATAAAAATATTTCAAAAATGTTGTTAACTGATTAAATTTGTAAGTGGGAATGACACTTTTTGATTCCAAAGGCAACACAACATCTGTAAACAATACCTACTAATAATAATTTATGCTTTAAAAAATATGATCGATTCTTAAAATCTGTGACATCAACCCCATAGGTATTTCCAAAACTAATTATAAAACTAGGGTCGCTGTTCTCAGCAACCCAATAACCAGAACCTTATAATGCCATTACAATTTTATTTGCTCAAACTAAAGAATCATGTACGGTTCAAACCATGGATTATTGTAATAATGGCCAATCAGTTTGCTGATTATTTAGTTTAACACATTTTGTTTATGAAAAAGCTTAAGATTAAAAATTACCTTCTGACAAATCAATGCATTTTCACACCAAATTTAAAATAAAAAGTAAAAAATGTAATATAAGTAAAGACTAATGAAAAAATTAAAAGGGAACTTCATTGAAATTAAACTACATTGAAATAAATGAAGAGTAAAAATAAAATAAATATAATAAAATATAATAAATATGATAAAAAAGTATGAGTTTCATATGACTACTCACCAGCATGTGTATGGTCGGTGAATGTATGAACACATTCTGCCTTCGAGAAGTCCCAGATCTTTACTGTAGTATCACCACTTGATGTCGCCAACTTTGTTCCACTGCATGGAGAGAGATGGTAGGTTAATAGAGGCAATGATTACACAACTTGTAATTTCATTTTTAGTTTTACACAGCATAAAAACAGCCATTTATGGCTCCAAATTAATTATGTATATATCCAGATATAAAACTTTTAATTAAAATGTTTTAGAATAAAATTAACTTTTTAGCAATGAAATATGAACATGAGCAATGAAGCTCTCCAACAAAACATTAAATAATGTACAGAAAAATTCCAGGATAAAATTGTTTACATGGCAAATCTGTCATTATGCAGAATTATTATATCATTTATAAAAAAAGTGGCAGTTCATTTACCATTTAAACAATACACTGATTTTTTTATAATAAATTAAAAATATATATCACTGAAGTAATAAGTTATGTATTTGTCATCAGCGAATCTTATAAACCATGTTCATTATTTTAACTGCAGTAAAACCTTGCTTAAGGACTAGCTAAGCAATGCAGGACAGTTTTTTTTCTTTACTTATCTCCAACCTTGGAAAGTGGGCCACCCAGCTACCTGGGACACGGGACATTTATTTCAGAACCAATTAACAAAGTCACACCTTTCTTAATCATCGGTATGCTGGACATCACCAGGTAGTCCAGTTATCCAAAAGTTATTATCAGTTTATCATGCCTGTAAACACAGCTCGAGTGAACAAGATCGTTTGCACACTTAACGACTTCAAATTACAACATTGCTGATTCATTTATGGTAATCGTAAAGAAGTCTATGATTTGTTTGATGTTTACAAACTCATTCTATATCATAAGTTGTTGAGGAAGAAGCTTTTAGTATCGTCATAGCTGCCTAATGGATATCGTCTTTTCATTTCTTGATATTCTTAAGGGTGCATAAAATTTTAAGAAAACATTCTTTTCTTCATTCTTTCTTTGATTCATTCTTTTTGTTTAAGTTAACTTTTCTTTCAGGACTGACCTTTATGTTAAATTTCTTTTTACAGCATATATTAAATACCAAAAATCTACTTTATTTTTATGTTTAATAAATCCTTGTAAAAATGACTAAATTCTAAAATATACTGTAATACATAAAAAAGAAATTTAAAACAAATAAACTATAACACAATAAGTACACTGAAATATTAATACAACATAAAGACAACATAATATTAAAACTTAGATGTCAGCATCAGTTTAATAAACTGATTTGTATGAACTCACAGACAGGACCACCTTCCTTAGTGGGACACTTTAAAAAAGAACCACAGGTGACCCTCTTAGCAAGGTTTTACTGTAATTAAAAGGTAAACTAAACACACAAACAACGTTAGATGAGAAAACTAAAGTTATTACATAAAATTCTGATCTTCAATGGGTCTACAATAATAGACACATTTTCTCAGAAACAGTAAGTCTGGTATACATACGATGGATGGAAGTCACATTCAGAGACCCAGTCTGTGTGCCCCTCCCCTGTCATGATGATGTCCCCACTGGGCACAGACCACATCTTCCATGTCATGTCATCACTGCTTGTCGCCAGAATCTGCTTACGGGGGTGCAACGACAAGCTGAATTGTGGGAATGAACTAGAGTTATGACAAAGATCCTAAATACAAGTCTGAAACAACTGGTTTTAGTCAGTGCACTGGTCATTTTTACTGTTCAAATTATTTACATATGTTACAGACAATCTGTTACAGGTATGAGACTTTGTTGTTGTTTTTAATTTGATTTTGTTGAGAATCACAAACACATCCTGAAACACAGACTGAAAAGAGAGGCTGAAAATAGCAGAATGAATGGGAATTATTTTATTAAACAAATACAATTAGTATTTCTTTTAAATTAAAAGAGAAATAATTAGTAACCTTATTGAGATTAAGATGTTTCTTGGACAATAAGACAATCATTACACACACTGTCAATATGTACTTACCCACTGATCGAGTGGGAGTGAGCTTGGAAGGTATGAGACAGCCGGAACCCTCCTGACCGAGCTAGATGTCCTGATGGAGCCTTGGCCATGCCAATGTAGGGGTTCACGCCATGGTCCCGTGGGAACTCTGTGTCCTAAAATACATAACAGACACTCAATGGTGGAACAAACATACCCATTGCCAACATATATCTCCACTTGATGTGAATGATGGTTATTCCTTGGAAATAAAAAGTTTAGAAAAAAACACATAGAGACCTTGTTTCACAATTAAAAATATAAATCAGTTTTTAACACAACTTGCATGGGCCATTAAATAATGTTCAATAAGCTTCAGATACCCATACTGCTGGTTAAAAGCAATCATCGTCTACTTCATCGAAAAGGATAAACAAAAGCATTCCCCAATCAACTGAAAACAAATAAGTGTGATGTTTTAGCATTTCTTACATTAGGATGTCTCTTATAGTCCTGTGGTAGGTTCTGTACATCCATGGTTCTTTCCCCCTGCAGCATCCTCTGGGTAGGACCCCGCCCTTCTTCATCCAGGGATACCCCACCCTTCTGACAGAGACGATTTGATGAGGTAGCACTCTGCATAAGGCCTGGAATAGAGGAAGAGCAACAAGAGGGTTGAGTCATAATAATGAATAATGGGTTGTAAAATAATATATTTTTTCAGTTTGGTCAACTCATAAACATTAAAAAAGTTTTTTAATAGCAATGATAAGAAAAGTTGTAATAAATGCTAAATTTTTGCAAGGCTAAATCTCAATTACATCTTCAAAATAATAAATAGATAAGTAATATTAAAATAGTGGCAATTCAGCTTGAGACTTGTCTTTATAATTTTCTGAAAATCAATAAAATCATTCAAATAGGCTTAGTTACCTCATCTGTTATGTGCAAATTGTGCATTGAAAGAGTTCTAAACCCCTTTTGAGCCTAAATTAGTTGTGAGGCTTTGTTCGCTAAGCATACCTGATCGGTTGTGTGCAGATCCCCCCTTGAAAGACTCCATACTCTTGAGAGTACTCTGTAGACCAGTCACCTGACCCATGGCACGGTCTCTCTCCAGCTTGGATAACATCTTCTCTTTCATGGCCACCTCATACTTCTTCTTCAACTGCTGCAGTGTAGGCTCATACTGGCCATAGTGGCGCTTCAACCTTCAGGACACAAGTGAAAGTGTATGTACTTACTTAAGAAAAATAAAAGCAGAGAGTAGGCTCAAACTGGACATGTTTTGGGATAACCAGAGGAAAGCAAAATTCAATCTTTGTCTTCAATTTTTTGTTCATTGTTTTAATCACAAAAGTTAAAACAATTTTATACTCACTGTTCTGTTTCTTTTATTAGCAATGATTTTTATTTCATGTATGTTGTTTTATTTTTCTACTTAACATCTTAAAATCTTAGCCACACAGTAACAGTCAGAAAACATGTCCCTGTGAAGCAGATCAAATGACCTAGTAATATTCTTTTTTTATCATCTTGCAGTTAGTCAAATTATTCTGAACCATGCAAATAGGATCATAAAAAGTCTACGGACAGTGGCTAATATGGAATATTATCAATCCATATTTATGTGCAATGTTAATATGCAATCATACGTTCATACCTCTTGATATCAGTAATAAGCTTGTTTTTCTCCTGCACAACTCGTTTGTGATGCATGCGATGATAGTCTCTTTCCTTCCTCAGCTTCACATACACATCCTTGGCTTTCCTACAATACAGAATGGTTTGGGATCATTACAAATTAAATTATAATTACAGTTATATAGCATGTAATTACAATATTTATCAATATCAAGTTTGACCGTATAACAGTGACTTCAAGACGACAGTAAGTTGCTTGGTTACAATGATAGGTATACAAGACTATTCTAACTTGATTTTTTTTTAGAAATAGTACTTTTCTGACAGTTCAGTTTGTTTTGAACCCCTCTATAGACAATAATAAAACATTTGCTTAAATGTATAGCATGTATAAAGCTAAAATGTAGCCCAAAAAAGTATTCCACCCTAGTGATCTATGACATTGACACTGCAAAAATGGTCTAAACTGCAGTTAGAATACTTGTGCACAACTTGTGTTGTATTCCAAGTAGATTCTTTTGCACTAAATTATTATGTAAAGATAAAAAAAAATGTAAAAAAAATCCTGCAGGAGACTTGGCTTTTTTGTACTGTTCACGACAAAAGACTTTCTATCTTGTGCTCAATAAACATTATGACTCAGTTAAAATTAAAAGCAAAATTATTCTTACTATAAAGAGTGCAATAAAAATTAATCTGTTTGACCTATATCAAAAAAATTTACTATAAATAATATAAATAACATGAACATTTTGTTTTGTTGTAATATAATGTAAAAAAAAAAATCACTGTATAAATTATTATTATTCAGTTTTTATCTTGTCTTGAAAGTCATCTGTTGATCCATCACCATGAGAAATATATTAAGCAGTTCTACAAAAATGTTCCTAGTGTTAAGTTTTCTAGACTATGTATAATTGTAACATGTAACATGAATACAAACTTAGGCAAACTTGTGGTTAATATGACAGTCCATCAGACAAGTAAGATTTTAAGTAAAATCATAAACATTTTGAAGATTCATAACTTTTCTAAACAATAATGCATAACAAAATGCAACTTCCAAGCATAAATTGAGTTGAACAAAGAATTCCAGTAAACAATAGAAAACAACAATGTATGAGCTCTCCAGCATCAAAAGTTATTTTAGTAATGTCAAACGTGCTGGAATTTTTGCTGATAAGAAGCATTGGTTTTAGTATTTAAAGAGGGACCAAAAATCACAAGATATCAATGTTACTGTAACATGATGACATATGACTGTGTACCCATATCTAATGTTGATGTAACAATCATACCTCCAACACATAAGACATCTATATGGTCAGTACCTTGTAGTGATCATGGAAGAGGCATATATATGTATATTTATTATTGCTATTGCACCAAATGGGTCTTTTTTTGACTTAATGATGAAGTTATTTATTAACTGCCAATATTGTCTGCTATACCTCAACCACAAAGTATTTCTTCTACCAATAGTACAACCTGAGACAGTTACTCACAGTGCAGCCTCCTTGAATTTCTCCACTTCTCCCTTAAGGAACTTAATCTCACTGTCCAGAGTCTGGTTGCGTGTGTAGATGTCGGGCACCACACCCACGTCCTCCTCATTTAGAAATCCACGCTGCTGTAACTCATACCTACAAGGAAAGAAAGTACAGAAATCATGTAAAACCTTAGTTATAACTGTAGTATATTCAGCTTTATTGAAAAAGGCTATACTTTGTAGTTACAAATGCTGTGTATGCTCACTGTACTGAGTCTTATAACCATCCTGATCTCCACATGTACAATACAGTTGTGATTAAATGATAGAACGGCACACTTGTGTTTCTTCGATTTCTCTCCATTTAGTTATAAAATACTATCATTTATTACTTCTAAATATATGTCTCAATAGAGACAACAAACAAATAAACATTACAATAACAATGCTGTTGGTAAGTTGAAAGTATAAGGTTATATGTGTAAATATCTGTCACCATGTCCGGCTATTCGCTTAGGTACCAATGTTGCAGTAAGTTGCACTACAAGTGTGGAAGTGTTTGTTGATAAACATTGAATGACCTAAGCCTGCAATTTTTATTTACTGCCAAATCTAAATACTTATTTGTTTGTTACTAAATACCTACAAAAGTTACTTGTCATATTGAAGGGTATGATAGTAGATTGCAGAGATCCTGATAAGCGTTGGTGTCAGTATAATGGACCGGTCGGGTTCAGTCCTTGGGCACCTCATAAGTGCCCCTGTGCTATAATGATAGAAATGTCGCTGCGCAGTATCGGCAAAAATGCCGGCTAATCCCATCCCTGATAAGCTGGCACTAAACTAGCACTATGACTGTGCATCAGCAAAGGAGCCTGGCACTTGCCATTTTTTAAAACTCTGGTACATGAATGAACATAGAAAACATTGTGTGGTAGATCTTACCACTCAGTCTGGAAGCAGTCTAGGGTCCGTTCCATCCCCATCCTGACCAGAAAATTGCGGACAAAATCATCGACCACCTCAGGATGTTTGGTCACCTGTGCCTTGTGTGTAGACTCCTTGCGAGCCTAATACAGAATAGAACCAGACATGATAACTCTGGCAGGAGTATATCAAAGGAGTTTTAAAAAAATCTCAAATATAAATCACTTTTACACTTTTATTATAATGATTTAACAAAACTTTGAATATTATGACAAGTTATCCTGATTTTTACATCTCTTTTACATTTAAATTTTACATTTAAAAAAAGAACTTTTTTAATGCAACTATAATCTGAGGATTTGTACCACTTTAGTAAGCATTAGAGTAAAGACAAATCTTAAATAGCAGATGAAACATTATTTTAAAAAGAATGAGACAGCACATTGAACTCACTGTAGCCCCTTCATCCTCCTTGACATCCCGAAGTGTACGCACAGCAAAGTCTAGGTCTTCCTCCAAGTCTTGAAAATAATGAGTATTAATTTTATAATTGCAGGCCCTTAGACTTTTTTCCAGATTTTATGTTTGTTCTTTTTTCAAATATATCAAAACTGTGTTAATAAAATAGACGTTTCAATATTAAATGTAAAACTAAAATTTTCTTATAAGAAAACTGAACTGGTGAAATTAATCACAATTCTCTTCTTATTTTACTATGGCTTGTACGGTAATCAGTTAATTATTATTACTGTCTTATATGTTGTTAAGTTTTAACTATTTTAAGATTAAATGCTTTCTTTTTTAAAATATGTTTTTTAATGTATATCATAGGAAAAATGAGATTATTACAATAGCATGTAAATTTGCTAAAAGAAATTTACAATAAAGCAACTTTCAAAACATAGCAACAGGAAAAATGTTTCAATGAATAATAAAATGCGTACTGTGATATACTGCATGCAATTCTACTTTTGTAACACATGAAAGCACACAGAAGGTGGAACTACATATTCTCACAAGTGTCAATCAAAAGCTTATTTTATTAATACTTTATTCCAACAATAATAAAAATTTGATTTTGTTCTGGACTTTGACTGTGTCCTTGATTTTGTCATTGACTTTGATATTGTTAAGATCTTGAGGAATGTTGTGAAGTACATATAGGCAATTCCGACAGCCTTGCTACTGGGTTAACTCTTTAGCGACTTGGTTGAGTGTCTGCCTACAGAAATGAAGATCCCAGGTTTGATCCTAGTTAGGTAGAGGATTTTTGTCAACCCAGATTTACTTTAGGAATCAGAATAAAGATAATATAAATATGTCTTTACCATTATGGGAACATTTTGTTGATAAACACATGTACTCATATGCAAATGTAGGCGCAAGCAGATTATTGGTCAGTGGCCTTTCTTTTTTGCTTAGTCAGCAATAAGGTTTTGGTGGCCATTTTGAATATAATATAATAAATATAATATATAATATAACAATATAACATAACATAATAATAAATATATTGTAATATAATATAATATAACAACATAACATAACAATAAATATAATATAATATAATAGTAATAATAATAATAAATACCAAATTTAATATAATAAAATTATGCATTTTAACGCTACAAACCAATCATGCAAAGCAAACAAAAACTTGTCTTGTATAATTTATACCTTTCCCTCTCACTTGCCAGAATTAGACTTTATTAACATCTTCAGAAAGATAGTATAAAAACTACATAAAAACACACACACAAATATCTGTCCACACAATACATCAGGAACAAAGGTGTCTACAAGAAAATATAAGAAATGAAATCGATAATACAAAATGACCATAATAAAACCAGGAGTCTACAAATGGGTGATAAATATAAAATACAATAGTGACAAGAGATATACTTACAATCTGGTTTGTCTGAGATATTAAGAGAATGGATAAAACAGAAACTATGTTTTAAAGACTTGTTATTATCAGCTTCAGCCGCAACATGTAGCTAGGTCCAAAAAGTAAGTGATTGTTTAATTTTAAACTGAATGGTGAGGTAAGTATGGCAATAGCAGAGGTCTTTAAGGTACAAACATGGCACTTTGTTTATTAAAACTTGATGGGATATTGTTCTGTATTTTGAGTGAAAATAACACACTACAACTATTGGCAAAATTTAATGAAACATGAGAGATAAAAAATGCCTTTAGTGAATAAATGATGTTAATTAATAACATCAATAGAAAGAATTTAGTTAACAATTTTTTTTTACCTGGGACAACAAAGTCTTCATCTACTGGAACTTCCTCGTATGCAAATTCATCATCAGAATCAATGGTCAATTGTTCCTCTGTGACTTAGTTAAGGAATCTAACAGTTTCCAATTACAGTGATTTAATATTTACCACAATATTACTAAACCCCTACAATCAATTTAAAATTGAACATTAGATACCAAACAACACCGTTTTTCTCATATGGTATTATAATTGATTGAACTCCAGGCCTACCATAATTGCTTCCCATGTTCGACGTACTGTGCACAAGTTTAATGTCACTGCATTAGGAGGAGAGAATCACCATAAAGCTATCTGCTAAGTACAACAGTGGTAGAGCTTCTAACTCATTGCCAGAGCTGTGGGTATGACTCCTGCCCTGTTTAAAAGGTTCAGCTGGCAACTTAAATAAATTCAATGGAGAATTTTCTTTGCAGTTGGTCACAGGGTGATAACAGGATAGAAATGTGTGTGATAGGTTGATGCCTTACACCACATTGTACACAAGAAAACTGTATTCTGTCAACTTACCAGCCTAAATTTCTTTAACAGATAAGATGTCCTCCTGTTGAAATATGTATTATGTGTCTGATGACTAAGCATCATATGTACACAAAAGCAACTAAAGGTTATCAAACATGCACTTGCAACCAGGACACATAAACACTGCTAACATACATGCACTTGTTTCCAATGTTAAATAACACAATAAGATCTAACAAATGAGTTGTAAATATGCAATACTAGGTAATATTGTATTTGTAAAGACTGGATATGTGTGCCTATCTGTTTATTAGACATCCATATTATTAATTCAATATCGCGAAAACTGGTTACGACAAAGATTCCTCCAAACAGTTATGTAGGGTTATGATGTAAATGAAAATTGCACATATAAATAACATCATGTTAACAAACGTTTGCTGATTACCACAACAAACGAGACATTTAGTGAAAGGATACTCTCAAGGTAATATTTTTCACTTTCTGGATCTGCAGCCATTTTGCGTCTCGAGATCTCCCTAGTAACAAGGCGGTGTCAACGTCAAATCTTACTCGTCGATATATCCTCAACAATTAAGAAACCATTGAAAACTACTTATTTGTAGTACATTTTGTTTTGTTGTTGTCGTTGTTCTATTTAAGATGCGAACCTTTCACTAGAAATACATGTTTATAAATTTGTAGTTTTACTACAAAAAAGTGTCGAGAATTTGGATAAATTACTAAATGTCCGAGACCATCCGATTGGCTGGGAATTTTCTAGAAAGGTACGGTTTGGTAAATTGTACGGTGCACCGCTTGAAAGGAAACACGTTTTTCACAAAACAAAATATTGTTGTCACACATATATACTGAGATCTTAAAAGATTTACAGTCATGAGTTCTGAGGAACACAAACCAACAGTCTTATTTCCAGCTATAAACGCCGATGATGATGACCAGGCAGTTACGGAGATCGAGAGTTTATGTTTCAACTGTCAAAACCAGGTAAACACTAGCACGGACGCAACAGAAATACCTTTAGGACACTGTGTCATTTGTATCCGTTTTTTTCCGTTTGCATCGCTAAATCATTTAGTAATATATTTATTGACAACAGTAAGATTGTCCCACAGGGACAGTCTGTCTTTAGTTAAGACAACTTTTTCACAACTTCAATGAAACAATTTATTTGTCTCATGACATTAGCAAATAATAAGAATTAAATATTGTGTCTTTATACTCCATTACCTGAACACTCAGAATGAGCTGATCAGATTTAACCCCCTTCAAAAGCCATTTTACCCAGGATGGGGTTTGAACCCACGACTTGCTCAGGAGTCAGGTGCTCTAACAACTGAGCTACCCGGGCAGACAACACTGGGAAGACACTACAGTGCTAATGTGCATGTTATGATATCTATTTTTACCTGCAAATGCGTGATTATAAAAACATGGTATATTGTAGTAAAACATCCACTGTAGAATAGTAAGACATCTATTCCCACTGCCAGTCTTAAGTCAAGCAATAGACATCAGTGTTCTCCCCATGCCATCATCACCAGTTGCATGGGACATGCCTTCACTCCGGGACATCTTAGACCTACATGCCATAATATCCTAACATGATTTGATCCAAGCCCAATACCCATTGATGGTAATCAGTGGCACATGCACACATACTTCTCATCAGAACTGATATGCATTGATTAAGCTAGCGCAGCCAGTCAAACAGAGTTAAGCATGAGATGTAGCAAACTGAATAATCCCATAGCTAGTTATATACTATCAAATGTAATTGCATTTTTCCACAGGTCAAGAAATGGGCATATCCTTACATATCACACTTTAAATATACTCTTTTGTACACATTACAGTGTGGCAGAAATGTTTACTATGTATATTTATTAATTAATTACCTCCCTTTATGATCCACCTGATTAATGGTCATTTTACAAATAATATATGATTAGCTTGAGGGCCACTTTCAGTACAGATAAACACAGACACATACAGACACACACTTCACATCGCATATTTGGTCATTGGCAACCAAAAGTAAATCTTACCTCCTGTCTTGATCAAGTTACACTTTACTTACTTTCGCTTAACATGCTCTCACTCTCGTCAATATCGCTCTTTTGTTAACCTTAGGATAAATGATAACAATTATTGATGTTACTCTTAGGATAAAACATAAAGTTTGATACTTCTGGCTTTTTATTTCTTTCCGGAACACTTTGAGATAAATTGACTCTCTTCAAGTAAAATAGTATAAAAACTAGTAATGGTGAATCCAGGGAAACAGGATTAGTACTGTTACAACAGTACAAAAATCAGCTCAAGTTAGTTCTGATATAAATTTTACAATCTAAACCTTAAACGTTATTCATACCTTTCTCCTTTACATGTTGTACAAAATACTTTTATGTTTTTCAAAATCAAAAACTTGAAAAGTAAACATGACCATTTTTTTTCAATCATTGAATGTTGTTTCGTTTTGACTTAATAGTTCTGTAAATTTATTAGTTATTAATGTTTCCAATAATACAGCTTAATATAGTGAGTCCTTAATTTTGAGTAGAAAGGGCATTCACAAATAAAATGAAAATTGTCAGCAGGTTTGTTACAATGTTTAAATTTCTTTTCATTAACTGGTATTGCTTCGTGTTTGTTCTGTCTACCTCTCTCGATTTTGAGCCTGAATGATGACACTCTGACTGTACCCAATGATATTCTATCTTTTTGTATGGATACTTTGTCCAAGTACCGCTGGAAATTAAAATCTGCAAATAATGTGTATGTAATTGCATGAGAAAAAGTATACAAATCAAAATTTCTGACAACCATCTAGCAGTCATATTTCCCTACCTCCCAATGTTTGCATGTCATTTAAAACTTATAAAATTGAATAATATTGTTTAATAGTTAAAAGCAAAGACACAGAATAAACAAATAGGAATACATGTCAGGTTTGGATGGGATTTGGGATTTGCCAGTATTTTTGTTGATACTGTGCAGCGACATTTCTATCATTATAGCACAGGGGCACTTATGAGGGGCCCAAGGACTGAACCCGGCCAGTAAGGCATAATGCTGTTGCCTTAGCCCCGAGCGTTAGGAGGGAAGCCACTGCTACCAACTTTAAAGTCTTTGGTTTGACCCTGTCGGGGTTTGAACCCGTGACCACCCAATCTGCAAGCCGATGCTCTACCACTTGAGCTATTGCGGCCGGTCTTATGTCAGATTTGGTTTAAAACATACCCCATCTGCATGTCTGGACCAAAATACCACAGAGAAAATATTCAAGAAAATATATATAGAGAGAAAGTCTTTCAAGTGTATACTTGGCTATATTATAGTTCGTCCAAAAAAGACTACATGTGCAAATAGAGTGAACTGTTTTACATCAAGTAATGACATTAATGTGACCTATGTTTCATGTGGTACAGTGTTAAGTGACAATCCTTCAAGGAGACTTGAAACTCACAATAACAGTGAAAGGCATAAGGCATCTGCTGAAAAATACACCAATGTTAGGTGTCATGTGTATGTTATCCAAATGCTGGAAACAGCTACAGGAATCAAATAGACATGCCTCTTTAGGCATACTCTAACCTTAAAAGACTTCTTTAAGACTTGTTTATGAAAGTTAAAGTAATATAAAGAAAAATATAATATACTGAATTTTCCCCAATTTTGTATATTTCGCGCGATTTTTCCCCTTTTGACCAGCGTCCAGCGTCTTCCCCTGTTCCTAAAAAAAACCTTGATACCCCTGAACTGGTATTAGGAAATGCGAGTGATACCCCTGGGCTGGTATTCGGAAATATGATTCATATCCTTGGGCTGGTATTAGGAAATGTGTCTCAAACCCTTGGGCTGGTATTGGGAAATATGACTCATACCCCTGGGCTGCTATTAGGAAATATGACTCATACCCCTGGGCTGGTATTAGGAAATATGACTTATACCCCTGGGCTGGTATTGGGAATTTTTAGGGAAAATAATGGAAAAGGAAGTGACCACTTAAAGGCAGATTTGCATCCTTGGATCTGTTAGAATTTTTTACCTTTAAAACTTTTTCTTAGTGAAGAAAAGTAACTGAAATTCATTTCGCTATATTAAATGTTAAAATCATTTCAGGGTGTAACTCGTCTTTTGCTGACCAAGATCCCATTCTTCAAGGAGGTTATTGTGTCCTCATTTTCATGTGACCATTGTGGATTCAGCAACTCAGAACTCCAGCCGGCTGGCATGATTCAAGAAAAAGGAGTCAAATACACCCTGAAAGTTACCTGTCCTGCAGTAAGTGGTTCTTTGATGCACTTATTTTCAGTAATTTAATGGTGCACTTACAAAGTATAGTGGGTTGTTTGTTTTTTCTAATTTAAAATCGGCTACTAGTTTATACTGATTTAGTTGGTACTGCAAAGCATAATGAAGGAAGAAGATGAAGAGGTCGCCAGATTGTGATGTAGACAGGATGCAAAAAGCTTGATCTGCTTTAGACTGCCTGAGTTGTTCAAGGCCCCATTTGGATAAGGCTGTTGCCAGCTGCATCAGTTACTTCCACACTTTGGCAAGACAGGCTTCAAAATTAATGGACAGTATCTGCATATAATTCTTATAGTATAGTGTTATAGTAATTTTTCATATAGGAAAATTACCCATCAGAATGTTAATCCACACTGAAAAATAAAATATTGTTCACTCCTCATAAATAGAAGCCAGTTTGGTTACTTGTGCAGTGTGTGTTGTTCATATGATTTTATTTTTTGAGATACACTTTTAGTACAGACCCATTTAAGATATTTTACAATCTTTGTTTATAAGTAAAAAAAATTGATGTCACCACTTACCATCTTGTTAAGATACACAACACAAAATATCTCAACACAGCGCACAAAATCTCAGAATACAGTCACATTTGACCATTGACTATTACAGAGTTGGCTTTTTATTTTATATTATGTCTATTTCTGTGTCAATATATATCAGGACCTCAATCGACAGTTGGTGCAAACAAACTATGCTTCAGTCGCCATTCCAGAAGTAGAGTTAGAAAGCCCACCAAGCAAGGGAGGTAAGTCATATCATAGGATATCTTTAAAGGCAAGTAAGTTGGTAACTAAGCATCATTACTTAGACATTCAAATTACCTAATGTTGTAAGAAATGCCATTACTTTTTTGTTGTTGCTAATACTTTAGTTTGGCATTTTTGTTTAGTAATAAATTCAAAGATTGGATTATGGTGATTATAAACTTTCATATAAAGAACTTATTGCCAAAGCAAAACTCCAATCTCTCTATGATTGCTGACTCCCATCTCTCTATAATTGCTGACTCCCTTCTCTCTATGATTGCTGACTCCCATCTCTCTAAATTTCTGACTCCCATCTCTATGATTGCTGATTCCCATCTCTCTATGATTGCTGACTCCCATCTCTATGATTGCTGACTCCCATCTCTCTATGATTGCTGACTCCCATCTCTATGATTGCTGACTCCCATCTCTCTATGATTGCTGACTCCCATCTCTCTATGATTGCTGACTCCCATCTCTATGATTGCTGGCTCCCATCTCTATAATTGCTGACTCCCATCTCTCTATGATTGCTGACTCCCATCTCTATGATTGCTGACTCCCATCTCTATGATTGCTGACTCCCATCTCTCTATGATTGCTGACTCCCATCGCTATGATTGCTGACTCCCATCTCTCTATGATTGCTGACTCTCATCTCTATGATTGCTCACTCCCATCTCTCTATGATTGCTGACTCCCATCTCTCTATGATTGCTGACTCCCAACTCTATGATTGCTGACTCCCTTGTCTCTATGATTTCTGACTCCCATCTCTCTATGATTGCTGACTCCCTTCTCTCTATGATTTCTGACTCCCTTCTCTCTATGATATCTGACTCCCATCTCTCTATGATTGCTTACTCCCATCTCTCTATGATTGCTGACTCCCATCTCTCTTTGATTGCTGACTCCCATCTCTCTATGATTGCTGACTCCCATCTCTAAGACTATGATTTCTGACTCCCATCTCTCTATGATTACTGACTTCCATCTCTCTATGATTTCTGACTCCCATCTCTCTATGATTGCTGACTCCTATCTCTCTTTGATTGCTGACTCCCATTACTTTGATTTTTGACTCCCTTCTCTCTATGATTTCTGACTCCCATCTCTCTATGATTTCTAACTCCCATCTCTCTATGATTGCTTACTCCCTTCTCTCCATGATTTCTGGCTCCCATCTCTCTATGATTGCTGACTCCCATCTATGATTGCTGACTCCCTTCTCTCTATGATTTCTGACTTCCATCTCTCTATGATTGCTTACTCCCTTCTCTCTATGATTTCTGACACCCATCTCTCTATGATTGCTGACTCCCATCTCTCTATGATTGCTGACAAAGATCAATGGTTATTGAAACAATTCTATACAGATTATTACCTCCTTTAGTAAGGTTTGATAGGATAGAAAGAATAAAAATATGATGAAGATTATGAATGCTCCATCTGATCAGCTTGCATACAGTATTTATGCTCTAAGATTTGTTGAAAATGACTTCAAGGTTTTTATGTACTTTGCTACATATAGTTAACAGTTACATATACTTTTCTATTACCCGACCTCCAGACTTAACATTAACAAACCTATAGAGAGCTTTGTGAAATAGATTTTTTGGTGTTTGAAACATTTAACACATTTATGACTTAACAATGTGTTAATGATGTGCATACAAGATGTCAGTTTTTGGTAGTGACTTTTTCATAACACTTCAAAACTTTTAGAAATTTTCAAATAAACACTGGATACTACAAACACTGTAAATACAAACCAATTTCATGTAAAATCGTTTAAGACTCTGAAACATGTTTCTAGATTATGCCCTCAATTTATATTTACACTTGCTTAACTTTCTAACATAAACTGGTGTTTTGCCTTAGCCCTCCACTTTTGTTGCAGCATATTCAACCGTGGAAGGAGTGATCCAGAGAACCATAGATGGACTTAGCCAGGATCAGATTGTACGCAGGGTTGGTAATCTTTTGGCTTACCTTCTTGGAATCTTTGTGGATAATTTAAATCATAACCAAGGTGACTGTGGCCATGTGTTAAGAATCGCTGACTTAAAATGGCTCAGCGCTCCCTGGGTTTAATGTGGGAAGCTCTTTCCGCTGACCCGTTGTGTATCAGTTGTTCTATCCAGACATTTGTCTATGATTGTTCTCCACCAAAAATGACTGGACATTGCCTAGTTGATCAAAGTTATGTCAGTGCAATGTATCTAATACGAGACACCATTGTTATGTCTTACTGTAGAGGTATGTTATGTAACCTATAATAAAGCCAGTTCAGTGTTGGTGCATGTAAGTGACATGCTCTCTGTACAGGTTTATGTCCTAATAGTTAACTGTAGATACAACTGATATCCATATATGTATACAGTCATAATCACAAGTTAACACTTTCTTACAAAAGGGATCATTTTAAAACAATTCAGAATTAATCTGAAAAAAGAAATATGGTAATGAGTTGTAAAAGAGTATGGTCAGCCATGAAAAATATCAAATGGAAATATAACATACAGTGATAGTCTCCTGGACAGAACAATAAGAGGTAAAGCCCAAATATACTTTGTATAACCTGGATATCTGTGAGATATCATAAGTTGGATAAATTACATGTCTTTCTCTTTCTTTTATTTATTTTTATTGTTTATTGTTGTTTAATTTTGCATGTATCTGTTATAAAAAGCCAGTGACAGAATATAAACATGTACAGTGATAATGCCAGTACCTTTGGTTCCTTGGATGGTCCTTTATAGACTCTGTTTTATTTTATTTTTTTGGGGGTGGGGGGGGGTTGCAGGGTGTGGTATTGCTGCATTTCATCTGGGGATTTTAACTGTCATAAGGTGTTTAGATGTTCAAAGAAATGCATTGTCGCTAGGTGCATGGCCATTCTAACTTATTTTATAAATCTTGCTGTTTTAAATTATTGTTAGGTAAGGCAGAGTTGTCTTCCTTTGAAGTGAGCTTTTATTACAGTCATGTACATTTTGTCATTGAGTTTGTACACATAAACTTAACCTGGTACAGCTTGAATATTGTATAGGAGTTGTTAACATTTCCGCAAATAAAACTTTTTGATACAGTTCCAGCATAGTGCAATGGCTTAAGTCTTTATAATTGATAAATTTCTTAATATTTCTTACTAACTTGTGCAAGTTCATTTACATCTGTCTTGAACAACTTCATTCTTGTTGATCCTTTTGTATCATTTTTTGATGGTTGTTTTATACCACATCTAGATCCAGCATCCTGAGGTAGCTGAGCAGATTGACAGGTTCATAGAAAAGTTAGAAGAACTAAGAAATGTCAACAAACCTTTCCATTTGGTAGGTTGTTTTGGATGATTACAGTTTTATTATATGATATGTAAGAACATTTGAATTTAACCTATTTTAATTTTATTTTATTATGACCATTATAAACTACAGAAAAACTGTTATATATTCTATTATCACTCTGACTTCCTTTCTAAACAAAAAATAAAAAAGTATAAGAGATATCATGATGTCTATAACAGTTTGTTAATTGTTTATTGACTTTTTGAGACTTATTTTTTCAAATGCCATTTTCCTTATTGAAAACATTTAGGAATTGAGTAAAAAAAAGTTTAAATAATTGTTCTTGATGGGCAATATTTTGAACTATGCTGTACAGTTTAATTTTTGTGTGTACTTGCACTAAGGTATACCATTATATTTTCAGATCATAGATGACCCCAGTGGTAACAGTTTTATAGAGAACCCATATCCTTTGTCTAATAGACCTGTGTAATATAATTATTTGAATTGCAATGTGAGAAGTCCATGGGTGAATCTAGCAGGGATCAGGTACTGCCCTCATATTCAACTGCATGCATGGTATTTTCTCCATTAGATTCAAGATAAATATGGAATGAGAAAGGCTTTTTTATCTTTATAAAATTCGGATTTTATATATTTGACACTTTGAGGTAAAATATTAAATAGGTAAAAGAAGGTAACTGTAGCCACAGAAATGTCACAACCAGTCACGATTGCCCTCATGATATGTTTGGTCGATGTTTACGGGAAGTATAAATCTTTTTTGACTGGTTGATGTAAGAATACAGTCAACTCTCGTTATCTCAAAATCGGTTATCTCAAATTTCCGGTTATGTCAAACTGTTTTCTACGGTCCCGTTTTTTTTCCTATAGTTTCTATAAAGTTCGACTCCGCTTAACTCAAATTCGGATGTGTCAAATTATCGGATATATCAAACTAAATTCTTTGTCCCCACACGTATAAAACTGTTGAAATCAGTTGGTCTATCTCAAACTTCAAATTGCTATAAGATGCAAAGCGGCAACAATAGTGATTTTCACACCTACCGTGAAACTCGCGAAGATTTGGGCGCGAGTTTTATCGTCAATTATCGGCAATCAGGATGACACGTAATTTAGAGAAGAGGTTAATCGATTATTATTTAATTAGCTGATTTAGTGAATAACAATTTCGTTAATCAATTAACGCTGATTAAAGTGTTTCAGTTTGTACTTGTTGTAACAGTTTTTGAGAACTTGACACGGCCTTCTCAACTTGTAAATAAAATGAGAGGTCACGTTAGTGATTTTATCATTCTTCCACTACCTACCCACAATACATGTACAGATTATTGAATAAAAAAATAAGATTGGTTATGGCAACAGACCAGACCTGAGAAAGTTTCGAGCAATCTGATGAAGGACCGGGTCTTAATATTAAATTACATTGTAAAAAATATAATAACACTTTAAACATGCAAAACCACACACACTTGCAGAAACTTAGTTTACAGTGGCAGATATAACAAAGAATTTCAGTCATTACCAGTCATCGTGTAGCAGGTAAGATTTTTAAGATTTACACAAACTATCCTTAAATTCAGATAACTCAAACTTCGGATATCTCAAACTATTTCCTACGGTCTCTTGAAATTTGAGATAACGAGAGTTGACTGTATTTTTTTTACCTTAAGTTATTCAGTATATATTTAAAACTAAATGGACAATTATTGTAAACTATAGTGTATTATTGGAGAAAACATGGTATGCAATAATTTTAATAGTGAAAACTCTTCCTGTATATCACTTTAAGACTATTAAAATGATTCCCTTAACTGTGATCACTCACATGCCCAAGGACGATCCCCAGCTGACTGTACACCATTACATCAGGAACAAAGCACAGAATGAAGTTGTTGGAATCATGGTGTGTAACTAGACAGATAGTTCATAATGTAAAGAAATGTTTTTTTGTACAGACCATTCATTTGTGAATTTAAAGATGGAAACTAGATACAAGAAATAATTTACGGGGTGCCTGGGCTGACAAGTTAGAGTTTCCAATTTGTAACTGCCCGGCCCGTCACAGCATAGTTTTGAGTCCTATTTGAGACGACAGTTCTAATGTGGATGGTTATCCTGTTGACCTATAGTGCAGACCACTGGTTCTACCTTGACCTGGCTGGCGTCTTCCTTTAATAATTATTAACTGGACATCACCAATATGACTATAATTATGTTGATTTAACAAAAAAAAAACAATAACAAAAAACATTCATTAAAGATAAAATAAAATGTATTGATTGAAGAATTTATAATAATTTGAAAGCATGCCAAACTTGGAGATTTTACTTTTAAGCCAGATGATTATTTTGCTACAATTAGTAAACATATAACTGTTTTATCATGTTAATTGGATAAAATGTATTAAATTAGTAAACCTTTAACAAAACAAAATTGCCTAAATTAGAAAGTGTACTTTAAACTTTGTCACTTTACTTGATGGCTTTGCAGACATAATTGACCATACTTGTTTGGAGTATAAATTCACAGGCACTTTGTGAACATAATGATTTGATTTTATCTTCCAGCAAGACGAGGAAGAGGAGGTCCAGCCAGCAGAACCAGTGTTTAATGCCAAGGATGAGGTATGCATAAATATTTTGGCACTTCTCCATTAAAAACAAACAAGCTGTGTTGATGATATTGTATGTTGGTTTTATCACTTAAAAACAGTATCATCAAATTCACTTTCTAGTATACCATCGTATTCAAACAAAAACTAAAAAACAACTATAATTTTTAGATAGTTTTTTTTTTTTATTTCATTGTAATTATTGGAGAATTGCACTGTTTATGCCATGCTTTATTATTCATACATTCACCATGACATATTTCATGTTATTCCAGGTGCTGTCATTCCCAGCTAATTGTCCAGCATGTAATGCCCCTTGTCCAACCAACATGAAGCTTGTTGGTATCCTTTTATTTTGAAAACCTGACCTTCTGCTCATAAAAAGTTTCCTGACTTGCATTTTTCTTTTTGTTTGTGTGTTTTGTAGATAATTGAAGTAATTTTTGGTAGTTTGTGGCATTTTTTTTTTTATTTTGTTGTCATTGTTCACATGCAGTTATCCTTAGAAAAGTTACAACTATAATCACCAAATAAAGAGAACTGTCAAGACAGTTTGTCTGTTTCCCTCAATAAAATTGCATATATGTACCTTCACAGTTTTATAAAATTCAGCACCCCTCTCTCTCTCTCTCTCTTTATATATATATCTCTATATATATATATTATAAAAAAGAAAGATTTGGGTAGACCTTGACATTGCCTCTCAGACATCCCCCATTTCAAGGAGGTTGTGATCATGGCTACGTCATGTGACACGTGTGGTCACAGAGAGAGCGAGGTGAAGGGAGGGTCAGGGATCGAACCTAAGGGCAAGAAGATCACGCTGAAAATCACAGATGTCTGTGACCTCTCAAGGGATGTGCTGAAGGTACGTATAGCTTGGTTTACTCTTTTTATACTTGACAACAACAAAGTTATGATTTATAGTTATGTCCAGCTAAACATGTATTTGTAACACCAGTGACACATCATAGAGTCACCTGGAAGGTCTTCCCTTATAAGTTGTCTCCTTGACTGAGATATAAAAAAAACTGTAACAGTGAAGACCATTGAGTCAGGTTTGCTACCATACCTGCCAGGCTACAGGTGCTAAGAGGAATGCATTAGTCATTTTACCTATTGATAAGACTTGCTGATTTCTACACAAGATACTGCATGATTCTAAAAGAAAAAACAGGTAAAACAGTCTGACTTTAGATACATTAATGACATGAAAAAGATAGCTATATATTACCTCAGACCTGTAGTGCATGGGTTAAGTTCCAAGTTGGGTTGATCTTCCAGGTGAGCTGCCACCCAAACATTTCCACCAAAAATAGCTGAGCATCGCAATAATTGGGCTAATGCAGAAAGTTTTTTAAACAAACATAAATAGTTACAGCTGGTAATTCCTGTCCGTTCATAAACTTTAGATGTGTAGATTTACATAACGCATCATCTAATGAAACATTACCATTACAGAAGCCATTTAAACATTGTAAACATTTTAAGTCATTAAGCTGACAGATTTTTTAAATTAAAATAAGTACTGTTTTTATGTTATTCTGCTGCACAAAAGTTTTAACTCCTCCTTGCTAAAATTTAATTCACTTTGCCCAAACATAGAATATTGGTTAAGGCTTGTCAAACAATAAAAATGTTGCTTACTGTTCATTAGTGTACACAAGTAAATTTGTGTGTTTTTTTTCCCTCTGTAAAGACTCATTTGTTGGTACACAACAATACTAACCCTGAAAGAATAATTCAGTTTAATACATGTTTGTTGGTTTTGTTGTAGAATGAATTGTGCCAAGACTTTTTAGTTTGAATTTTATTTATTTGACAAAGCATAGCAATGTGACAAACTAAATGAGTACATGAATAGGACTTTGCTGGATTGGAAGACATTTTTTTTTAAATTCCTCTGCATACAGTGTTTTTGTGTATTGAATTCTGTTTACTTTGTTACAGAGTGAGATGTGCTGTATCCAGATTCCTGAGCTAGATTTTTCCACTCACATGTCGTCCATGCCTGGGAAGTTCACCACAGTAGAAGGACTGCTCACAGATATAGAATACCATGTACGTAGAACAAATAAAAATAAACAAAATATAAGGCCGAAATTTGTTAACAAAATATAAGGTAGAATTCTGTTTTACTACAATACTTTTAAGTAAATGAGGGTGTGGGGATACTCTAAAAAAGTAAGATGTGGTATTTCTCTGGTATTTCTACTGCATGTGGGGTAATTTTTCTATGAGACAGTCAAGACATAAGTAAAATGTAAACTGCCTCTGAGTGACATGACATGACAGTTGCTTTGAAAGCCTAACATATATTTAGTCTGCAGTGTTACTTTCATTTGTAAACTAAAATAACAGATATTAAATAGGGTATCTGGCAGCTTGAACCAAATTGTTTTCCCCAAACTACACAGAAAATATTATTACTTGAAAAGTAGCAATGGGTGAACTCTTTATTGAAGTCTGACATAGATGTAAAAACTGAAGCAATGTTACATAGCCATCTATTTTTAATTGAGAAAATTTCATGACTTACTTGTGATATCATATTATATCATCATCTGGGAAATCCCTCTGACATCGGTATCTATCATTAGCTGAAGTCTCCAAATTGCTTCTTTATAGATTTGGAAAGAATGGGTATTTGGAGTGATTTTTTCACCATTTGTACTGTCTTTGTATAGTTGGCAGGGTTCAAAATAGTCTTTATTTTGGATTAAAGCATGAGTTTATGCAGAATTTTTTTTAAAATTCCGCCAAACAGGCATAAGGTTTTATAAATGTTATTTGATATAAAGCCAACCTGTTGAATACCACCTTTAAGTCTCCAGTGATATTTTCCTTTCTAGACTCACCCAGCAAATTTTAAGTTTCCAATGCCGTCTTCATTTGAAGACTAATATAAAAACATTTAGTCTCTAATGTTACTTTAATTTGTAGAAAAACCTAACAAATATTATTTCTCCACTTTACTTTCATTTGTAGACTAACCAAACAAATATTATGCCTCCTTTACCTTCATTTGTTGATTAACCAAACAAATATTATGTCTCCAATTTACCTTCATTTGTAGACAGACCTAACAAATAGTATGTCTCCAATTTACCTTCATTTGTAGACAGACCTAACAAATAGTATGTCTCCAGTGTTACTTTTGTTTGTAGATGAACTTTAAAAAAATGTAAAAATTGTAAGTCATTTATTAATGAAAAGTCTTTGACAGTTATTTAAGGTTATTGCAAGATAGATAAAATGTTCTATAAGCTTTGGTAAATGTTAAAGATGTCTTGCATTTTTTTTTTGCTGACAGATGCAAACTACAAATCCTTTCATCATGGGTGACAGTACCAGAGAGGAGAATGTTAATAACATTAAGGCATTCTGTAAAAAACTAGAAGAGGTAAGGACACATGCATGAAAGATTGTCATTGATAGTGATTGAGATACTTCAGCTATAAAGGCTTTGACTTCTTACCTGTCTGTGTATGGATTCAAGTCCTGATTGGGTTTAAACTTCATATGGGGAGTGCTTCCAGCTGATATAGCCTCTAGACATTTGTCAGGGGTATTCAAATCATAGCCCAGGCCACACCTGGCATAGTGGTAGAGTCACCAACTTGTAACTCCTTTTACTGCTTAGCTGCATGGGTTCGAGTCCCATTCTGAGTTGAAGGGTTTAATGTGGGTAAGTTTACCAGATGACTTGTGGTGGGCCACTGGTTTAACCTTAGGACATTTTGTCAGGGGTATTCAAATCATGGCTGATGTTGCCATGGTGACAAAAAGTGTGTCTTTGCAGTAAATGTCTAGAAACAATAGATGCATATCAGTTTAAGTAGTTTTATGAAGATATTAATTTACTTTGATGAATATTCAAGTAAACAGAGAAATTAGAGTGAATAAGTGACCAATTCTTGTTATTCTATGGAAAGGACTGGTTTGGCATCACAGGTTGTGTTGTTTGTGAAGTTGTTTTTTTTTATTATTATTTACTTCATAAAAAGTGAAAAAAGATTGAAAAGCATTAATATTTTTATAAAAGAATTCTTAATTTTCTTTGAACAGAAGCTTCATTGGTCTTTGAAGTTTTTAAACAAGCCTATTACATGTTAATTAATTACTATGATCTTAAATGTATTGGTGGTATGTAATTGTATAACAAGTATGAAGTATGTCTCTAAATTGTAAGTTAACTTTTGTCATATTTGAGTAATTTGTATTCATTGCCTAACCAATGGTAAAATAACTGTGTTCCACATTGATGTTATATAGATAAGAAATGGTGAGAGACTGGGTGTACACCTCATACTAGATGACTGTACTGGCAATTGTTATATACAGGTAAGTCGTTTTTAGGTTATATCATGTCCTTTTATATGTTTTTTATGTTATTTAGATGAGTTTGCATGCTGTCTATAAGTTTTTACAAAAATATTATAACTACTCAAACATCAAGATAGATTCTATCTTTCCGATGTTTATAAATATTGTTTGCTTAACATGACTTTGGAAAGAACTTTCATGTGGGGAAGTTTTCCAGTTAACCTGCTGTGTGCCAGTAGTTCTACCCAGACAAAGGTAAGGGCTCTTCCTCAAAAATTAGCTGGATTTTGCCAATATGGCCATAAATGTGTCAGTGTGGTGTAATATAAACCAAACACATATAAACAAATTACTTTAATTTCTGTTCACAATCTGATTAACTCTTTACTCTGCTGAACACAAATTGATCTGACAAACAGTGTAGATCTGGATCAGTCACCTCCCACTGGTAACTGTCTGATTAGGTTCTGAACTGATCTGGCAAACAGTGTAGATCTGGATCAGCCACCTCCCGCTGGTAACAGTCTGATTAGGTTCTGAACTGATCTGGCAAACAGTGTAGATCTGGATCAGCCACCTCCCGCTGGTAACTGTCTGATTAGGTTCTGAACTGATCTGGCAAACAGTGTAGATCTGGATCAGCCACCTCTTGCTGGTAACAGTCTGATTAGGTTCTGAACTGATCTGGCAAACAGTGTAGATCTGGATCAGCCACCTCCCGCTGGTAACAGTCTGATTAGGTTCTGAACTGATCTGGCAAACAGTGTAGATCTGGATCAGCCACCTCCCGCTGGTAACAGTCTGATTAGGTTCTGAACTGATCTGGCAAACAGTGTAGATCTGGATCAGCCACCTCCCGCTGGTAACAGTCTGATTAGGTTCTGAACTGATCTGACAAACAGTGTAGATCTGGATCAGCCACCTCCCGCTGGTAACAGTCTGATTAGGTTCTGAACTGATCTGACAAACAGTGTAGATCTGGATCAGCCACCTCCCGCTGGTAACTGTCTGATTAGGTTCTGAACTGATCTGACAAACAGTGTAGATCTGGATCAGCCACCTCCCGCTGGTAACTGTCTGATTAGGTTCTGAACTGATCTGACAAACAGTGTAGATCTGGATCAGCCACCTCCCGCTGGTAACAGTCTGATTAGGTTCTGAACTGATCTGGCAAACAGTGTAGATCTGGATCAGCCACCTCCCGCTGGAAACAGTCTGATTAGGTTCTGAACTGATCTGGCAAACAGTGTAGATCTGGATCAGCCACCTCCCGCTGGTAACTGTCTGATTAGGTTCTGAACTGATCTGGCAAACAGTGTAGATCTGGATCAGCCACCTCCCGCTGGTAACAGTCTGATTAGGTTCTGAACTGATCTGGCAAACAGTGTAGATCTGGATCAGCCACCTCCCGCTGGAAACAGTCTGATTAGGTTCTGAACTGATCTGGCAAACAGTGTAGATCTGGATCAGCCACCTCCCGCTGGTAACTGTCTGATTAAGTTCTGAACTGATCTGGCAAACAGTGTAGATCTGGATCAGCCACCTCTCACTGGTAACTGTCTGATTAGGTTCTGAACTGATCTGGCAAACAGTGTAGATCTGGATCAGCCACCTCCCGCTGGTAACTGTCTGATTAGGTTCTGAACTGATCTGGCAAACAGTGTAGATCTGGATCAGCCACCTCCCGCTGGTAACAGTCTGATTAGGTTCTGAACTGATCTGGCAAACAGTGTAGATCTGGATCAGCCACCTCCCGCTGGTAACTGTCTGATTAGGTTCTGAACTGATCTGGCAAACAGTGTAGATCTGGATCAGCCACCTCCCGCTGGTAACAGTCTGATTAGGTTCTGAACTGATCTGACAAACAGTGTAGATCTGGATCAGCCACCTCCCGCTGGTAACTGTCTGATTAGGTTCTGAACTGATCTGGCAATCAGTGTAGATCTGGATCAGCCACCTCCCGCTGGTAACAGTCTGATTAGGTTCTGAACTGATCTGACAAACAGTGTAGATCTGGATCAGCCACCTCCCGCTGGTAACTGTCTGATTAGGTTCTGAACTGATCTGACAAACAGTGTAGATCTGGATCAGCCACCTCCCGCTGGTAACAGTCTGATTAGGTTCTGAACTGATCTGACAAACAGTGTAGATCTGGATCAGCCACCTCCCGCTGGTAACTGTCTGATTAGGTTCTGAACTGATCTGGCAAACAGTGTAGATCTGGATCAGCCACCTCCCGCTGGTAACAGTCTGATTAGGTTCTGAACTGATCTGACAAACAGTGTAGATCTGGATCAGCCACCTCCCGCTGGTAACTGTCTGATTAGGTTCTGAACTGATCTGACAAACAGTGTAGATCTGGATCAGCCACCTCCCGCTGGTAACTGTCTGATTAGGTTCTGAACTGATCTGACAAACAGTGTAGATCTGGATCAGCCACCTCCCGCTGGTAACAGTCTGATTAGGTTCTGAACTGATCTGACAAACAGTGTAGATCTGGATCAGCCACCTCCCACTGGTCACAGTCTGATTAGGTTCTGAACTGATCTGACAAACAGTGTAGATCTGGATCAGCCACCTCCCGCTGGTCACAGTCTGATTAGGTTCTGAACTGATCTGGCAAACAGTGTAGATCTGGATCAGCCACCTCCCGCTGGTAACTGTCTGATTAGGTTCTGAACTGATCTGGCAAACAGTGTAGATCTGGATCAGCCACCTCCCGCTGGTAACAGTCTGATTAGGTTCTGAACTGATCTGACAAACAGTGTAGATCTGGATCAGCCACCTCCCGCTGGTAACAGTCTGATTAGGTTCTGAACTGATCTGGCAAACAGTGTAGATCTGGATCAGCCACCTCTCGCTGGTAACAGTCTGATTAGGTTCTGAACTATCTGTTGCTGACTCTCTAGCATTTCTTTGTTAACTTTGCATTTAGTTGACTTTGTATTGTTCATGAATCAATGTAGTATGATAAGGGTTCATTTTTATATTGCTTGGTTACAGAATCTGTATGCCCCTGATCCGGACCCAGAGATGACTGTGGAATTGTACGAACGGACATTTGAACAGAATGATGAGCTGGGACTTAATGAGATGAAAACAGAAAACTATGAAACAGATGACTCGTGACAAATGCCAAATAGAGAATGAAGGATTTTATTGTTGTATATATGGGATAGGAACAGTTAATAGATTGCTGATATTGGACGTGTAATAAGTTTTTGTGGATCAAAGCACAACAATGATTGTTTTGTATATGTTTTATGAAATTCATTATATGTTTGTATTTGTTGAATGCATGACAGATACAAACATTGTTATTCAAAAGTGATTACAGAGGTGATTAAACCACTGAGATGATGAATATGCTTCTTTAGTCAGTAATGTTTTACAGGTGATGGGATTAAAGGCATTGGAAATTGGAATATGGCCTTATCTGGCCTCACAGTGGGAGGTTAGCAAGTTTAGGGAGGATAGTAGGGTTAGGGGGGGTAGTACAACCTCAGGTAGCAGTGGTATCATGATATGGGTGTGATTTAGTGTCTTTCTGACCAATGGCTTTGTAATTAGTCCATGTGCTTAAGTTTGGCTGATTGTTTAACGGTCTTTCCCCTTATGACATCTCTGTGTATTATCATTAAATTATGTGTTGTTTTCACATCATGGTGTTATCTTACACACATTATGGTGTTATCTTGTGAGTGGTGGGTACTTTAAAGAAGGCCATTTCCAAAACATACTTGTAATACTGTTTTTGAAAACGTAATTGTCATAAATGGGCTGACTGTTCAAGTAAAATTGAAGTAAAAAAATTTTATTTAAATAAATGTCTTTGTTTCAGTATATATTGACTCATGTTTTTATTAACCAAAGGTAGAATTGGTTTCATTATCAAAATACAAAAACAGACTTTAGACTCCTAGCTCAAATTATTGCATGTTTAAATTTTTGAATTTCCGTTGACTAACATAAGGTAGAATTTGATTGAGATTTACATTGTAAACTTGCAAATGAAAAAGTCAATGAACTATAAACTTCCAAGTTATCTGTGTATAGGGTTAACCTTGACATATATAGTGTACTGGTAACTACAGTTGAAGTTGTTTGATCAGTTACATTTAAAATACAGCCACTGTGCAACGCATGTGCACGTTCTAAAATTTTGATTGATAGCGTAGATTGGGACTAAACTTATACTTAAGTTGTATCATCTAATTATGTCAGTATCTACATGTATCATAGTTTACTCATATTTTGGGTCCAAGCATGGCAAAGGTAATACAAGACTAAACAAAACATAATCACCAAATGTTGCATTCTATTGGCAATTGCATATTCTATCATGTTCCTTGATTGCAAGAAGGATTTTTATATGTATTTCTGTTATTGTTATTTCTATTACAAATCAGTTGTGAATTAATTTGATATTTGCAATATTGCTTCACTATAAAAGATACGGAACAATGGCTTGTACTTTCTTAAATATGATTTTTAACACTTTCCTATTATTTTGTTTCATTTATTAGCATTTTCGTTGGTTGACAAAATAGATCGACGGAATGGGTTGGAGTTTACAACTTATTAAGGCAGTGGCAGTAACTTTTTTACTATTTTTGGCATTGTATACATACGTTTTATGGATAAGATATTTGGTTTTGTTACAAATAAACAAGGATTGTTTTAATGAATAATTATACCCCAATGCTTATCGTGAGTTTTTAAAACGCAGTTCAATAACGCATGTAACCCAAAGATATATTTTAGCAAAGTTATGCCCCTTTTTTCTAATAAGAATGTTCTCTGTGTTTGTGGTTAGTTACATCTAACAGTATTAATTACCGAAATAAAATGAAACTCGAAGTCTGCTGACTGCTCTTTTTTCTTTAACATAGCATTTAAATTGCGTTATAACCATTTAATAAAACGATACGCCGGTTCGATTTACTCGATTTACGATTCACATTTTGACAAAATACATTTTGTCACTGCCACAAGAAAATGTGTTTGAATGTAGAGAGCGCAATACGCAATTTTAATGACCAAGAAAATCTTTGTGACTCTGTGCCCTATGCCTATGGGCTACCGTACAACAGCTCGGTACAAAACGCATTATAGTGGTGGGTTTTAACTTTCAGTGCCGTATTCCTAAAACCCTTGTTTCTGGTCAGTTATTTTTTGCAATAAATTTGTTCTTAAGTCCGCCTTCTCTACACATGTGTCAACCGCAAGTTCTGTTATCAGTAATGTGATCAACAGACCAGCCGTTTTGTGTTATAATTAACGAATGTCTTCCGTGCAAGCTTGTTAATTCATCACTTGTATCTGCTCATTGAGCTTTCTGCACCAGTTGTGTGCAGGCGAGACCAGAGTGAAGGATTTGGAACACGAGATGCAGTAGCTGAATATGTCTCAATGAAATTCTACCGCAAACCACGGAAGAAGTTAAAATTAAGCATTTACTTATTATTTGGTACATGGCATAATCGCATAAAGAAATATTTGAATAGTCTCTCTCAGATATCACTTAGTACTTTGGTTTGGCTTTTCGTGGCATTGTGCGAGTTATCCTTTGCACGCTGTAATCGTGCGAAAAAAGTTAACTTTTTTACCAAGTTCAAAGGCAAAAACTAAACTGGTCCAACCTAAGATCAAATGTGTTATCGAACTTTGTCCATTTCCTGTGCCGGTGGTTTTACCCAGACGTATGTCGGTGGCATCCGTACACAGATAATTAGCTAGACTTCGCCAATATGACCATTATTGTGTCGGTGAGATGTAACAAAAAGCAAACAAAACACACAATGACATCAGTTGGACTAATCTCTTGGTAAGTTACGACTTACGCGGATCAAGTGTGGGTCAATGTTGGGCTTTAAAACCGGTAAGCCGGGCTTATGTCATAGGGACACGGGCGTTCGGTCAGCCTGCTGGCAAACATATGGTGGAAATTGTGCAGCCAGTCCGGATCTCATTGTTCTTTAAAATATATCCACCAAATGATCACATAATAGTAAAGCTACATGTCTGTCTTCAAAAGAATAAAAGTGCTTATAGCTCTATATGGGCGGAGGTTTCATTTCAAAATCACCATATCATCGAGTTTTCAAAGAACACATACGAATTCAATCGCACTCAACTTACTCATCTGTTATTTTGGAAGAAAACATGTTCCTTCTCAGAAGATTGCCAAGTTCATGACTCCATGCAACGGACAAAAACAGCAGTGTTGGTATCACGAACAAGAACTGCTGACCCTGTTACCAAAGTTCGTCGTGCAAGTGCAGGTCACAAGAAATGTGTCTGTAGTTAGGTCACCTTACACCTCGTTTTACTGCCGAGACTGGGCTGCGGATTTGTTCTGCAAGTAATAAATAGTACTTTTTAATAAAGGTCTTCATTTATGCAGGTCTGTATTACTTTTAATAATAACATGTTAACTTTAACATTAAAACATACTTATCGCAACAGACTGCCTGAACAGCCACATTTGCTTCTGTACTCATATAACTTCCACCAGGCATGAAGACTGAAAATTCGTGCATCCTTTGCAGCGTCATTCTATTGCCTCCGATTTTTTAGTTTGCATCCATCTGGACGGCGTCACAGGCGAAAACACCCAATAATTTGTCCCCGGATAACTGCAAAAAGAATGTTGGTGGACGTGCGCATAAGCTCTTTGGCGTTGGTGCTTTCCCACATAAAATATTTTTATGACAAAACGTATAAATCTGCGATGGAAAAAATATTCAAATCTTATCATGTAATGTATAGTTTTTTCAATCATCTTATAACCATTAACTGTCCAACTAAGGTGGTTGCAAACCGGGTCGGTATTGTGGTAGAAATTCTGTATAGAATGTTATATAAATTCGCTAATTGGACTGCAATGGCGGGTCATCAAATCATCACATACAATTCAATATTCCACAGTCGGAACATCTCGGAAAGTGGCGAAGAGTTCTGATCTGATCAAAACGTGCGTGCCCAATTAGCAATGTCGAATCGGCATTTTGAACTTGAAACAAGTGTCGGATCCATATTTTTGCGGGGGTGGTTGGGTTGGGGGGGGGGGGGGGGGCGGGTATTCATTCAATTTTATCGCAGTAAATACTAAAAATATATACATTGAAAGGGTCCCTGACTTCGACCTAAGCAGTCAACAGACAAAATTTACTCTAAAAGCTTAGTATTTCTAAGCTTACATGTATGTGTTTTCAAAACTCTACTATTTTACTTGGTTGGTGGGGGGAGGGGGTGCATTATCTCACCCCCCCACTCCCATATGCAGCCCCCCACCCCCACCCCACCCCCCACCCGCGCTAGATCCATCCCTGCTCGAAACGCAGTTTCCCCACCCCATTCACTAGAATATTTTTCTCCTTCCATGCCTGAACTCATTTTATCAGGGTATGTTGTCACATTGAGTGCAAATAAATGACACGGCTCAACATTTGTTGACACGTGAACACCCATTATACGTGGGTATAAACATGCTAGTTAAATGTAGGAGTCACAATGTATCTGCTTTAAGTGCCCAGTCTTATTCTGTTAAATGCAGATATTGTCTGTCGATTCATCAAAATCATTACAACAAAGACTACGGAGTTGACGCAATAATCCGACATGTGTGTCCGTTGTACTTGTAAACCCGGCACCCCTACTTGCTGTGTGCTGACGGAAAACCAGGACCACTTGAACACCTGCTGTAATCTTAGCCTTTATCGGATTATTCAACTCCTGAACTTTATTTGAACAACTAAGGAATGCTAGCGGAGACATGTTATCACAGTAAAGTGTCAATTGGCAAATAATTGAATGAATATCACAAGTTTGCTTCTATTTGTTATAATTCTTAATCTATAAAACATCACACATAGGTTCTATATGTTATGACAGTCAATATAACATCACACATAGGTTCTATTTGTTATGACAGTCAATATAACATCACACATAGGTTCTATATGTTATGACAGTCAATATAACATCACACGTTTGGTTCTATATGTTATGACAATCAATATAACATCACACATAGGTTCTATATGTTATGACAGTCAATATAACATCACACATAGGTTCTATATGTTATGACAGTCAATATAACATCACACATAGGTTCTATATGTTATGACAGTCAATATAACATCACACATAGGTTCTATATGTTATGACAGTCAATATAACATCACACATAGGTTCTATATGTTATGACAATCAATATAACATCACACATAGGTTCTATATGTTATGACAGTCAATATAACATCACACATAGGTTCTATATGTTATGACAGTCAATATAACATGACACATAGGTTCTATATGTTATGACAGTCAATATAACATCACACATAGGTTCTATATGTTATGACAGTCAATATAACATCACACATAGGTTCTATATGTTATGACAGTCAATATAACATCACACATAGGTTCTATATGTTATGACAGTCAATATAACATCACACATAGGTTCTATATGTTATGACAATCAATATAACATCACACATAGGTTCTATATGTTATGACAGTCAATATAACATCACACATAGGTTCTATATGTTATGACAGTCAATATAACATCACACATAGGTTCTATATGTTATGACAATCAATATAACATCACACGTTTGGTTCTATTTGTTATGACAGTCAATATAACATCACACATAGGTTCTATATGTTATGACAATCAATATAACATCACACATAGGTTCTATTTGTTATGACAATCAATATAACATCACACATAGGTTCTATATGTTATGACAATCAATATAACATCACACATAGGTTCTATATGTTATGACAGTCAATATAACATCACACATAGGTTCTGTATGTTATGACAATCAATATAACATCACACGTTTGGTTCTGTTTGTTATGACAATCAATATAACATCACACATAGGTTCTATATGTTATGACAGTCAATATAACATCACACATAGGTTCTATATGTTATGACAGTCAATATAACATCACACATAGGTTCTATATGTTATGACAATCAATATAACATCACACGTTTGGTTCTGTTTGTTATGACAGTCAATATAACATCACACATAGGTTCTATATGTTATGACAATTAATATAACATCACACATAGGTTCTATATGTTATGACAATCAATATAACATCACACATAGGTTCTATATGTTATGACAATCAATATAACATCACACATAGGTTCTATATGTTATGACAATCAATATAACATCACACGTTTGGTTCTGTTTGTTATGACAGTCAATATAACATCACACGTTTGGTTCTGTTTGTTATGACAATCAATATAACATCACACGTTTGGTTCTGTTTGTTATGACAGTCAATATAACATCACACATAGGTTCTATATGTTATGACAATCAATATAACATCACACATAGGTTCTATATGTTATGACAATCAATATAACATCACACGTTTGGTTCTGTTTGTTATGACAGTCAATATAACATCACACGTTTGGTTCTGTTTGTTATGACAATCAATATAACATCACACGTTTGGTTCTGTTTGTTATGACAATCAATATAACATCACACATAGGTTCTATATGTTATGACAGTCAATATAACATCACACATAGGTTCTATATGTTATGACAGTCAATATAACATCACACATAGGTTTTATATGTTATGACAATCAATATAACATCACACGTTTGGTTCTGTTTGTTATGACAATCAATATAACATCACACATAGGTTCTATATGTTATGACAGTCAATATAACATCACACATAGGTTCTATATGTTATGACAGTCAATATAACATCACACATAGGTTCTATATGTTATGACAATCAATATAACATCACACGTTTGGTTCTGTTTGTTATGACAATCAATATAACATCACACATAGGTTCTATATGTTATGACAGTCAATATAACATCACACATAGGTTCTATATGTTATGACAGTCAATATAACATCACACATAGGTTCTATATGTTATGACAATCAATATAACATCACACGTTTGGTTCTGTTTGTTATGACAGTCAATATAACATCACACATAGGTTCTATATGTTATGACAATTAATATAACATCACACATAGGTTCTATATGTTATGACAATCAATATAACATCACACATAGGTTCTATATGTTATGACAATCAATATAACATCACACATAGGTTCTATATGTTATGACAATCAATATAACATCACACGTTTGGTTCTGTTTGTTATGACAGTCAATATAACATCACACGTTTGGTTCTGTTTGTTATGACAATCAATATAACATCACACGTTTGGTTCTGTTTGTTATGACAGTCAATATAACATCACACATAGGTTCTATATGTTATGACAATCAATATAACATCACACATAGGTTCTATATGTTATGACAATCAATATAACATCACACGTTTGGTTCTGTTTGTTATGACAGTCAATATAACATCACACGTTTGGTTCTGTTTGTTATGACAATCAATATAACATCACACGTTTGGTTCTGTTTGTTATGACAATCAATATAACATCACACATAGGTTCTATATGTTATGACAGTCAATATAACATCACACATAGGTTCTATATGTTATGACAGTCAATATAACATCACACATAGGTTTTATATGTTATGACAATCAATATAACATCACACGTTTGGTTCTATTTGTTATGACAGTCAATATAACATCACACGTTTGGTTCTGTTTGTTATGACAATCAATATAACATCACACATAGGTTCTATATGTTATGACAATCAATATAACATCACACATAGGTTCTATATGTTATGACAATCAATATAACATCACACGTTTGGTTCTGTTTGTTATGACAGTCAATATAACATCACACGTTTGGTTCTGTTTGTTATGACAATCAATATAACATCACACGTTTGGTTCTGTTTGTTATGACAATCAATATAACATCACACATAGGTTCTATATGTTATGACAGTCAATATAACATCACACATAGGTTCTATATGTTATGACAGTCAATATAACATCACACATAGGTTTTATATGTTATGACAATCAATATAACATCACACGTTTGGTTCTGTTTGTTATGACAATCAATATAACATCACACATAGGTTCTATATGTTATGACAGTCAATATAACATCACACATAGGTTCTATATGTTATGACAGTCAATATAACATCACACATAGGTTCTATATGTTATGACAATCAATATAACATCACACGTTTGGTTCTGTTTGTTATGACAGTCAATATAACATCACACATAGGTTCTATATGTTATGACAATCAATATAACATCACACATAGGTTCTATTTGTTATGACAATCAATATAACATCACACATAGGTTCTATTTGTTATGACAGTCAATATAACATCACACATAGGTTCTATATGTTATGACAATCAATATAACATCACACATAGGTTCTATATGTTATGACAGTCAATATAACATCACACATAGGTTTTGTATGTTATGACAATCAATATAACATCACACGTTTGGTTCTGTTTGTTATGACAATCAATATAACATCACACATAGGTTCTATATGTTATGACAGTCAATATAACATCACACATAGGTTCTATATGTTATGACAGTCAATATAACATCACACATAGGTTCTATATGTTATGACAATCAATATAACATCACACGTTTGGTTCTGTTTGTTATGACAGTCAATATAACATCACACATAGGTTCTATATGTTATGACAATTAATATAACATCACACATAGGTTCTATATGTTATGACAATCAATATAACATCACACATAGGTTCTATATGTTATGACAATCAATATAACATCACACATAGGTTCTATATGTTATGACAATCAATATAACATCACACGTTTGGTTCTGTTTGTTATGACAGTCAATATAACATCACACGTTTGGTTCTGTTTGTTATGACAATCAATATAACATCACACGTTTGGTTCTGTTTGTTATGACAGTCAATATAACATCACACATAGGTTCTATATGTTATGACAATCAATATAACATCACACATAGGTTCTATATGTTATGACAATCAATATAACATCACACGTTTGGTTCTGTTTGTTATGACAGTCAATATAACATCACACGTTTGGTTCTGTTTGTTATGACAATCAATATAACATCACACGTTTGGTTCTGTTTGTTATGACAATCAATATAACATCACACATAGGTTCTATATGTTATGACAGTCAATATAACATCACACATAGGTTCTATATGTTATGACAGTCAATATAACATCACACATAGGTTTTATATGTTATGACAATCAATATAACATCACACGTTTGGTTCTGTTTGTTATGACAATCAATATAACATCACACATAGGTTCTATATGTTATGACAGTCAATATAACATCACACATAGGTTCTATATGTTATGACAGTCAATATAACATCACACATAGGTTCTATATGTTATGACAGTCAATATAACATCACACATAGGTTCTATTTGTTATGACAATCAATATAACATCACACATAGGTTCTATATGTTATGACAATCAATATAACATCACACATAGGTTCTATTTGTTATGACAGTCAATATAACATCACACGTTTGGTTCTGTTTGTTATGACAATCAATATAACATCACACATAGGTTCTATATGTTATGACAATCAATATAACATCACACATAGGTTCTATATGTTATGACAGTCAATATAACATCACACGTTTGGTTCTGTTTGTTATGATAATCAATATAACATCACACATAGGTTCTATATGTTATGACAATCAATATAACATCACACATAGGTTCTATATGTTATGGCAATCAATATAACATCACACATAGGTTCTATATGTTATGACAATCAATATAACATCACACATAGGTTCTATATGTTATGACAATCAATATAACATCACACATAGGTTCTATATGTTATGACAATCAATATAACATCACACATAGGTTCTATATGTTATGACAATCAATATAACATCACACATAGGTTCTATATGTTATGACAATCAATATAACATCACACATAGGTTCTATATGTTATGACAGTCAATATAACATCACACATAGGTTCTATATGTTATGACAGTCAATATAACATCACACATAGGTTCTATATGTTATGACAATCAATATAACATCACACATAGGTTCTATATGTTATGACAATCAATATAACATCACACGTTTGGTTCTGTTTGTTATGACAGTCAATATAACATCACACATAGGTTCTATATGTTATGACAGTCAATATAACATCACACATAGGTTCTATTTGTTATGACAGTCAATATAACATCACACATAGGTTCTATATGTTATGATAATGAATCAATATAACATCACACGTTTGGTTCTGTTTGTTATGACAATCAATATAACATCACACATAGGTTCTATATGTTATGACAATCAATATAACATCACACATAGGTTCTATATGTTATGACAGTCAATATAACATCACACATAGGTTCTATATGTTATGACAGTCAATATAACATCACACATAGGTTTTATATGTTATGACAATCAATATAACATCACACGTTTGGTTCTGTTTGTTATGACAATCAATATAATATCACACATAGGTTCTATATGTTATGACAGTCAATATAACATCACACATAGGTTCTATATGTTATGACAGTCAATATAACATCACACATAGGTTCTATATGTTATGACAGTCAATATAACATCACACATAGGTTCTATTTGTTATGACAATCAATATAACATCACACATAGGTTCTATATGTTATGACAATCAATATAACATCACACATAGGTTCTATATGTTATGACAATCAATATAACATCACACATAGGTTCTATTTGTTATGACAGTCAATATAACATCACACGTTTGGTTCTGTTTGTTATGACAATCAATATAACATCACACATAGGTTCTATATGTTATGACAATCAATATAACATCACACATAGGTTCTATATGTTATGACAGTCAATATAACATCACACATAGGTTCTATATGTTATGACAGTCAATATAACATCACACATAGGTTCTATATGTTATGACAGTCAATATAACATCACACATAGGTTCTATATGTTATGACAATCAATATAACATCACACATAGGTTCTATTTGTTATGACAGTCAATATAACATCACACGTTTGGTTCTGTTTGTTATGACAATCAATATAACATCACACATAGGTTCTATATGTTATGACAATCAATATAACATCACACATAGGTTCTATATGTTATGACAGTCAATATAACATCACACATAGGTTCTATATGTTATGATAATGAATCAATATAATAGTTTAATATTTAATATGATTTAATAAAAAGCACATTTAATACCCCTGAATATTCTTCGCACTTTTCTTGTTTCTGTTATAAAATGTTGGTTGGTTGGTTGGTGGGTGGGTGGGTGGGTTGGTTGGTTGGTTGGTTGGTTGGTTGGTTGGTTGGTTAGTTAGTTAGTTAGTTAGTTAGTTAGTTAGTTAGTTAGTTAGTTAGTTAGTTAGTTAGTTAGTTAGTTAGTTAGTTAGTTGCTCTGTTCTGTCCACATATTGACTGCATCTCTCCTCATCCCCCTTTCACGACCATTCACGGTCGAATACCCCCATTGAGAACTTATTGAAAGTTGTGAGGTTTTCCCATCAGAGATCCAACTGTCAATGTGTTGATATTGATTTCTACTCAATCAATATTTGATTTTGATGAGCTGTAAGACTTTCTTTCGTCCTAACATCCTTTGATTTGACTTAATGCCATAATAAACTGCCAAGGACAATTATTGTGCCACATCTTTATGCATAACCATACACAATTTGATTAAAGTTTGATTAATAATTATATCTTACTAACAGATAGCCGGCAAATCGATCAAACAATATCATGTCCTAACGTCTCTTGGTTGTACTTAATTAAAGTCGAGATAAGCGGACTGATACAATCTGATTTTATCGACCTAAAGTGTCCTGTTAGTGGAGAATTGTTATGTTGACATATTGCAAGTTATCAAACACGTTGACTGTTATTGGTGAGTAGTCTGACACATTTTGCAAAGTTTTCAATATTAGTGTAATATTATCATGAATTGTATTTTTGAAAATATTCTTCTGTATAATAACATTTGCATTTGCTTAATATTTTAATAAACGCAGACTGGATTGCATGTAAATATATGCGCTATAGATCAATGTTTAGGAGATGTAAACACTTCATCGTGATCAAATAGAGTCACATGTTCGAAGGTTATTGATGTTCAATTAATTGATGATGGCTAAGAACACGCAATCAGTTTAAAAGAGCGTTATATCATCGAAGACCACAAATAAAAAAGACATAACGAGGACGGCCCTGTTTAAAGGCACTAATTAAGTATGATTAATGTTGTAATTTATGTCATATTTGGCACAGTGAACAAGTGTACAACATTTATGAAATATGAATGAGTCTTTCATTTAACACAACAATATGTAAATCAATCATTAAAGCAAGGCGGCCTGTTCAATGAAAGGAAACGTCCATACTTACAGTAATTTAGGAACTCAAAAAGGAATCTTCCTTCCATTAAAGTCTCATTAGCAAAGTCGTCTTTGTGAAGATTATTTTAGTATATATGCTTTGGCCTTCGTGACTGAACATGCAATTTGCTAAATCGTGATTAACTCAAGTTTTGCTTGCTTGCAAATAGCAGCATTTCCAAGTTATATATCTACAACACAGTGTCGTTTTATTGGTTAAGGTATGATGTATATATGTATTCAGTTTTTTTTTGTGTGTTTTTTTTATGTTTTTTATGTTTTGCAATTAGTATTGGCATTCTGCACACAGCAAGTCAAACTTTGTCAGAACCTTAAGGTACGTAGACAACTTTGTTTAATTTTTAGATACGGAGATGACATTGTTAATCAAAGATATGAAATCAAAATGTCTAGAAGCGCTATTTGGGCTTTGTAAGTTTACCCCTTTACGCGATTACATGTGTGCAAACAATGGTTAAAATTATTCCGTAGTAAATTAAATGTATTCCGTAGTAAATTAAATGTACAACGCATTGGAAATAGGAAAGCAAGCAAGTACTCAGTACATGTTCTAAAATAGAGATTATACACCGGGACAAACGTTACATCAGGTTCACTAACATCCGATAACAAAAACCATATTATGGAACATTTAATACTTTCTGTATATTTCTGCATTAAAATATTTCTCATTCTTTCTACCGGATTTAACCAGTTTGAAATTAACTACTACTTCTTAAGCCCCTGTGATCTGAATCTAAAATTTTCGAGTGAGCCATTCCTCTCCAAACGCGTGCGGTAGGTTTAGACTGAGATGTTGAGATGATACATTGACCTATGTTATTAATACCATGGTTCAAAGTCGCAGAAGGCTCTGCTCGGGTTATCGCAAATGTCTCGGCATTGTCGATGATGCGACGTCAGTGGAACACTGTTCTAATAGCAGTTCGCTCCCCATTTCGACCCTTTCCCTAGTCAATGAGTGATTTTCGTACACAGCATAAGTTAACCCTTAGATACGTACACAACATAACCCTTAGATACGTACACAACATAACCCTTAGATACGTACAAAACATAACTTAACAACATAAGTTAACTCTAAGATACATACACAGCATAATTAACCCCTTAGATACGTACACAACATAAGTTAACCCTTTGATTCATACAAAACATAAGTAAATCTTAGATACGTACAAAACATAAGTAAATCTTTCATACGTACACAACATAAGTTAACCCTAAGATACGTATAAAACATAAATTTACTTTAAAATACGAAGACAACTTTGGTTGACCCTAAGATTCATAGAAAACATACGGTAACTATAAGATACGTAGAGATCATTGGTTAACCATAACAAATGAAGAAAACACATAGTTTACACAGAAAACATTGGCAAACCTTACGATATCGATACAAAAAAAGTAAATCTAAATAAAATTTAAACATACTGTTAGAACATAATATTCGCGTAATTTGTAAAGTTTCACAAATAATAGTAGTTAACCTTATGACATAAAGAAACTTTGCGACTGTCTTATTTAGTAAATGTAAGTGTACACATTATCGGGTTCTGCAGCCCCTATGTTTTTGGCGAGGTTCTAAACTGGTAACGTTCTATCTTACACCAAGCGGGTTAAACCCATAAATACATTCTCTAACATACGTTGTGTCAATATTAACCATAGAGTCACGTCTCTAGACATAGATCATTGATTTTAAGGACGTACCTTCAGATCTCCCACATGTCATAAATGACTTTGTATGAAGTTGTGGTGCCTGATTATTAAGGATGTTCTGTAGTTGGGTTTAACGCGTACAGGTAAAACGTTTTAACTTTTATTAACAAAATATCAATTTCATGTCACCCTTAGTATACATTTGGTTTGAAGATGTGCATTTCTAAACATATGTGTTAACATGTGTTGCGCGTAGTTATTAAGGATATTTTAAAGTATGTTCAATTGCGCGAAAATAAATCATTTTAATATATTAACACGTCTCGTACACAAAAACTTGTCAATTATAACTCAGTATGAATGCGAAACTTACTAGAATATTTGTATTATTCATAATATTCAATTTTATTAATAACTGAATAAAACATATTTTATAATTATATTTTAATATTAACATATTTGTCATGATTTGTTTGTTTAAACACGTGAAAAAGCATGTTACTGTTTGATTATCATATAGCCAGTACACAATATTTTATCAATATTAATCTCTTTTTTATTCTTTTTTATTTTTTATTTATTTCTATATTAAAAATGTTTAGACCTCATACAAATAAAGTGTAAACATGTACATGAAGAATTGTTAAAATTCACTAAGATTTCTTTTTTAAGAATTATGAGATTTGAAGATATGTTAAACTGTTTAACTGAATATTAGACCTGCTAAATATCTCTCTTGATCTAATTTAAGATCCTTCGGCCTTAATCAAGAGAGAGTTATGGTCTTGTACTATTGGACATTTACTGATACTGTTATTGGGAACATTTGTCAGTATTTTATAATCAAGTATACCTGTAAGCAGGTTACTCTACATACTGAGACAAGGAAATTCGATCGTCCTTGACGTCTGTCAGTACATTCCGTGTGATTGACCCTTTTATTGTTGAACTATCTAATATGTCTGTTTGAACAATACACACGTTGTCTTTGTTGCTGATCTTACTACATCTTTAGACAATTCACATATATCGATGTCAGTCAGAGCATAGAAATGCAGCAGTGTAATTCTGGTTACACTCATATTACTGGTAATTAATATTAACCAGCACGTGATGCTTTTAGAAGATTTAGCATTTATGAAGTCACGCGGGTAATAAGAATACATTCGAAACGGTATTTGCTGACACTATGTTGTTTGTTTGCAGTCATTATGTGTTCATTCTATTCCGTATTATCGAATGATTGTTTTTGTTAAAAGTTAAAATCAAATCAGGAAACAATTTTATTTTTGTAATTCACATTATGAAACAACTATCATTATGATCAGCACTGTGAAGACTACAATAAGCGTGAACAAAGAATGTGTGTGTGTCTGAGTGAATACACTTTCAGCACAAGAGCCGAAAACGGTTTACTCTAATATTATACCACGAAGTGAATCATTTTTTGTATTTTTTTTTTCTTTCATTTTCAAAGGTCAACTTAATGTCGTGAAAACAGACGCACTGTTCAGTGAGATAATTAACTGCCATACTCAAACCTTTATGGTCTTGTCTATAAACACCTCATTAATCTAATTACAGACCCACCTTTCATCCTTTTTCCTTACATGCAATCTTAATCAAATCTTAAAGAAGGTTAAGAAATTCCACTCTTTCTCGTACAAATCTTACAATTAGAAGGCTAACGTCGCAGTGGGCTATACACACCATACTTTGCGCTGTTAACAGTCATAGATCACTCAAGGCTGTCTGTATAATTATGTTTTTCTTTGCTAAGTATCACTTCGATTCAACTTTGATTGCTCTACAGTGCCGAGCTTTTCAAATTAAAGTTACCGCTGCGCTATGAAGTGCTAGCCATTTAAAGTTGACAAGCTACCGCCGCGAAAAGTCTACTTGAACATACAGGCCAGGTTCGCTTATTTACAGAGTTTCGCCCGCCTTTACATATTGCTCAAAGATCATGTCTCAAAGACTGTCGTTAATAATTTTGATATTTCACTGATTAGACACACTGGGAATGGGTGGTAAAACTACTTTATGTCTATGTATCTGTCTTCACATCTACGTGGCCATATGTCTGTATGAATGTCTGCTTAATTGTATGCATGCATGAATAAGTACATATCTATGTATGCCCATCTCTGTCTGTCCGTAGTATGTTCGCCTGTGTTTTAATGCGTCTGCCTGTCTGTATGGCTGTTTGTTACTCTGTTCGTCTGTCTCTAGCAAGACTCTGTTCGGCCCAGGGTGACAATCTCCATATACAAAACATCGTTTAATTATTTCAAAAGCAGTTTAATTGTTTTAATAATGTGATTACATTTTTCCATTTTTAACAGGCTTACAGACAATTAATGCATTAAATAAACTGAATATATTGACCTGGCTGCTCCAATGGATGTTAACAACACTGGGGTTATTTGTGTCGGATATTACTTCGTAAATATCACCACTATCTGATACCAGTTAATGCACAGCGGTTTAATTATATTTCTTCCCTCTGTGGGTATAGGTTATAAACTTTATAAGTTTATTTTCCAATTGGAGTGTAACACTCGCTCTTAACACAACTTAAGTCGCCTCAATACTGTTCAGTTTGTAAAGTCTATTTCTTTTTAATGACATTGCCTTTTCTTCGGTAATTGCCGAATATCGTCCTAAATGCTATATCGTTTTATTGCATTTCTTTGGTTGTAAGTTAGCGTCAATCTAATCTTTATTTTCAATTTTGGAGATTTACTGTCTTGAAACTTAGTGCAATGAATCTGTGCTTAAAACCTGACCAGTATTTGTAAACATTGGCTGTATTGTGCTACGGTTCTCGAATTATTCGGATCAGTGTCGTCATTAAAGAGTCAGCAAAACTTTTAAATGATATATCTGCTAAATTCATTGTATATCTGATAAATTCATTGTTGTCATATTTTCATAAAATAAAATAAGTCGCACCTCCCGTTACAAGAGCGCCATTTGGGTAAAACAGAATGTATATAACAATAAAGGCGGTAATGATGCATCAACCACATATTTAATGTAAGCCTTAACTTAGTTAATTATGAAACATCTTTTATTTTCAACCGCTCTTTTATTCTTATTTCTTTTCGTGCCCACTTATTACACTGGCAAATAAATACACATTTCTTGTCTTATAAAAATACAGCACTTTACATCTTAGAGAACAATCATTTAACAAACCTGCACATACATGTGTAGTATGTTTACATGTTTACATAGTTAGTTTAATTTATGTTGTATCACATAATTATATAAAAACAATGGACTCATTTGGTTGCAACATTTGAGTTTATATATATTTATTTTAGGGTAGCTTTAAAAACCTTTGTTGTGGACTTTCACATCTCAGACAGATAATTAAAATGCCTCGTTGCATTTCACGTTAAATTAATTCTCACACACATACTCACGTATTAACTGTATTTTAACCTGTATTATTATTTACAGAGGGTATTTAGATTATAATGTACACGGTATTTGACTTAATGATCTGTTTTGCCTTTATTATAACATCAAATCGATTTTATGACATTACTGCTCCATGCTTGTATGTAAACGTTCAGTCCCAATTTAGATGCTCAATTTAAAATTCACTTGTTAATCGCAGTCAGTAAGCAGTTGAAATACTCTAAAGAACTTTCACTGATCCGAGGCTGTGAACACCCAAAGGACTGGCACTTCAATATGTTAATCAATGTTACTGGCACAGAAACATTTCTGTGTTCAGTCATACGTGTAATTTTAAGAGTTGTTGTCATTTTGAATGTGTTTATCAAAAAAGTTTGATGGAAATGTTTTCAAACAAAACAGAAAAAATATTTTAAAAAACAACTACAACTAATTAACAAAATGATGTACACTACATTAAGTAAATGAGTGAAAATATGAATATATAATGCGGCTCTGAATATAACAAACAAGCAAGATTTAATATTTACGCTTTTTTGAAAAATTAATAAAATCATCTAACATTGATATTGTATGTGTACGCCTACAAAGAAAAAGTTATGTGAAATAAAAACTCGTGTAGTTAAATAATTTTTTTTTTTTAAAGAATGCACCTGCTACACAAATAAGTTGAACTTGAATATCATTGATAAAAATTACATGTAAAACAGTTTCTTTAAATATGCGAACTGCTGACAAAGACGTATACAATACTACAGGTTTCTTTGTCCGTAGTTTGGATCTGAGCAGAAAATGTTTGAGCATTCCACTGAGTCTATATCGATCTGAACCTTGATATTTTAGTTTAATTGTTCCAAATCTCAAATCATGCTGAGACGTTGTCTATGCGCTGTAAATACAGCGTGCTCCGAGTCGTTTTTTACTCAGCTAGTTTATTTGCTCAGTTAGTCTTCATATTTGTCCTGCTTTATGAGTATACGGAAGCCGCCCAGGCTTAAATATGAACCAAATGCCAACTCCCAAAGTTAACTATAATTATATACAAGTAAAACGAAATAGCCACCTTGTAATCTTAATCAACGCTGTTATGTTCTATAGTTTCAATGTGTATTCATGGCGTTTGATACACGTCTTGCTTTAATTAAAAAGATTGACTGTAAATTGTAAGAAATGTAAAAAATTATTGAACTGTATTCACCCCTGAGGCTACTCTCTTTCTGTGATGGGCGATTGTAGTTAATTATATTCACAACGATAAATGGTCAACGTCAGAGTTTAGTGTTAACCTCGTTTAATCACGAACGAATAAAATATAATGTAAATAAATTCATTAAGAGCTACGACTCTTTGATCACCGGGCGGTATAAAAAAGTGTATACAAAGTTTTATATTCGTTTCATTTTACTGCTATTCAAGTGTGTGTTTTTATACATCGTCGAACACCAATTATAATGCGATCTGACAGCTCGGTTTGTATAAAGAAAACAAGTGTCCCTGTTTAACATTCCTCTATGTTAATAATATATTTGTTATACGGTATAATTTCATAATAATGGCTTTATAATTTAGTCTTATTAACCAGAGGATCATTACTAGATTTGCGCCTTATCTTCCAGAACACAACATTTTGACAGAAGGCATGCAATGTGACAACCTGAAAAGCTTGTTAATGTAAATAAATGTTTAGTGCAATTTAAAGAAGCTCTCACATATTTTTTATCCGTTTTATTATCAGATATGATAAATAACTTATATCGGTGAACCGAAAAATGTGTGTAAGGGGTGAGGGGGCGGGGTGCTGGGGGGGGGGGGGGCTTCGAATATACATACATATATGTAGTTTAAAAATATTGGGTTTTGCAACCACTCTGTGTGTCACCTGGTTTATAACTTTTATAACTTATAACTTACTAACCTACCCCTGTCGGGTTAATCCCATGAATGTATTGTCTAAAATACGTTGTGCCAATGTTCCAATATGTACCATAGAGCCCCGTCTCAAGACATACTTCACTGGTATTAAGGACCTACATATAGCTTCAGAAAACGATAGAAAATACATGTTATAAGTGACTACCGGAAAGAATTAACAGATCTTTGGATCAAACTAAATAAATAATGTGGGAAAATGTGATGCATACGCTCTAGTAATGAGGGATATATCGTCGTAAATTTAAATGGTTAAGGTAAATGATTTTGTTTTTAAAATTCATACGTTTAGTTTAATTGCGTAAAGTTTTGTTTGTTTTGTGTTTGAACCCATCGTAGCGAGCAGTAAAATTTTGAAAGACCCAAAACAAATGTCTGGGTAGAAACACAGCCTCAACGCAGATTAGCTGGAAGACTTTTCCACATTAAGTCATTCGGGGGGACTCGAACCCTCGTGGTGAGAGGCTAAGCAGTCAGAGGAGATTGCGTAAAAATTTGTGATATATAGCAAGTTTTGTGTAATCAGGTACAGAAAAATGCAAACATTGTGTGAAATAGTTACAGACATGGCTAATTAGAGCGTTCTGTAGTTTGAATAGAACTTGAAAGTGTAAACTATTTCGAATTTCCACTGTCATTTTTAGTTTATTAGTTTTTGTCATTATTTATTGGTTTAAAAGTACAAGTTTGAACAAATTTATTTTTAATTTTCATATCTCTATTTATATTTTGAGTGACTAAAATATCATTGTTGAACAAATAGATACTAGATCTAATAGTAGATCTATACGTGTACAATATGCACTTATTTAACATACCTACAAAAAGTGTATTAATAAAATATTGTCGATCAAAACAAAAGCCAACTCTCTTAAACAATTACGTTTGAAATATTATATGGAAGTGTTTCCATTCATTTCACATCTTCCTTAGATTTGCATATGTTGACATTATGAAGATAGGTAAACTAAATAAGCAACAGCACGAGTACTCTACAAACAATAGCATCTATCTTAAATATAGCAATTTACACCGATACCTTTTAAGCGTACATCTATTTCTACAAACAGATGTAAACACTCGATCGTTCTTTCGTGTCTTTATAATAATACCGTGTGTGACCCTGTTATTGTTAAACTATTAATACGTTAATTTGAACAATACGCCCATTATCTTTGTGAAAATCTTAATGTACTTCATACATTTATCGTTAACAGTCACACAATAACAAGTCAGTAATGCCACTCTGTGGTAAACACAAACCGGCAATTCCAATTTTTAAACTGTTTATGTCTAAATGTTTAAAACGACATTTTATACGCAGGCAATTGCGGAGACCGCTGAATTGGTGTGTGTGTTGATTATTGTTGTTGTTGTTGTTGTTTGTGTACACATTTTAGAATCAACGGCAACCAGAGGAATTGCACTATGACATCAGTAAATAACGGTTAGTATTTCAGCCGAATGGTGGCTTTTCTTGTTTAATGTCTGGTACTTGCCAATGACTTTTGACATTGATTAGGATACTTATTATGTTCACTATGAGCAGCAGTAGAAACTGTTACTATTTTATATAGGCCCATCTATTATCCAATAGTAACGATGTCTTGAACAGGGCTTTCCCATTCTGTTTCAAAATAGAGGGAGTTTATATACTTGTTATTGATTTTAAATGATCTTTCATGTCAGATGTGATTGTCCTGCTTAAATAGCGTTTCGATTCGCTTTTAACGCTTTTGCATTACCGAGCAATGTCTAGATAAAGTTGCCATTGACGTTCTGAAGTGCCTCGGCCAATTAAAGTTCGTATTAAAGCCATGTCAATACAGAGCTTACAGCAACATAATCAGACAGATTCTTGTATTAACTGATGTCTGCATTGTATTGCGAATTACTATTTAACAATATGTCGTAGATTTTATAGAAATAGATGCATGTTAAAAGTTCAAATTAAACACATTGTGTTAAAATTAGAAATCCCAGCGTGATAACAAGATATGTTGCGTGATTAGATGAAACAGTCACGAAAATGCTCCAAAGAATCGTTTTGCAATTTAGATCTGTAAACCTGTTTCGTTTAAACAGAATAGTTATTAGAAATAATTTAAGTATTAACTGTTGCATGGAGACATGTTGTAATTATTAAACCGTTTATGTTGAATACCTATCCGATCCAATAACATTTCATCTTTCTCAAACTTGTCCCATCTTGCAAGTGTCTTTTTGGCAATATGGGCCTTTAGACACTTACTTTTCCTGTGTCCAATGGCTCACCCTATCAATAAGTAAAGTATACATGTCAGCCCCAAATGGATAATGATAACTAGTCAGCGATTTGTGGCGGACTTTGATTTCATAAATTTAATGACACATTTTTTGATAACGATTTCTACTCAAAGTTTTTTTTTTTTTTTTTTTTTTTTTTTTTTTTTTTTTTTTTGAGTACGTCTTTTTCCTTATGTAGGTATTGATGCTTAACTTTATTTGCCCTTGCAAGTCGAGGACGAGCTATTTCATAACGCTGGGCTCCACAATACAGAAAATAAAGATTTCTTTTTCTGATTAACATTTTTTAACTGCACTATTGGCCTTAAATCGACTTGAGGCTAACGTTTTTATTGGAATCCTTTGGCTCTGGGTTTGTGTAAACAACTGTTTTATTATCAATTTTGAAGAAATTTTGCACAATTTATTTATTTATTTATTTATTTATTTATATTATTATATATATAATATATATATATATATATATATATATATATATATATATAAATACGTCTCTAACGTCTCACAAATAAAGTCGCCGTTTTGGCCTCTACATCATTTGGGACAGGAGACTAATTGATCATAATACCGAAAATGAACATGAAAAATTGACCGCCGCAGCAGGGAATCAAACTGCGGGCCTTTTGATTACCACTACACCACAGTGGCCACGTGAAATCTTTCATGTTAATTATAATATACAATGTACATAGGACATGACGTTGCTTCATCAGAATGCTCCCATTGGGAAATACGTCTCAATAAAACTAAATCTGAACAGGTAATCGGGCAGGTGGCCTATATTTAAAAATAAATTGTATTCTATTACATGCTCTATACAACGACAACACATTTGATATGTTTTATATATTCTCAATCTGTGCCGTTTGAAGGTCTTAATTGAACAACCAAGGTCATTCTTACCTTTGTGTTTATGGCAATCTGTTAAGCACCCATTCAAATACTTTTTTGTTATTTGTTAGTTTAGTCATGATTAAAATAACCAAAGCAATGTTTATACTAAATTACATTTTCCACATATTTGAAATACACTTTATAACTTTTAATCACCCGACACCATGAACGCCACAACAACAAGCACATTAATATTATAACCAGTGTTACTGGAAGATACACCGTTCAGCCAAATACGAGAAAATATTAGATTTGTAATCATTGTAAATGTGTTTATACAAATAAGTGAAATTATGGAGATGGACAAAAACAATGAAAGAATACAAGCCTATGACAGTAAAATGAAGTAAATGCGCTTACATCGAAGATGAGAAGGAAGGACAAAACGAAATAAAAGAGAGAAAGGGAAAGCTAGAGCTAAAGTTTAATGTTAACATTTATTTGATCAAAGTGATAAATGCATAATTTATTGTAAACATTATTTTAACAAAATTGATTGTAGTAATATATTCTTTATTTGACATTGAATGGTTTATTCATTTTTGTTTACTATTTTCTCGTGTCTAAACAACATTTGCACAAAACGGCTCAACTGCTTACAATTTAAAGCACATAACTGTAGGTTTCTATAACATTACTCTGAACACTGAGCATACTTCAGCAAAGCATAGAGTCAATACCGACTTGAACCACGATGCTATGGTTGTATTGTCCCTCTTATATAGTATGCTGAGACGCCTTCTGTATGGTATAAATACAAGGTGATGTGAGTCGCTTTTTGCTCGAAAAATTTGTCTATTGAGTAAGATTTCATATTTGTTCTGTTGTTCCTATATATATATATATATATATATATATATATATATATATATATATATATATATATATATATATATATATATATATATATATATATATATATATATATATATTGAAGTCCGCATGAATGAACTATTGACCAAATAACAACTCTGTATAACAATTATTTTAAAGATGATAAAGCTAAATTACACCGGTGTTCTTTTCTTTGTCCACGTTTTACAAAAAATAACATCGTACGTGGTTTACTCTGCATAACACGATCGGATGTATCGGTAAAATAGTGTTAAAAAATGTGAGAAATACAACAAAAGTTCTCGTCCCATGGCTGTTGTATTTATTGTTCGTTATTTAGAAAATGGCATGGATTAGACTTCAAGTTGGTTTCTTGACATTTCAAACTGAAAGAACATAAATATGTTTTAACCTTTTGCCTTTCAGCGTTAAAAACGTAACTTATCAAAACGTGTTATATGCTAAACAATAGTTGATCCGGCTCTAAAACCCAGAGATCAAACTTTGTTATTCAAACGTTCTATAGTTTGAAAAAAACTCGAAAATGTTTACTTTTTTAGGGTTTCATATTGATGTTTCTAGTTTATCAAGACGTGTTCATTTGTTTAAATGCATGATGATTAAATGTTTCATTTTAAAATACATATTCTTTTAGTACATATAGCATTTTCAACGGTCAACACATACGTAGTATGCAATACAAGATGCAATGTATAGTTACTCACATTCACCGCATTGAGAATGAAATAATTTGACGAAAAGTGGTGACAAAATGTTGACCTTGGGACGTTATTATCACGATTTATTACAATATAAGAGTAATTCTGTCAAAGATACAACCCTTCTCAGCCTAGTTTATACAAATACTAACGACAAGACGTTAATTAAGAGCAGATATTTCTACCTATAGATAACCAATGTTATCCTCCCTTGCGTCTTTGTAATATAAGCCTGGGTGACCCGTTTATTGGAGCACAATTAATGTAAGTTTTAAAAATACTTCAATTGTATAACTTCATATACATATCTATTACGGTCATACCATAGCAATATTGTCGCGATATTCCGTTTATAATTAAATGTTTATACAGATGATTAAAGTTTAACAGTATATTTTTGTACACAGTTGATTTTTTTATGTTTGAGCGACATTGTGGTTATTAAAATGGTATTCGAATTTATGTGAAATGCAGCTTTTTAGGTCATTGTTATACAGGAATACTAAAAATAGGAATCTTTTTTTTTTAAAAAGCTGATTTTAGTAATTGTAAAGATCAAAATATTATTAAACAATGTCATTTTTATCATGTTTTATCAATAATTTATTTAATATTAATATCAAAATCACGATAAACCGTTGATCAACAATAAACATCAGGGGCAGGGAATCACTTTATACTTCGCATTGCATATATTACTAAATCATCATCATTTTGGCCTTTTTGCACTAGTCAACCATATGTTGAAGTTTGGTACTCAATGTGTATCGTAATGATTAACAGTCATAATGTATAGAGATCTTTATAGCCTTTTGTGGACACAATATTTATATATCTCTGGGCCATTTACCTGTATCAACGGGAATCAGCTAGGTCGAGGATGACCTTTAAATATGTCATAATATCAAGACAATAAAATATTATTTATTGACGCATAAAATTACAATAGATAAAGATCCACCCTTTAAAGGTGTACACTTAAATAATTCGATTTATTAGCGGCCGTAGACATTATCGTTGTAGCATGTAACTGAAGATCCAGCGAAAGTAGAATGTTCCGCAACCCTCTTAAGTGTACTTGAACTGAATTGATAGCGTGATACAAAAATATGTTTCTTAAAACAACAAGTAAATAACAACAATATAAAAAAATGTAACATTTCATTGACACTTCGCTATACGTACAGTTACTGGCTGTCGGTATTATAGATGTGTCTCCGAGACAGCCACCGGTAACCTAATCAAAGATGTCTTGTCCTTGGCTCGTTCTGGCTCCTAATGTTTGATATTGAGTAATATAATTATTCTGTCCACAAAGCTTCGAGTATATAGATAGATAGATACTTTATTCCTTTATACATTAGGCCAATGGTCCGTCAGTACACAGGTTATATTAACAAATAATCGAAAAGTGATCAATGACATACGCAAATTACATATAGTTTCATTATGTAACAAATAAACAGACATGTGTATACAACGAGTATTATGTAACATGAATATCAGAATAAAAATTGTTCGTATGGTTGCTTTAAGTATTAACAAGGAATGTTTATGAATAAAGTATATTTCTCTCTTGTTGTGCAAAATAATAATAATAATAATAATTTTAATAATAATAATAATGGCAATTATTTATGACATCGCTTTTCTTAATTCAAATGCTTTGTAAATGTAGGAAGCTAAGTTTTTTTATTTCAATATTATTTTCCGTATATATAGAAGTACTTTATTGGATCTAGTATGTCTTCTCAGGAAAGTGTTACCGTTCCGAGCGGAACGTGACAACAGCTTGGCGTTCGTGATCTAATGGTTAAGACGTGTCCCGACTTTGAGTTCCTACTGCAAAATGTTGTCATTGGCCACCGCTCGTTTACTGCATAATTCGTCAGAAAGTTGCTAACTGAGCGCCGTTTCTATTTGGAAGTTGACAGCCAAATGGTGTTGATATAAGTTGTAAAAACTGAGTTTCCAATTCGATAATAAACAAATAGATTGAAACTAGCAGTGTACCTCCTGTGCTACTGAGTAAGACTGGTCCCTATACGATCCAATAGCAACTAGATCTTGAACAGATCTCAGACATTCCACTTTTTATCGTCCTTGTTTCAAATTATTAGAGAATTTACATCATTACGGGGAACACACGTCGATCCCTGTGCAGACTTCAAGGTTATTTGATCACTCAATGTCATCCTTGTTCCTAAGAAGCATTTCAGTTTGCGATAAGTTCGTTTACAGAGCTATGTCCTGTTTATTAACGTCTATCTAATGTTACCGTTACGCTCTGAAGTGTACTGGCCCTATCAAGTTGACAAGCCACAGATGGCGCTCTCTTGAACATATACAGCCCTAGTTCTTTTATTTACAGAGATCTACTCTGTACTGCGAATTAACGACCTTGTATTACAGACCGACATGCATTTTAGAGAAATGTCACGTTCGTTTACATTAAACACCTAGTGCGCCTCAAAGATCAAGCGTGTGATAAGAACGAACATATGCTAAATGACTTCTGTTTCTATTGCTTAATAAATGCATGATTGGCTGCATTATAACTCGAACAATAGCTTTGAATGCTAAAGCGTTTAATGAATTTTAAGTGACATCTGGATGTGAATTACGGCGCTCTTACAATTTCGCCAAATATATCAGCGGGGCAAAGTATAAATTAGGAATAAATTGTGCTACTGTCCTGAACATCCATGAAAATGATATGCAAATACATATACAATAAAGTCAAATAGGGTAATAAAAGCAAATACGGAGTCATTGTTTGTCACGAAATAACAAGATATTTCAAATATTTAAAATATAGTTTTAGATTTTTTACGGGAACGTTGAATGTTTTGATGGCTTTTATTCAATTGCAAATGTGCCAACAGGCGAGTTATTGGTCATTAGAATGTTGTTGTTGTTGTTGTTGTTGTTGTTAAGCTAGCCAATCAGGTGTTGGTTGGCATTAAGCATATGAATAAGTGACGTCATCTGTTAACGTACGTATAATTGATGCAAATATTCAATATAATATAATGTCGTTTTTAAGGACTTCACTAAAATTATTACGAATTTGCTGTTGTTTTATTTACGATACTGGTTTTAATAGTACAATAAATACAATAATATGCAAATATGACGAATGCACGTGACTGTAAGGTGTTTCTGTTTTCTCTCAAATATACGTTAGGTTTGTTGGAACTGTATACGTATTGTAGGAAGTGTGTGTGGGTGGGGGTGGGGCGTATTATGCTATTGAATAAGGTGATCTATTTGTTTAACAAGTTTTCATATTTGTAAATATACACACGTTCACATTTAAATACTGAACAAACGCCAATTAGTTTACAAATATAATTTAAATGTAGAAACTTCGAAACGTCCACAATGTTACTCACGCCGGTATTATTTACAGCGTGTATTCTAAAAAATTTGAACATGCGCCCTTGTAATTAGTTTTCTTCGTCTAAATCGAAACGGCCACTATTATAATTAGGTAAGAATTGTACAAATTGATTGAACTGTATTCAAGTATGGCGAGTATTTTGTGTGACGGGTAGTTGTGGATTTAATGAATCCCTTCCTAGATAATTAGAAAAGACGGAATTCAATGCCCACCTCTTACCGATCTAAGTAAACCAACCATGTTCTACTTTAAGCTTTTATCTATTAACGTGTTAAAAAAGATATACCTGAAATGTTCACCCAGCTTAACTGCAATATTGCATTGAAATTAAACTTAAAATGTCCCCATGTGCTACTCAAGATTGAATACTAAACTTACTATAGGCATTGTTTTAATTATAATAAAACTACTAATTAATGTTAAGAAAGTATCTATTGTTGTAACACCCTTATCTTATAAGGATTTTAGTCTTTTGTTTACATACATTGCAACACTTAGAGATACAGGCTCTGGTAGGTTCAGTTTTTAAAAAGACATTAAGGCTTTGCACTTGACTGTATGATTGATGAACATTTGCTTACGATCAAAAGATTGATTACTGGTGGGAGTAAAAATCAGTGACGTATGGCATTGGTTAATGTGGCTTTGTTTTAGAAATGTCGGAACACCCTTTATACAAGAAAGATCATGGATGTGAGACATCCAAGGCGCCGTAGAGAGCATGCGATTTAAACAAGAACATGGCTATCCTGGGGACTAAACACCCGCTGTCGATTCATTACATAAATAATTGAAAGTAACGAACCGTAACGATGGGAACTAGACTATCTGCTACTTTACTTTCTTACGTGTTGTCATCTGTAATTACAAGGTGCGTTGTTAACATCGGCATACTTGGTTTCTTTTGTTAAAACAAGACATCGCCAAACGGATGCGAATTCCTATTAATGCTTGCTACTTTTTTATAATTGCAAGCTACTCTTCATTGTTGCAAGCAAAATTGCTAACAACAAAATACTTGTTTTCTCTGAAAAGGGTCTTACAGATTTTCCTGTTTATTGACTGCAACACCGTCGTTCCCATGAAAAAATGCATTTCATGAGAGGCACCGATCTCAATAGCGGCGTCAAAGGCGAAAACTGCGACTACATATAGATGAGTTTGTATATACAAACTATCGTGTTTCTATGTTGGCCGTGGTTCGTATATTAAAAGTACCATACAGTTTGCGGGTTAAACCCATAAGTAAATTCTATAAAATACTTTGTGTCAATGTATATCTTACAGCATTGACCCTAGTCACATTCGATTAATTTTAAGGACTTGCCTTTCTATACCTCCCTCATGTCATGAATGACTCTGGTAATATTTTACAGATCTTGGGATAACACTGAGCCATTGATGTTCTAATTTATGGTGCGCCTGATTTTTAAGAAAAATTTGTGGTTGGTTTAAACACACAAAGGTAAAATATGTGTTCCCAAAGGGGATTACGCTCTTGATCAGTAACTAAGAGGCCCGCGGTTCAAGTCCCGGCTGCGGCAGTCAATTATTTATGTTTATTTTCGAATTGTCATTACTCTGTCTCCTGTTCTAAATTTAAGTATGTCGACTATATTAGTGATGTTTAGAGATATTATCCCCTATGTAAGCATTCTGAGGAATGCCGTTGTCTAGTTTAATTGACTAGTTGTACGTCTGTCCGTACGTACGTCTGTAAGTGAACCTGCATGCATGTCTGTTTTACACCTGTATGCATCTCTGTATGTGTGTTTACTGAAAGATTCACATTATCCACCAGAGCCAGGGCTTCCATAAAATGTCAAATCATTTATCTATAAGATTCTCTTGAACGTGGTTAATTTGTTCGGTGAATGGGGTTTTATCTTTTAATGTGTCCATACCACAAAGTCAACGAAGTTTTTTAGATAAACGGAAGGTATAGTGGCACACGAGTCACATAACAGCTCAGATTGATTTCAATAACTCAGCGTCGGTTTGTGGCGGATTTGACTTCGTAAATTTCGATTTTACAACTCTCTGGTGACTGTTTATTGCCACTGCGTGTTGAATTGAACTTCTTTCTTCTGTATGAATCTTTATTCTGTCAACTCTAAGGACTCCCCTCATGATTTGCATGTCATTGCAAGTATTTGTCGATAAAATACTGGAAGGCTTTAGTGATCAGCGAAATTTTCTTCAGCGGGGTTTAGGATTTTGCAAACGAAAGTTATATGTCCAATTTTGAGATTTCACGCTCTTGAAAGTTAAAGCAATAAATCATGGATTAAGTCTAGATAAAGTTTATGCAAACTTTAGCTGTATTCTCTTCTTGATACCTTTTGAGTTACTTCGGTAAGTATCACTAAATATATTTTCACAAAGATATATGTAACAATTATAATTAATGGATACATATTTTATTATATAGTTATGCGGTACATGTGGTCTATCAACAGGAAAATAGTAAAAATATCTTTGTCGATGATGTATTCCATAAAAAGGTCCCCACACTACTCGACCTATTCACTACTATGTCCGAACGTGATGTTCATTCCGATAATGCATATAATGTTACTAGTCTATCACACTACAGTTTTCATATATCTGCAATTGTATAACCCTTTAAAAGGACAAACGTGCATGTTAAAGTTTTATATTGTTATACATCACACTTAACGACTTATGCATTTCCAAATGAAATGTGTTTATAATAAAAAAATGCTTCATTTTAGTTCAATATGTAAGCACAATTGATCTCACTGCCTTTTACTTTTGGATAGTGGTCAATAAAATACACGAGTGATGATAATTGTTATTTATGATTTCAATTGAAAATTCAACATAGATTCTGTCTCTAAAACTCCTGTGTATCTTTGCCATTAACTAGTATTAAATGAACGATGATTGAGGTGCAAAACTGTTATAACAACCTCTATTTCAGTGCAAAAATGTTGAAACAACCTCTATTTCAGTGCAAAACTGTTGAAACAACCTCTATTGCAGTGTAAAACTGCTATAACAACCTCTATTTCAGTGTAAAACTGCTATAACAACCTCTATTTCAGTGCAAAACTGTTATAAACACCTCTGGTTCAGTGTAAAACTGTTATAACCACCTCTGGTTCAGTGCAAAACTGTTATAACCACCTCTGGTTCAGTGTAAAACTGTTATAACCACACTTATGTCAGTGCAAAACTGTTATAACCACCTCTATTTCAGTGTAAAACTGTTATAACCACCCCTATGTCAGTGCAAAACTGTTATAACCACCTCTATTTCAGAGTAAAACTGTTATAACCACCCCTATGTCAGTGTAAAACTGTTATAACCACCCCTATGTCAGTGCAAAACTGTTATAACCACCTCTATTTCAGTGTAAAACTGTTATAACCACCCCTATGTCAGTGCAAAACTGTTATAACCACCTCTATTTCAGTGCAAAACTGTTATAACAACCCCCAGTGTTAAACTGCTATATCCATATTGAACATTCCTCAAATATCCCATATTTCCTCTTATTTACTTTAAATCGAGAATATACGTTTAATTCCGGGCGATACACACTGCGTACTGTCCTTCATGCAATTTAAAAGGAATTTGGTCGCTTAGCCATCTTAATAATTCTGTTTTCTTTGCTAAGTACCGCTTCGATTCTGTTTTGATTTAAATGAAGTGGCGAAACCCTACACCGTCTTCTCTTGGTAAAGTTACATTATGAAGAGGTCAGGCCATTCAACTTTAACAAGCTAGACACGTTGGAAGTATATTTTAACAATATAGACCCAGCCCGCTTGTTTAGAGATTCGCATTGACCTGCGCATGACTTGAACATTGTGCCTTACAGATTGTGGTGCATTAAAAACATCTGGGGTACACACTGGATATTTTAATTTATATATGCGAATTTAACGGGATAGCACATGTATGCTATGTGAATATATTTTCAAAAGAAAAGTTCAACATAAATGGCCACTTTGCACCATTTTATGAGAAAGCCAAAGCTTTTTTCACATAAACGTTATCAGACTTAATTCTTTGAGTCGTCAGATTCATAAAGTCACTGAAAATATATTCACAGGGTATCTCCAACGGATATTAATTACATTGGGGCGATTTGTGGCGGACTCGTAAATTTCGATTTTACTACTCTCTGATAACTGCTTTTGCTTACCGAGTCTTTAGTTGTACCTGCACCTGTAGGTTGTGTGGGAGTACACAGTAAATGTCTTCTTCCTGTGAAGGACTCACTTTTACACAAGGTGACCGGACTTTGATATTAAACGGACCGGATTTCAATGTCTCTTGATTGCATGAAGCATCTCATTGGCTGCTGTAGTTGTAGAATATCGACTAAAGGGGAGGTGACGCGTCATAAGATTTGTTTGGTAACAACTTTTGTGAATACAAGTTTTATGGTCGATTTAGAGCCCTGGAGCTCTTGAAATTGAGTGCAATAAATCCGGGATTAAGTCTGTGCCGACTTTATGTAAACTTTGGTTGTAGTGTCCTTCCGCTCTGAACATCTCTCAGATTATTCAGGTAAGCGTCTACAGAAAATAATATTTACAAAATGGACGTTGTCGCTTTAAATATAAGCGTAACTGATGGGTACTGACCTATGTTTTAGTTACATGAAGTTTGGTAGCACGCCAGACCTACAGTGTCAACTGAGCTTATTTTCTGTGTGTCTGGGACCCGCTTTATAAAAAGCTTTAAGGCCTCAGTAAATTGTAAAATGTTTTAAAATTAAAATTTCTAAGGCAACAATAGTTCATATCGAAAGGACCATTTCTAATTTTTGTGAGGACTTCTCAAGCCTTATGTAACGTTTTGCGACCTTATTGCTGTGTGCTTATATTAATGTGTTAAATTCCCACTTATATAGTTAATGAACTACATAAATAGTAAATTGCATTAATAAGTAAATGTAATAAATTGTCGAGTTTTCACTTACCATGGATTATGAACGACAACATGACATGGGCATGCATATTATAAAACACATGATGGATATTAATGAATATGTGCAAATCAATAGATATTATAAACAAGATAAATTGGCTCATATGAAAGATGAAAAGAAATCTTGTTTCACGAACACATTTTTTGTTTATTTAGTATTGTATTAGTTGTTTTCTTATGGATATCTTTCCAGATTAAAATTCTTTATCAAAACATATTATACGTTCGAAAAGTATTTCTTTAAACATACCTATTCAAGCGAGTGACATATTTTATTCTATATTTCAAAGGACAATAACAATCTGAAATCGCTTTACTTTGCTAACAAATTACCTGTACAACACCAAAACATTTTATCATAATATTGAATCTGTATATGAACCACTCGAGCTCCCCGCTGAATCAACATCGACTCGAACCTCGATTCCATGGTTTTAATTGTCACAAATCTTACACCATGCTGAGAAAATGTCTGTACGATGTAAATAAAACGTTCTCCACGTCGCTAGTTACTCAAGTAGTTTATTTGTTTAGTAAATTGTCATATTTGCCAAGTATTCATATATACAGAGCACGCTCGGAATGAAATATTTACCAAACAGCAACCCCCTAGACTTAAACATTATTATGTCGGTGTTAACAAATCGAAACAGACATAATATAAATCCCGCCTGTTATTTTCAGTGTGTATTCTACAGCCTTTGAAACACACACCCCCAGTAATTAGTTTACGAGGCTTGAATTGAACTGTTCTGTGTAGCGGTTAAATATTGAATCAAATGTAAAAATTGATTGAAATTTATTCACTTAAAGTGCCGACTATAGGGTTGGGCAGTTGTTAATTATATTCGCTAAGATATATGGGGTAGGTCAGAAGTCAGTATTTACTCTCTGTTTTGCCAAATGAATAAAACAGATGTGTATGCCTAGAAACCGTTGAAAAAGTGCGAGATTAAAGCTTGGTAACCTTGTGTAAGCCTCTCAGTCGACAATTTTGCAAACTGACGGTTTCATGTTGCAATATTCCAAGGGCCTTGTTAAATGTTATTATTCTAAATTTTCGCATTTTACTGGAAAAAAGTTTATAACAACCAAATGTTTAATAGTGTACGTTAATACTAAAAGAAACCAATGAAGTGCTCGCAGTGATTTAATGACAATAGCATGCAATTAATGAAGTATGAAATAAACCAGACTTTTCAATTAAACGGGAGTATATTATTTATAAGGTCGTTCTGCTCGAGCGTATTAAGATTCCATATACTTATTTCGCTAAAGTTTGTACCGGTAAAAGTGGCAGAAAAAAAATGCTTCCATAGCATATTTTAACCGACATTTTGGATGCATATTTCAGCATATAGCCACATCTCATGAAGGTTTACTCGCGTAAAATAAATGTTTCAACTGTATATTGCAGGTGTGATCAGTGCTAACCCATCTCAAGGTCTCCAGGTAGATTAAACACAGCAATGAACTCGAGGTAGGTATTCATACAATACTTCAATAGGAATCTGCAATTACATTTGTTTAGTTCAGTTCTACTTTATATTTTATACGATTATCTTACTTTTGATGCAGCTCTATTTATAATATATTCCTTGCAAATTTGATTTTAGTTGCAAAACTTAATCATAATAACTCTCCTTATAAATGTTTTACATATTTCTTCCTTAATCATTTCTTCATTTTCACCTCATTATGTCATCGTTTTAGCTTTCCATTCTGTCTTTGATTAATTATTTCCTTTTGTAAATTAATATATGTACACCGAATGGGACATAAATGTAATGAAAAACCTTTTTATGAGAATTTGTTTAAGCATATACGACGATATAGCGGGTAACAAGAAATATAACAGTGCATTCTTTAAACGTAGAATCCTAACGTTCTTTCATTTGACTTTGACCGTATTTTATGCATTGATAGTAGAGTTCCATTTTGTTTTTACTATTCTTTAATATGATTATTGTTCGCTTTCCAGTGCTATATTCAAATGTACTATATTAAGCCGACTTAATTATATTGTAGCAGAGATAACCGAACGGAGGATGCAGACAAACAATCCAGGTAGCATGTTCTAACATGTCGTCTGCCAATACGTCGCGACTCTAACAGAATATTTGTTGCTAAACAGAAAATGTTTGTTTGCTCAATGTCCACTTGTATGTTTTGTACAGTTATAAAATTCCATCATATAACATTGCAGTTCGTCTATGTTTTACTGTAATGCGTTGGTTTGAAGTTTCTTCGTCATGCTATCTTTGATACGTCACGTTTTATATTGTAATTAAGTAATAGTTTTTTTACCAAAAAAGTATAAATGCACTAATCTTGCAATAATAGCTGAGTGACAGAATTATGTTTTGGTGTATACTAAATGTTATTTTAGGGCTTCCCAAACACCGAATTGTCGCCAATGTTAACTAACGGCAGCCGTATTTGTATATAGTTATAAAAAATAATAATACATGTATATACATTTATTTAGAACTGTTCCTTCTAGAACCAATCTGTTCGTACCTATGTAGACCTGAGACGTCGAAGGGTTAAAGTCGTCCCTTCTTATCTTGTGAGCATGTTAAGGGATAAATGATTTGCCGCTACCTGATTGGTTAAAATAAAATGGTTTGGAACGGTCCATTGATGAACCAGTGGAGTAAGCTACGCTGGTTCCCAAACTATGGGCTAGCAATTTGATTTGATAACATTTAACTAAGCATAAAACAGGCGTAAATGTCAGATTTCTTTTTATTGTTAATTATATCTCGTCATTCCAGATTCATTATTTTGTTATATTGTTACTTTCTAAATATGTGTACATGTATTTAGCATGGCTGTATGTACGTACGTGTGCACTGGCTTACATTTAGTAAATATTTAATGATAGAGAAAGAATAAATCCAAAAATACACATACCTGTATAGGTACTTTAATTTAAAACTGTCCCTATTTGGACTATGTCAACGTATATATATGAAGTGCGGCCTAAGCCTGCTTTTAGAATAGTTCTTCTTAATTTGGAAATGCCGTGAAACTATTAAATTAGAATAAATACCGACGTTAAGAAACCTTTAAAACATACGGCGTTCTTAAGCCGATATTGTTTGTTTAGTACACAAAGGATTTAAGCGACCATGTAAATAAGGTACTAAATGACAGTAGGTTATATCAACCATGTATTGTAGTCTTTTGTCATTAGAAAGGAATGTTCACATCTCTGTCACAATTCAGTTCGGGACACACACGGTACTACTATATTGAGCAAATGTTGATTGTCTGCTGTGTTTACTGTCTCGGCAACAGCATTTCAGTTATGAGGAGAGGGTGACCACTTGAAGCAGATATAATGTTGCCTTTACTGTGTATAGCATGCTGCTAACACTTGGCATGTTACCACATTTAATCACATTATCCGAACACCGGGGCTCCCAGTCTTATATTCACTTGGGCGTTACCAAAGGAGCCATATCACTACCATTAACGACATTGGTATGATGAGGTCCTGGTTCGAGCACAGGTCAATCCAGAGAACTCCCAAAAGCACCAGAAGCTCTGCAAAAATTCTACATGGGAGGCACTTGTATCCATCGATATCTAAGTCATCACCTAATATCTGGATCTCATACTTTGTAACGAAGCAAATAAAGTATGGATTTTCTTATTGAAGGCATTGTTTTTGATAGCAGTAATGTGTCAACCTTCTGTAAATGCTCATTTAATTATCGTCAGTAAGGCGTTAAATGATTAATTGATAGATGGGATAGATATTGAGTTACCGCTGACTGTGGTTGCTGAATTTACCAATGTTAATTCTATTTATCAATAGTTTATTGGCATACTGATTAACATTGTTTACAGATGTAATTCCATAGGGTGTGATCTGAAACATCGACGTCGTTAGTACTTCAATTGGTTTTGTTAAATGAATTAGAAATAACCAGTTGAGTACACTTGTAATAACAAATACAACACGTACAATGTTTATAGGGTTGGGAAAAACTACTTTTTTGGATAACAGGTTGTTTTGTTTTATTTTAACATTTTTTCTATATTAGTGATATGAAATAATATATTAAAGATAACAAATGATCTAAAATGTGTGATAATGTAGTTCACATTTACCGCACTTAATATTTTTCACTCATGTCGGAAAAGGAATAAGACAAAAATAAAAACGTTATAATAAAATAAATAACCAGCGGAGTAAACATAAACAGCTAACAGAAGCAAAAAGAATGTTTATATATACTTAATCTGTTTTGTACTGAAAGTATAAAAACAGACAACAGATAACAAATATGCAAGAAATGCCCCCAAATAGGCTACGAAGCGCTCTAAATTCACAAAAAAATTAAACCTTAGCACCGCTTTTTTCCCTCAATCAGTCCGGGCTTGTACCTTTCAGAACAAAAAGTTCGTTCAAACGGACATTATTTTATAAGTTCAACAGTGATATGTACAATCTTTTTATTTCATATAAGAATCTTGTTTATTTAATTTCCAGAAAATGTATTTTGGCCGAATCCAGTAAGGTCGCTTTAACTCGAACATCACCATTATAAGCTTGTCTGTTGACACTAAACTTGTGTATGACACATTTACCCAATTATCGATGTCCCATGTCCCATTTGCTTTACATTATGAGATTATTCAAGTTGGTTTTCTTTTTAAATTCCTTCTGACATAGGTCCCTGATTATTTAAGCCTTTTCTTACCGTGATATAAACAACTTGTGTAATATTTTGTTGTAGTTTTTTCAACTGATGATAGAAATAGACCGTAGTCCCTGTTTTATTCAAAAGTTTCTTGCTGTAGACAGCGCGAATTCATTGTAATGTAGCTGAATCAAGTATTATCTAGTGAATATACAAATTTATATTTGTGAACGTTTCAAAATGGAAAAGAATTCAGAAAATGTGCATAAGCAACTGTATTTGAGCATACAAATAGCTTTGTGTATTGCATAGGCTTACATGTACTTAATTCGTTTTGTGGCGTCTGTCATTCTGCATGCTTCAGTTGTTTAATACATTATTGAAACAAGAAAAATATATTTAAACACGTCTGTTATTTATTTTTTTTCAATCGAAGATTGTTCTTTTTGCAATTTTATCAGAAAAAAAAGTTGAAGCAATGATTAAGTTTTGTATATATTTCATTTTAAACAACTTCTGTTCATATTCCTTTTAATTACCAACGAATGAGTAACGAAATTTTGCAAATCGTAATTGTTTATGCATTCAATATATGTACAACAATGTTATTTACACACAAAAAACACACACACTATTGTCTGAATGTGTACATGAGTACATGAGTTTAATATAATCAACTTGAAGATAGTATCCGAGATTTGGACCTTTTATTGATGTTTATTGAAGTCCTACATCTATGTGAACAATGAAGCCTAACACCACTTTCGTCATTACAAACAGCTACTCAGCTGTCTGAACCATGCTGCACAACTAGCTGTGTGAACACTGAGAAAACCACGCCACTGCTTGCTTTAAAGATCATCATATTATCATCCGGGTATTTCTCTCCTATGTTAATATCTTTTTAGCAGAATTCCATATTGTATTTGTATCTAGATTTGGGATGAATGAGCATTTAGAGCTATTTGTCGAACAACTGAGATGGGGTTCAAAATCGTCTTTACTTAAATTAATACAGATAATGCAGAAAGAAAGCTCCCATTTCTAAAATCCGTGGTAATATATTCCTACATGTATTTTACATAGACGAACCGTCGGATATCAATTTTAGAACAATATTTCATAATAATGAGGTCATACAGATAGTCATTTTATATTCTCATTCCATGTATTGTCACGGTACGAGGTATGTTTTGTATTTTAGGAAGCTGGAGCGAGAGATGCGTCTTGGGGTGAACACATCTCGGCGGGGTATGATGGAACGAGCCAAAGCCATGGAAGGAGCCCGGAACCCTGGCGTCAGCAAGTTCGGCGACTGTCTGGTCAGCATCAACTCCAAGTCAGACAAAATGCTGTCGTCCAACATCAAGAAAATTAACTCCGAGATCCGACGAATGGAACTTCAGATGAACCAGAAAATCAAACATTTTGTCAAGACCAGTGGCGTGCTCAACTACGATCCTATAATTTTGGTCAATCGGCCTCCATCACCGGAAGTCGTAAAGCGGGCAGCAACCATGACGCACTACGGAGCTGGAAATGACTACCCTGAACCAGAAGATGAAGCCCAAAAACCAGGTTACATGAAACAAATTCGGTCCAAAGCGAGGACGCCATCGACATTGACGACTATTGACGCGTTTGTTGTCAAATCACGCAAAAAGAAGAATGTCTGGGACGGTGTTTTGGAGGACAAAGAACCGAAAGAGTTCCTTAGCACCGTTCGACCGTATGCTAAATTGACTAACAGGGAGAAAACGGATTTGCAGAAAGGGTATGAATTTCATAAACCCAAACTTGACAATGAGAACCATATAGCTGAAACGGATGATAGTCGCAAGATAAAAAAGAGTGGAACGAAGAAGGGTAAAGCAAAGACGACTGATAATGCTGATGATAGTGATAGTGATGAAATGACACCGTTTATAACTCAAATGGCAAGTGTCCGAAAGAAAAAAGACGGTATACGTAAAGAAAAGACGCTAGCAGAGATTAAAGTTGTCTCTCCAATATTAGCCATAACTGAAGCAAACAATCCCACAAACCAGGATAGGTCTGTACGATTTAACTCCCCTGTGGCACTATCTGAACCCGGTAGTAAACAGAAGAAAATAAAATTGAGAACTCAGTCCACAAAAGTGTCAACGTTTGGATGAAATCTGAGGTACGTTCGTTGTGATACCAGACAAAACTTTGATAACCCTTCTAAATTTGGTAGTTAATATTTTTTATCTGATTATACCCTCTTGTTGGTCGATATTATAACCGAACAGGACCCGACATTGTCTACCCTGTTGATATGTTATGTGTTAAATGATATTAATTAGAACCATGACATTTATAAATTATTCTTTTATGCGAGTTTACTCGTAATTTTTCCGATTATCTGTAACTATACATGTAGAAAATACTGAATTGCTGAGACTTAATAACAAAATATGGTTCTTTAACAAGCGATTTGAAGAAAAAGGTTGTTCGTATCCAGGCCTATTTCTTGCGGATTATGCAGAGTAAAATGTACCTGTTTGATATAAAGTCTGAAGAGTAGTGTAGTTACAATTTTAATCCAGAACTAGCACATTTTTACATTTGTTAACATATTGCAATTTGTTTCAGGCAAATAAAACATTGTCTTCCATTGTGTGTTGTGTTTTGGGGGTTTTCTTATTGAGGTTATTTTTTAAATTAGTTTAAAGTAGGTTAACTTTCCATGGCTATCGGTACGTACAATTTATTAAATAAGTAAGCCGAAAAAATATGTGTACATAAAATATTGGTAAATAATAATGTGCCACTCGATATAATTTTGTAATACGATTGTACATTGTTTAAAATATACAAGAGTCAATACTTTTGTGGCAACAGGCTTAGTTCAATTCAAGTAGACGTGAATATACTTACGCGAGCTCGGTATTCCGTTTACTGTTCTAGGTCTACTTTCTATAGTATGTAGAGAAATGACTTTAAATAATCTTTTTTATAAGCCGTATTTCAATAAACAGCTAAAGCACAGAAAACAAATTCTAACTGAAAACAATATGGATTGTATTGTGCTCTATGTATATCGACTGTTTAGATAGACACACAGTGGCTATATTTACTTTCACAACGCAAACAGACAAATCGCAATAGTGTGTAATCTTTTGTAATAATTATATAACTAAACATAGTCAGTAACTTATCGGGCAAACGCAGTTTCCTTTTAGAACGAATATGAATGATTTAATCATTTTCTTTTGTTTTTTATATTTATTTGCAACGTTTACATTGTGTTATCTGAGTGTTCATGCATTTTGCGGATATAATCAAAGGAGTACACATTAAGGAAGTGTTGTAGGTAACTGCTGGGACTACTTTACCCCATTCAAGGTTTATAGGAACTATCTGTGTAAGACTTGCCGTTCCAGATCTAAAAACACATTCAGGGGTGAGGGGAGAAACAAAATCAATTAAAACGTCTTGAATGAACTGTATTTCAACAAAGAATAAAGCAATAAAACAAGTGATTGCGTGTATATAGATGAATTTATAACATATACATGTAACCATGAAAACATAGTAATTTAGAACATTAAATGTACACAAAATACATGAACAAAGAAACAGAAACACGTGTGTTGAGAACAAGTGATCGACACATAACGATACAAATTCAAAATATATAAAATATCAAAGAGCATCTTAACGCGCTAGTTTTGTTGATTGACTTGTGCAAATTATTTTTTTTCACAAACAACTGTTATTAGTCAAATATATTTCTTTAAAGCCAGAATCTCTCCCGACGGGAACGAATCTGAAAGAAACTAAAAGTAACCGAGTGGTATACCAGTTGTAATAATAATAGTTATATTATTATTATTATTATTATTATTATCATTATTATTATTGTTATTATTATTATTATTATTATTATTTATTATTATTATTAATGTATAAATGATTAAAAAAACGTCTGAAGAGACTTGGACATTGTTAGTAATTTTTACATGTTCTAGCTGAACCACAACAAATAAAACATTCAAATGTTACCTAAGCTCACTGTGTTATGTCTTTCATATTACTGTACTTTCTTTTGATAGAGAGGCTGAAAACCGTAGCAACGGATTTTATATTCTTTTAGGTAATTTAAGCCCATCAAACTTGTAAAACATCGAACAAGGTAAGCGCGAATATACGTTATTTGCTTAATTTACATAAATATGTAATGCCAATTATGTTGTTCTATGAGTCATGTACACACCATAACCTGTGACCGTGACAATTAAAAACCTCATTTCAATGGTTTACAACATCTGTATATACAAATAAATAAGATAAATAAAAATACAACGATTTAGTTATAAATGTGTCATGCAACACTCTAGAACTAATTGAAAATGAGACAAAGATTATATTCTTTGAAAATTCCAGTAAATACTATAGTATGTTTTATTGTGGTAAGCACACGCAACGTGCATACACATTTCTCTTTCAAAACGTGACTTGCAATGCTCATGGGATTTTTTCATATTTCATTATCCCATATTCTTCTTGCACAAAAATGTTACAATTCCCATTTTGGATACGTCATTAACTTGGAAAGACTCTGTGTAACAGATTTCAGTGGTGTGTTGAAGACGCTATATAAAGAAATACTGAAAATTACCAAATTTTAGCTTTTGTGAGTGAGAACATTTTAACTTGTTTCTTTTTTTTTCAACCACATGTAGTACAACGTTCATGGTCTACACTGTAAGATATGTAAATAAAATATGCTCAACTAAAGTTTGAGCTCGAGTTAAATCTTCACTGAGGAATGTTTCTGTAAATGGGGGTCAGATTGTCTAGTTACCATAGAAACATTATATGGATGTACGTGTAAATTATTATCAAGATAAACCAGTTAGCATGTCTGTATAAGAACGTATAGGTAAAGATATTATCGTTGCAATAACAAAGTTCGGATTATTTTAAAAGGTCTCGTGCAAACT